>JAJJWW010018521.1:0-66531 GCA_023531295.1 Papaver armeniacum
AGACCCCAAAACTTACAAACCAATTGAATCCTAAAATAAGAGACATTAGGAAACTCTATTGAATTTAAGTAGTACAGTCTCTTATATAATTTATGCCTTCTACCATTTCTTAACAAACAACCCCTTTTGGGCTATAGTATCCACAAAATTTGCTTCCCGATAAGAATGCACAGAACCACTGGAAGTATATCTGCTCTACATATTCCACCTCCGCTAACAACCTAAGGGAATATTTGAACTGGATAAAGCTGTGATAGCTCTAATCAATCAGAACGACTAAATGCTGTTACCCAAAATCAGCGCCTATTCCAGCCTAACAATGAGATGTTGTTGAAGTCTGTCGAAAAAATTATTCGTTTCCCAAACCAATACTATAGCACTCTATATTTACATTACAAACAGATTACGAATATTAACTAATCCTACTTCACTGCCCTGATTACTTACTAGCTGCCATCAGTAATACAAAAGAATCTCTATCTCCTATTTGGAGGCATCTATAACATTCCACCGCACATTATGCTTCACTCCTCTCTCTTTATGCTTAACTTTAAATCTCAGCTTCGTAATATGCAACCCTTGCAGGCAGTGTATATGACCTTCAAATCTTCTTTGAATAATCATGAACTAATGAAAAATTCGTTTCGGGACGTTGCATATACTAACTAACCTGCCTGAAGTGCTATGTTTAAATTGTAGGTGTTCAAAGATTGATACAAACCGTATCTTCGCCATCAAATCTGCTGGTGTCCTTCTACCATACGGCTCCTCCTCAGTGCAAAATTATAAGAATCCACCAGATTGTAATGATACCTTAAAGAAGAGGTTGAAATCCAACCTGCATTTGTTCCCATATTGAACAGCCCCCATAAAATATGTTCCAAAATCTTCTCATCTCATTTTACAAAGATAACACTTATAGAGGCCAAATTTAACTGATTTAAGCCTTTGTCCCCATGAGACAAGCCTCACGCAGTAAGTTTCCCAAATAGCAAAATGGTTAGGCCGATAGCATCCTCCACAACAAACCATAAACCTCTAGAGTAGTATATTCTTCCTAATTACCTGCTTATGTAATCTAACCAGGTACTTCATGAGCACCTTGATCCACATCCTACAATCTTTCCCCACTGCCATTGTAGATCTACTAAATCAACACCACTTCTCAACAAGTTCCTTCGAACAGCGCACACCCGTAATTAAGTGCTAATAGTATGCACAAATCAACAACTTTGACAGTAATCCATCCAAACTCGCTTTCACCTTAAGATCAAGCAAATTTTTCTAGCTCTATACCAAAAATCAAAATATAGCAAGAGACTTATCATCCTAACCAAGACTTCCTTGGTATTTTTCAACCAGATCATGACCAATGATGTACAGAAAATGAAAAGATTTGACCCTATACTGTTTAACTTACTAGCCTAAGTGGGGTCACTTACAGAAATGCTAGCCATTTCTTTGTTGTGGGTTCAATACTCCACTTCAAGATCATCTTTTGAAGATCAATATGAATGGTTCATAAAAAGCCTTGAAAACTTTATAAAACCCTGAAAATCCAAAAAGTCCTAAAAAATCTATAGAGCCATGAAAAAACTAAAAAGCTCTGAAAAACTCAAAGAAGCTCTGAAAACCTCTAAAAAGCTCTGAAAAGCTTTAATTTAATTATATCCCGTAGCACTGGTATCTACCAGCTAGGGGATTCGTTAAAAAATGATACTAGCAAATTCCAAACAATAGTGAAGATCAATATGAATGTTTCCTAAAAAGCCTTGAAAACTTTATAAAACCCTGAAAATCCAAAAAGTCCTAAAAAAATCTAAAGAGCTCTGAAAAACTCAAAGAAGCTCTGAAAAACTCAAAGAAGCTCTGAAAACCTCTAAAAAGCTCTGAAAAGCTTTAATTTAATTATATCCCGTAGCACTGGTATCTACCATCTAGGGGATTCGTTAAAAAATGATACTAGCAAATTCCAAACAATAGTGAAGATCAATATGAATGTTTCCTAAAAAGCCTTGAAACTTCATAAAACCTTGAAAATCTAAAAGTCTAAAAAATCTAAACAGCCATGAAAAAAACTAAAGAGCTCACGAAAAACTCTAAGAACCTCGAAAACTCTAAGAAGCTACGAGAACCTCTAAAAAGCTCTGAAAAGCATTAATGTAATTATATCGTAGCACCGGTATGTACCAGCTAGGGGATTCGTTAAAAAATGATACTAGCAAATTCCAAACAATCGTGAAGATCAATATGAATGTTTCCCAAAAAGCCTTGAAAACTTTATAAAACCATAAAAATCAAAAAAGTCCTTAAAAAAATCTAAACAGCCATGAAAAAACGAAAGAGCTCAGAAAAACTCTAAGAAGCTCGAAAAACTCTAAGAAGCTACGAAAACCTCTAAAAAGCTCAAAAGCTTTAATTTAATTATATCCCGTAGCACTGGTATCTACCAGCTAGGGGATTCGTTAAAAAATGATACTATCAAATTCCAAACAATAGTGAAGATCAATATGAATGTTTCCTAAAAAGCCTTGAAACTTTATAAAACCTTGAAAATCTAAAAAGTACTAAAAAATCTAAACAGCCATGAAAAAACTAAAGAGCTCGAAAAACTCTAAGAACCTACGAAAAACTCTAAGAAGCTCAAAACCTCTAAAAAGCTACGAAAAGTATTAATGTAATTATATCGCGTAGCACTGGTATGTACCAGCTAGGGGATTCGTTAAAAAATGATACTAGCAAATTCCAAACAATAGTGAAGATCAATATGAATGTTTCCTAAAAAGCCTTGAAACTTTATAAATCCTTGAAAATCTAAAAAGTACTAAAAAATCTAAACAGCCATGAAAAAACTAAAGAGCTCTGAAAAACTCTAAGAACCTCTGAAAAACTCTAAGAAGCTCTGAAAACCTCTAAAAAGATCTGAAAAGCATTAATGTAATTATATCCCGTAGCGCTGGTATCTACCAGCTAGGGGATTCGTTAAAATATGATACTAGCAAATTCCAAACAATAGTGAAGATCATATTTGAATGTTTCCTAAAAAGCCTTGAAAAATTTATAAAACCACGAAAATCTAAAAAGTCCTAAAAAATCTAAACAACCATGAAAAAACTAAAGAGATCTGAAAAACTCTAAGAAGCTCAAGAAAACCTCTAAAAAGCTCTCAAAAGCTTTATTTTAATTATATCTCGTAGCACTGGTATCCACCAGCTAGGGGATTCGTTAAAAAATGATACTAGAAAATTCCAAACAATAGTGAAGATCAATATGAATGTTTCTTAAAAAGCCTTGAAAACTTTATAAAACCCTGAAAATCTTTAAAGTCCTAAAAAAATCTAAACAACCATGAAAAAACTAAAGAGCTCTGAAAAACTCTAAAAAGCTCTGAAAACCTCTAAAAAGCTCTCAAAAGCTTTATTTTAATTATATCCCGTAGCACTGGTATCCACCAGCTAGGGGATTCGTTAAAAAATGATACTAGAAAATTCCAAACAATAGTGAAGATCAATATGAATGTTTCTTAAAAAACCTTGAAAACTTTATAAAACCCTCAAAATCTTAAAAGTCCTAAAAAAATCTAAACATCCATGAAAAAACTAAAGGGCTCAAAACTCTAAGATGCTCGAAAAACTCTCGAAAAACATTAATTTAATTATATCCCGTAGCACAGGAGCTACCAGCTAGAAGATTTGTTAAAGAATGATACTAAGAAATTCCATACAATAGTGAAGATCATCTTTGAAAGTTTCCTAAAAAGCCTTGAAAACTTTATAAAACCCTGAAAATCTTAAAAGTTCTAAAAAATCTAAACAGACATGCAAAAACTAATGAGCTCTGAAAAACCCTAAGAAGCTCTTAGAAACTCTAAGAAGCTCTGAAAACCTCTAAAAAACTCTGAAAAGCTTTAGTTTAATTATATCCTATAGCACTAGTATCTACCAGCTAGGGGATTCGTTAAAATATGATATTAGCAAATTCCAAACAATAATGAAGATCATATTTGAATATTTCCTAAAAAGCCTTGAAAACTTTATAAAACCCTGAAAATCTAAAAGTCCTAAAAAAATCTAAACAGCCATGAAAAAAACTAAAGAGATCTCGAAAAACTCTAAGAAGCTCAAAAGCTTTATTTTAATTATATCCCGTGAAGACTGGTATCCACCAGCTATAGGGGATTCGTTAAAAAATGATACTAGCAAATTCCAAACAATAGTGAAGATCAATATGAATGTTTCCTAAAAAGCCTTGAAAACTTTATAAAACCTGAAAATCTTAAAAGTCCTAAAAAATCTAAACAAGACATGCAAAAACTAAAGAGCTCTGAAAAACCCTTAGATGCTATGAAAAACTCTAAGAAGCTCTGAAAACCTCTAAAAAGCTCTGAAAATCTTTAG
This sequence comes from Papaver armeniacum, assembly GCA_023531295.1. Lineage (NCBI taxonomy): Eukaryota > Viridiplantae > Streptophyta > Magnoliopsida > Ranunculales > Papaveraceae > Papaver > Papaver armeniacum. The sequence continues at coordinate 4,398 of JAJJWW010018521.1, forward strand.
TTCAATTATATCCCGTAGCACTGGTATCTACCAGCTAGTGGATTCTTTAAAATATGATACTAGTAAATTCCAAACAATAGTGAAGATCATATTTGAATTTTTCCTAAAAAGCCTTGAAAACTTTAAAAAACCCTGAAAATCTAAAAAGTCCTAAAAAATCTAAACAGCCATGAAAAAACTAAGGAGCTCTGAAAAACTCTAAGAAGCTCTGAAAACCTCTGAAAAGCTTTATTTTAATTATATCCCGTAGCACTGATATCCACATGCTAGGGGATTCGTTAAAAAATGATACTAGCAAATTCCAAACAATAGTGAAGATCAATATGAATGTTTCCTAAAAGGCCTTGAAAACTTTATAACACCCTGAAAATCTTTAAAGTCCTAAAAAAATCTAAACAACCATGAAAAAACTAAAGAGCTCTGAAAAACTCTAAAAGCTCTGAAAACCTCTAAAAAGCTCTGGAAAGCTTTAATTTAATTATATATCGTAGCACTGGTATCTACCAGCCAGGGGATTCGTTAAAAAATGATAATAGCAAATTCCAAACAATAGTGAAGATCATATTTGAATGTTTCCTAAAATGCCTTGAAAACTTTATAAAACCCTGAAAATCTAAAAAGTCCTAAAAAAATCTAAACATATGAAAAAACTAAAGAGCTACGAAAAACTCTAAGAAGCTCCGAAAACTCTCGAAAAGCTTTATTTTAATTATATCCCATAGCACGAGGAGCTACCAGCTAGAGGATTTGTTAAAGAATGATACTAAGAAATTCCATACAATAGTGAAGATCATCTTTGAATGTTTCCTAAAAGGCCTTGAAAACTTTATAAAACCCTGAAAATCTTAAAAGTCCTAAAAAAATCTAAACAATGCTTTCTTTTCAAGATAGAGTGGTGTTGGTTAAGTCTGTGATCGCGAGTTATTCAATTCACAATATGGCTGTTTATAAATGGCCTAGAAAATTCATACAACAATGTGAGGCTGCTATTCGTAACTTCTTGTGGTCGGGCGATTCTCAAGTAAGTAGATCTTTTGTGGTTGCTTATGATAAGATTTGTGCTCCTTATAATGAAGGTGGTCTTGGATTAACTCAAATGAGAGTTATGAATAAGGCCATGCTTATGAAGCTTTGTTGGAATATTTGCAACTCAAAAAGAGCCTGGGCGTGTTATATGCGTGCAAAATTTTTTGGGAGAAAAGGGCAGTTGGTGGGTTATAAGAAATCTTCTATTCTGCCGGGTTTTAAATGGGTGTATAACGAGGTTCAGTCCAATTCTAGGATGCTGATTGGTGATGGTAGAAATACCTCCTTGTATTTTGATATTTGGTGTGGAGATACTTGCATTGCTGATTCCATAGGGCATGAAAATTTGCAACGTAACATTATGGTAAGTGAAGCTATTCACGATGGGGCGTGGGTGTTCACTGAAGAGGTGCGTTTAAACATGCTTGCAGCTGGAGTGGACTTGGATAATTTGCCAATTCCAATGGGGGGTGCTGATTATAGAGTGTGGATGCCAGATTATAAAGGTCTTTTCTCAGTCCGTTCGGCAAAAAATTTGTTGCGTACAAGGCAACAGGCTGTTGAGGGCACTAGCCTTTTGTGGAGACCTTCAGTTCATCCAGCGCTTGCGGCTAGAAATTGGAAAATCCTGAGGGGTGCGTGCGCAACTCTAGACAAGGTAAGAAGTAGATTTAAACATCATGTTGTTAACAAATGCTGCCTGTGTAATTGTCAAGAGGAATCGTTGCATCACATTCTATGGTCGTGTACCTTTGCGGCCAAAGCTTGGGACTGGATTTCAGACGTCTTCAATTTACTCCCTCATCAAAATTTCACTACTTCTTACAAGGCTGCCAAAGGTAGGAGTAGGATGGTTAAGGATCTTTGGTTGCTGGCCATTCTTGTCATCAGATCGGAATTGTGGATGACTCGCAATGCCTTTGTCTATGGTAATCAAAAAGTTAGCTGGGTGTTTTTCCAAACAAAAGTTTTTAATCAGATTCATGAATATTCTATTAGGCTTAAGGGCTGTAGTACGCATGAGGATCTTCAGGTTCTCTCCTTCTTCAGAGTTCGCCATAGACAGCGCAAACAAATTGTTCCTAGGGAGTGCTTTTGGGAACCTCCTCAAGAGCATGAGCTGATGCTTTGTTGTGACGGTGCGTCTAGAGGCAATCCAGGAAGGGCAGGTGCTGGTGTGGTTGTTAGAGATGCAAATGCTCACGTGATAGGTGCTATGAGTGTGGGTTTTGGTACACAAACGAACTATTTGGCTGAGTTATTTTGTGTGATTGTTGGTCTTGAATGGGCGGTGAAGTTTGAAGTTGGTAATATTTGCATTAGAACAGACTCTATGAGTGCTGTTTTAGTCTTCTCCGGTGATACTAATACAGTTCCTTGGTTCTTAAGACCAAGATGGGTGGCTGTGAAGAGAAATTATAACCATATTCGTTTCGTTCATACCTATAGAGAAGCTAATTTCGCGGCTGATTGCATGGCTAAAAGAGGTTGCGCTTTGGAAGAAGGAGAGGGTCTTAGTTATGATACAAGGCCTGATTTCATCTTGTCGATTGAATTACCTTATGTACCTTATTTTCGTTTTGATTAGGTTGTGAGTTTTTGGGGTTCTTTTACCTCTTTTCTCATAACCTTTGTTGTATCTCTGGTTATTTTTTAATACAATTTTGGACTTACCAAAAAAAAAAAGCTCTGAAAACCTCTAAAAAGCTCTGAAGAAATTTATTTTAATTATATCCCGTAGCACTGGTATCCACCCGTTAGGGGATTCGTTAAAAAATGACACTAGCAAATTCCAAACAATAGTGAAGATCAATATGAATGTTTCCTAAAAAGCCTTGAAAACTTTATAAAACCCTGAAAATCTTTAAATTCCTAAAAAAATCTAAACAACCATGAAAAAACTAAAGAGCTCTGAAAAACTCTAAAAGCTCTGAAAACCTCTAAAAAGCTCTGAAAAGCTTTAATTTAATTATATCCCGTAGCACTGGTATCTACCAGCTAGGGGAATCGTTAAAAAATGATAATAGCAAATTCCAAACAATAGTGAAGATCATATTTGAATGTTTCCTAAAAAGCCTTGAAAACTTTATAAAACCCTGAAAATCTAAAAAGTCCTAAAAAATCTAAACAGCCATGAAAAAACTAAAGGGCTCTGAAAAACTCTAAGATGCTCTGAAAAACTCTGAAAAACATTAATTTAATTATGTCCCGTAGCACAGGGAGCTACCAGCTAGAGGATTTGTTAAGGAATGATACTAAGAAATTCCATACAATAGTGAAGATCATGTTTGAATGTTTCCTAAAAAGCCTTGAAAACTTTATAAAACCCCGAAAATCTTAAAAGTCCTAAAAATCTAAACAAACATGCAAAAACTAAAGAGCTCTGAAAAACCCTAAGAAGCTCTTAAAAACTCTAAGAAGCTCTGAAAACCTCTAAAAACTCGACAAGCTTTAGTTTAATTATATCCCGTAGCGCTGGTATCTACCAGCTAGGGGATTCGTTAAAATATGATACTAGCAAATTTCAAACAATAGTGAAGATCATATTTGAATGTTTCCTAAAAAGCCTTGAAAAATTTATAAAACCCGAGAAAATCTAAAAAGTCCTAAAAAATCTAAACAACCATGAAAAAACTAAAGAGATCTGAAAAACTCTAAGAAGCTCTGAAAACCTCTAAAAAGCTCTCAAAAGCTTTATTTTAATTATATCTCGTAGCACTGGTATCCACCAGCTAGGGGATTCGTTAAAAAATGATACTAGAAAATTCCAAACAATAGTGAAGATCAATATGAATGTTTCTTAAAAAGCCTTGAAAACTTTATAAAACCCTGAAAATCTTAAAAGTCCTAAAAAAATCTAAACAACCATGAAAAAATAAAGGGCTCTGAAAACTCTAAGATGCTCTGAAAAACTCTGAAAAACATTAATTTAATTATATCCCGTAGCACAGGGAGCTACCAGCTAGAGGATTTGTTAAAGAATTGTACTAAGAAATTCCATACAATAGTGAAGATCATCTTTGAATGTTTCCTAAAAAGCCTTGAAAACTTTATAAAACCCTGAAAATCTTAAAAGTTCTAAAAAATCTAAACAGACATGCAAAAACTAATGAGCTCTGAAAAACCCTAAGAAGCTCTTAAAAACTCTAAGAAGCTCTGAAAACCTCTAAAAAACTCGGAAAAGCTTTAGTTTAATTATATCCCATAGCACTAGTATCTAGTAGCTAGGGGATTCGTTAAAATATGATATTAGCAAATTCCAAACAATAATGAACATCATATTTGAATATTTCCTAAAAAGCCTTGAAAACTTTATAAAACCCTTAAAATCTAAAAAGTCCTAAAAAAATCTATACAGCCATGAAAAAACTAAAGAGATCTGAAAAACTCTAGAAGCTCTGAAAATCTTTATTTTAATTATATCCCGTAGCACTGGTATCCACCAGCTAGGGGATTCGTTAAAAAATGATACTAGAAAATTCCAAACAATAGTGAAGATCAATATGAATGTTTCCTAAAAAGCCTTGAAAACTTTATAAAACCCCGAAAATCTTAAAAGTCCTAAAAATCTAAACAGACATGCAAAAACTAAAGAGCTCTGAAAAACCCTTAGAAGCTATGAAAAACTCTAAGAAGCTCTGAAAACCTCTAAGAAGCTCTGAAAAGCTTTAGTTTAATTATATCCCGTAGCACTGGTATCTACTAGCTAGCGGATTCGTTAAAATATGATACTAGTAAATTCCAAACAATAGTGAAGATCATATTTGAATTTTTCCTAAAAAGCCTTGAAAACTTTAAAAAACCCTGAAAATCTAAAAAGTCCTAAAAAAATCTAAACAGCCATGAAAAAACTAAGGAGCTCTGAAAAACTATAAGAAGCTCTGAAAAGCTTTATTTTAATTATATCCCGTAGCACTGATATGCACCCGCTAGGGGATTCGTTAAAAAATGATACTAGCAAATTCCAAACAATAGTGAAGATCAATATGAATGTTTCCTAAAAGGCCTTGAAAACTTTATAACACCCTGAAAATCTTTAAAGACCTAAAAAAATCAAAACAACCATGAAAAAACTAAAGAGCTCTGAAAAACTCAAAAAGCTCTGAAAACCTCTAAAAAGCTCTAGAAAGCTTTAATTTAATTATATATCGTAGCACAGGTATCTACCAGCCAGGGGATTCGTTAAAAATGATAATAGCAAATTCCAAACAATAGTGAAGATCATATTTGAATGTTTCCTAAAATGCCTTGAAAACTTTATAAAACCCTGAAAATCTAAAAAGTCCTAAAAAAATCTAAACAACCATAAAAAAACTAAAGGCCTCTGAAAAACTCTAAGATGCTCTGAAAAACTCTGAAAAACCTTAATTTAATTATGTCACGTAGCACAGGGAGCTACCAGCTAGAGGATTTGTTAAGTAATGTGTAATGACCCGTCCCTCCACCGATATTGTCCCCACTTAGCCACTGCGGTTATCCGGCAGTGTGGGGTTTTCAACGGGCATCGCTGCGGTAATCCAGCAATAACTTCCCGGGAGGTCACCCATCCCTGGATTGCTCCCACCCGAGCACGCTTAACTGCAGAGTTTTCTGCCAACTCTGGAGCCAATTGTGCTGAAAAGGCCTCGGTGTTAGGAAAGGACAAACCATTACCTATATTCCATTCCATCGGCGAACCACTGCCGAAATCGGGGTATTACATAATGATACTAAGAAATTCCATACAATAGTGAAGATCATCTTTGAATGTTTCCTAAAAAGCCTTGAAAACTTTATAAAACCCTGAAAATCTTAAAAGTCCTAAAAAATCTAAACAGACATGCAAAAACTAAAGAGCTCTGAAAAACTCTAAGAAGCTATGAAAACCTCTAAGAAGCTCTGAAAACCTCTAAAAAGCTCTGAAAAGCTTTAGTTTAATTATATCCCTAGCACTGGTATCTACCAGCTAGCGGATTCGTTAAAATATGATACTAGTAAATTCCAAACAATAGTGAAGATCATATTTGAATGTTTCCTAAAAAGCCTTGAAAACTTTATAAAACCCTGAAAATCTTAAATGTCCTAAAAAAATCTAAACAGCCATGAAAAAACTAAAGGGCTCTGAAAAACTCTAAGATGCTCTGAAAAACTCTGAAAAACATTAATTTAATTATATCCCGTAGCACCGGGAGCTACCCTCAAGAGGATTTGTTAAAGAATGATACTAAGAAATTCCATACAATAGTGAAGATCATCTTTGAATGTTTCCTAAAAAGCCTTGAAAACTTTATAAAACCCTGAAAATCTTAAAAGTCCTAAAAAATCCAAACAGACATGCAAAAACTAAAGAGCTCTGAAAAACCCTAAGAAGCTCTTAAAAACTCTAAGAAGCTCTGAAAACCTCTAAAAAACTATGAAAAGCTTTAGTTTAATTATATCCCGTAGCACTGGTATCTACCAGTTAGGGGATTCGTTAAAATATGATACTAGCAAATTCCAAACAATAGTGAAGATCATATTTGAATGTTTCCTAAAAAGCCTTGAAAAATTTATAAAACCCTGAAAATCTAAAAAGTCCTAAAAAAATCTAAACAACCATGAACAAACTAAAGAGATCTGAAAAACTCTAAGAAACTCTGAAAGGCTTTATTTTAATTATATCCCGTAGCACTGGTATCCACTAGCTAGGGGATTCGTTAAAAAATAATACTAGCAAATTTCAAATAATAGTGAAGATCAATATGAATGTTTCCTAAAAATCCTTGAAAACTTTATAAAACCCTGAAAATCTTAGTATTCCTAAAAAAATCTAAACAACCATGAAAAAACTAAAGAGCTCTGAAAAACTCTAAGAAGCTCTGAAAACCTCTAAAAAGCTCTGAAAAGCTTTATTTTAATTATAACCCGTAGCACTGGTATCCACCCGCTAGGGGATTCGTTAAAAAATGATACTAGCAAATTCCAAACAATAGTGAAGATCAATATGAATGTTTCCTAAAATGCCTTGAAAACTTTATAAAACCCTGAAAATCTTTAAAGTCCTAAAAAAATCTAAACAACCATGAAAAAACTAAAGAGCTCTGAAAAACTCTAAAAGCTCTGAAAACCTCTAAAAAGCTCTAATTTAATTATATCCCGTAGCACTGGTATCTACCAGCTAGGGGATTCGTTAAAAAATGATACTAGAAAATTCCAAACAATAGTGAAGATCAATATGAATGTTTCCTAAAAAGCCATGAAAACTTTATAAAACCCTGAAAATCTTAAAAGTCCTAAAAAAATCTAAACAGCCATGAAAAAACTAAAGGGCTCTGAAAAACTCTAAGATGCTCTGAAAAACTCGAAAAACATTAATTTAATTATATCCCGTAGCACAGGGAGCTACCAGCTAGAGGATTTGTTAAAGAATAATACTAAGAAATTCCATACAATAGTGAAGATCATCTTTGAATGTTTCCTAAAAAGCCTTGAAAACTTTATAAAACCCTGAAAATCTTAAAAGTCCTAAAAAATCCAAACAGGCATGCAAAAACTAAAGAGCTCTGAAAAACCCTAAGAAGCTCTTAAAAACTCTAAGAAGCTCTGAAAACCTCTAAAAAACTATGAAAAGCTTTTGTTTAATTATATCCCGTAGCACTGGTATCTACCAGCTAGGGGATTCGTTAAAATATGATACTAGCAAATTCCAAACAATAGTGAAGATCATATTTGAATGTTTCCTAAAAAGCCTTGAAAATTTTATAAAACCCTGAAAATCTAAAAAGTCCTAAAAAATCTAAACAACCATGAAAAAACTAAAGAGATCGTTAAAAATGATACGCAAAAAACTCTAAGAAGCTCTAAAAACCTCTAAAAAGCTCTCAAAAGCTTTATTTTAAATATATCCCGTAGCACTAGGGGATTGGTATCCACCAGATCATATTTGGGGATTCGTTAAAAAATGATACTAGAAAATTCCAAACAATAGTGAAGATCAATATGAATGTTTCCTAAAAAGCCTTGAAAACTTTATAAAACCCCGAAAATCTTAAAAGTCCTAAAAATCTAAATAGCCATGAAAAAACTAAAGGGCTAGAAAATTCCAAACAATAGAAGATCAATATGAATGTTTCTAAAAAAAAACTCTAAGATGCTCAAAACTCGAAAACTTTAAAAAACATCTAATTTAATTATATCCCGTAGCAGTATCCACAGTGGGGAGCTACCATGTTTCCAGAGGATTTGTTAAAGAATGATACTAAGAAATTCCATACAATAGTGAAGATCATCTTTGAATGTTTCCTAAAAAGCCTTGAAAACTTTATAAAACCCTGAAAATCTTAAAAGTCCAAAAAAATCCAAACAGACATGCAAAAACTAAAGAGCTCTGAAAAACCCTAAGAAGCTCTGAAAACATCTAAAAAACTATGAAAAGCTTTAGTTTAATTATATCCCGTAAGACCGGTATCTACCAGCTAGGGGATTCGTTAAAATATGATACTAGCAAATTCCAAACAATAGTGAAGATCATATTTGAATGTTTCCTAAAAAGCCTTGAAAAATTTACAAAACCCTGAAAATCTAAAAAGTCCTAAGAAAATCTAAACAACCATGAAAAAACTAAAGAGATCTGAAAAACTCTAAGAAGCTCTGAAAAGCTTTATTTTAATTATATCCCGTAGCACTGGTATCCACTAGCTAGGGGATTCGTTAAAAAATGATACTAGCAAATTCCAAACAATAGTGAAGATCAATATGAATGTTTCCTAAAAAGCCTTGAAAACTTTATAAAACCCTGAAAATCTTAAAAGTCCTAAAAAAATCTAAACAACCATGAAAAAACTAAAGAGCTCTGAAAAACTCTAAGAAGCTCTGAAAACCTCTAAAAAACACTGAAAAGCTTTAATTTAATTATATCACGTAGCACTGGTATCTACCTGCTAGGGGATTCGTTAAAAAAATATACCAGCAAATTCCAAACAATAGGGAAGATCATATTTGAATTTTTCCTAAAAAGCCTTGAAAACTTTATAAAACCCTGAAAATCTAAAAAGTCCTAAAAAAATCTAAACAGCCATGAAAAAACTAAAGGGCTCTGAAAAACTATAAGATGCTCTAAAAAACTCTGAAAACATTAATTTAATTATGTCTCGTAGCACATGGAGCTACCAGCTAGAGAATTTGTTAAAGAATGATACTAAGAAATTCCATACAATAGTGAAGATCATCTTTGAATGTTTCATAAAAAGCCTTGAAAACTTTATAAAACCCTGAAAATCTTCAAAGTCCTAAAAAATCTAAACAGACATGCAAAAACTAAAGAGCTCTGAAAAACCCTAAGAAGCTCTTAAAAACTCTAAGAAACTCTGAAAACCTCTAAAAAACTCTAAAAAGCTTTAGTTTAATTATATCCCGTAGCACTGGTATCTACCAGCTAGGGGATTCGTTAAAATATGATACTAGCAAATTCCACAAAATAGCGAAGATCATATTTGAATGTTTCCTAAAAAGCCTTGAAAAATTTATAAAACCCTGAAAATCTAAAAAGTCCTAAAAAAATCTAAACAGCCATGAAAAAACTAAAGAGATCTGAAAAACTCTAAGAAGCTCTGAAAACCTCTAAAAAGCTCTCAAAAGCTTTATTTTAATTATATCCCGTAGCACTGGTATCCACCATGTAGTTGCAGGAAATCCCACACTACACCCCTCACTCGAATTTGTTTAATTAATCCATTTGAAGATGAGTAACAATATATTTTATTAATTGTTTTCTTGAAAGGTTTACAAAGAAATGTAGAACAGAGCTAAAGAAATTACAATCACTCTTAATTTTCTCTCTCCTAATGATTTGCTAAACAACTCCAAAAAAAACCCCTACAACAGACTTACTCGACCCTTTATATAGGGTATTACATAGTGGATGACAGCTAAGCTGTCCTTTATTTTCGGGAATTCTTCGCGAAGCGTCGCAAATATGTAAGTGTTAGACTTCGCGACACTCCTAAATCTCGCAAAGTCTTCACACTTTTCTCATGTTCTGGCTATCATCATCTGATGCGTCATTTAAATTATTTCCTTGCGACACCTTCGCAATGTAGTTGTTTATTACTCTCACAAGTATTCTTTGTCGCGATATTCTGGTCCTACATCTTGCCTCTTCTCATGTCTTCTCTGCGAAGAAGAGAATGTCATGGGAACCAATATTTTAAAGTGCCCCAACTGCTCATCTTTATCTCGCGATTGTTCATTTTTACTTGTTTTATTTATGTACGGAATTTATTATAGGTGTTTCTTCTTCCACTCTTTTCTTGACACGTCTCTTTCAACCGTTTATTCTTGACCATTCACGTCCCATCTCGCATTAAATGCATTTGTTTTCTCGAGGATTCTCTTCTCTATATATAGCTTTCTTACCCTTCTCTTTTTCTCTTTTATTTTCCTTCTGCAAATTTTCTTTAACTCTCTCTCTCCTTCCGCAATTTGCGCTCCCGCTACCACAGTCCTATACTTTTCTCGTTCTTTTGATCTTCAATTCTCTATTCATTCCCATACTTCTAACAATGGCTTCACTTGGTCGTACATACACTCCTCTTTTACTGATGTTCAAAAGAAATTACAGGAAAAGGGTTTCACTTTATCAACCATTCCCAATCAAGGATCTTCATCTATTCTTTCTGCAAAATTGTTTTCTGATCATCAATGTGATGATCATAAAATCATAGTCTCGCTGGGTCAACTTCTCGCAGGACTCCCCATTCCTCTCGTACAATCCCGAGTTGCCATTATTCTATGAAATGCTTGCTCATGAGAAATTCTCGCGAGCTATCTATCAATTGAGTGGCGACTGCATCCGTTTAATGCTTGAATTCGCCAATCGTGGCGCTGGTAAAGGATCTTTATATCCTGATAATGTTAGGGATCCTGAGTTTGTAAATTTACAAATAGTTACTGAGAAGTATACCGTGGACAATTTCTTCGCGAATTACTCAATTATAAATATGAGAAATGATAAATCTCACTGGGTGCTCGATCGAAAAAGAATGATAACGTTGATGCCGACAAACCGCTTATGCAAGATATTGATTGGCATTCGGGCAACAATAGTACTCCCGTCATTCCAAAGATGAGAGATGGTGGGTTGTTCCTTTATTTTTGAGTGGACCTTACATCACAGTTCACATGTTCTCCCCGCACACCTAGCGAACTATCATCCTTGGGAGTTTAAGTGGCCCGAGGAGACAAAAGAGGTATATTTCCTTTCTTCAATTTCGCTTGCGACATCTTCTTCCTCTTTTATTTACTAACTTTCAAAAATTTTAGATCACCAGAATGAGAAAGAAATATAGAGAAAATCCAAAGCCGAGTACTCCCGGCGCGATACTTCGATCGCTCACGGATGAAGTAAGAAACATTTTCTTTGTTATTTTAAACAATATTGTTGCCTCTGTTTTTATCTTCATGCGTATGCGAAGGTTGAAGTTGAAGAGGTCAAGCTGCGAAGGCTGAAGTCGCGAAGGCTAAAGGCATGGATAAAACTACTTTTCGCAAGGACAAGTCTTCTGCTCCGCTTTCTAAAAACGAAAAACCCAGCTCTCTTCTCAAACCAATGAAAATTCTGATGAGGTTGAAAATGATGTTGGTACTTCCTCCGCGAAAGAGAGTCACTTGACTACTTCTGTTATGGCGAAATTGTCCAAGTGTCTTCTCCGATTCTATGCAAGGATTAGGAGATGATCATCTAATGCTAATAGCGGAGCTCTCGCTAAAATTTGCGATGCCCCCGCTATTAGAGGATAATGAATCCTTTCGCGGAGTCTCCCGAACGTTGACCTCCAGTCATTTAAATGCTCTCACTGCTTTGGTATGTTTATATTCCTTTGTTTCTCTGTAATTTCGATTACAAGCTTTATCTTAACAATTTCTTTTTTCCTTTATAGTCTGGGAGAGCTTCCTTTGTTGTTGCTTCAGATATTGAGAGAAGATGCGACAACTTTCGCGAGAAAAATCTCCGACTTAAAGAAAAGATCCGAGAATTAGAAACTGAGGTTGCGATGTCTCGCAAGAAAGATGAAAGAATTCAACAGTTGGAAACTGAATCGGCTTCTCAGAAGACTAAGATGTCTACTCTTCAAAGCGCAAACCAAGAAACTTTATGGTATAAAATTTTTATTCTTCAAGTCATCTTTACTTTGTCTGCTATTATTCTTTCCCTGATTTATTATTTTCGCACATATATAATCTCTCTGATGAAGCTATTCTTCTCCATTCATTTCCCGAGCCCATGGATAATGATGTTCTTCTCACCCATCTCAACGAGTCTTTAAGTGACTCATCAAACAAAATTGATTCCCTTTCATTGAATGAACTTCGAACCAAATGTCGCCTTTTAGAGATTGAGCATAGAGCTAGTTTAGGTTTAGCCAATCGATTTAAACAAATGTATCTTGATTCCCATAGAAAAATCGAGCTTCAAAGGAAGAAAATTAGTGGCCTTATTGATGAAAAAGACCGATCGCTAATAGGGGTGCACAGCATTAGCATTATTTCAAAAGTCTCTTCTCGAAGTACAAATTGAACGAGATGAATCCCTTCGCGAATGCCATACTTATCGAGCGAGAAGAACAAGTTCGTTCACTTCTTGTTATAAATAATGATGATGAGTTTGCTTGGGATGCGAAGGTTCTAGATAATGCCAGGAATAACTTAGGTGTTGATGTTAGCCTTCATGCCGAGCATACTGCCTTGGTTAAAGACATGATATCTGACAGAGAAGGTTGTTTATTATACTTTGTTGTCCTTTATCTCTGTAGTAATCCTGTTATTGTATTGTTAATTTATTATCATATGTTTTGCGTAATCCGAGAAAAGATTTCAAATAAGGATTGAAGAACTTGAGCGAGAAAAGGGGAACTCGCAGAAGACCTTTCTCTTCGCAATAATAAGTATTCTAAGTTTAAGAAACAATCGCAAGCTACGGTGGCGAATTTCAACAATACTCATTGTTCGTTTTTCGCAATCAAACTATTGAAATGGTTTGCAATGATCACCGCATTCCTCTTAGTTCATATCCTTGTCTTCGCGGTGATATTCCTGAAGATACGCCTTTCTCAGATGTCTCTGATAGTGATGCTAGCGAATCAGAAGAATCTGGCGAAGAGAATGATGAAACTGAAGAATCTGACCAAGAAGAAGATTCTTCAAAGAAATAACTTCTCTTTGTTCTTTCGCTACTTGTAATATATATACTCTTTCAATTTTCTTGAATTGTCAAATGTGAATTCAATCTTTGTTTTCTTTACTTGCACATATTAATCAAGCAATTCTCTTTTATAATTCGACTAACTAGTATTATGAATGCATAAATTTCTCATATGGAAATGAATAACAAAACTTTATCCTATTCATTCCCATACTTGCCTCTGTTATTCATTTTCAAATGAGAGATTTTACCTTTGTTATCTGTTTTCGTAAGCATATTGAAGCTCATCTTTTCTTTGCTGACGACATTATGATTTTTTGTAAAGGTAATTCAAAAAGTCTTCATAATCTTGTGGATTTGTTGGGTACTTACCAAAGAGCTTCGGTCGTTTGTTTTTCAAGCTCGTCAAAAGAGCAAGATTTATTATGGTGGTGGTTCTTCAAGTTGGTGTACTTATCTTGCTAATTACTTGGGAATGAGTGTAGCTACGTTTCCAGATCGCTATTTGGGTGTTCAAATTATGCCAGGTACGATTCGTTATCGACATATTTGCAATGTTGTTGAGAAGATTAAAATCAGCTTGCTGGTTGGAGAGGAGATTATTATCTTTTCATGATCGCATTGTTCTTGTTAAATCCGTAATTGCTAGTTATTCCATTCATAATATGGCTATTTATAAGTGGCCTCGTAAATTCATTCTTCAATGTGAGAGGGCAATTCGGAATTTCATTTGGTCTGGTGATTCGAATGTCAGTCGTGCTGTGGTGGTGGCTTATGATAAGATCTGTTGCCCTTATGAGGAGGGGGGTCTCGGATTAACTCGTATGGCAACTATGAACAAGGCTCTTATTATGAAACTTTGGTGGAAGATTCGTAATTCTAAAAAGAAGTGGGCTCTTTACCTTAAGGCTAAATTTTTTGGTCGTAATGGGCGCATTAAGACTACGGGTGTTAAATCTTCTATTTTGCAGGGTGCGGAGTGTGTACAATCTGGTGGAAAATAATACTAAGGTCTTACTAGGAGATGGGAGGGATACTTCTCTTTATTATGACATTTGGTATGCGGATTTTAGTATTGCAGAAGCTCTTAATGATTACACGCTTGATCACAATGTGCGTGTTAGTGATTTGTTGAATGATGGTCGTGGGATATCCTGATATGCATTTACAATGCATGCTTGCTGCCGGCCTGGAGATGCATAAGCTACCAACACCAAATGGAGGGGAGGATAATGAGTTTGGATGCCCGATTTCTCTGGGATTTAATCGGCTTCCCGCCACTTCTCTTGTGCGCCACGAGATATCCCAAATCGGATGGTGTCGCGCTTCTTTGGAGGAAAGAGATTCATCCAGTTCTTGCAGCCTCGTAACTGGAAATTCATCCGTGGTGTTTGTGCCACTTATGATCTCGCTCCGAGTAGATTCAAAATCCACTTGCCAATAAGTGTCGCCTCATGAATCGAGGAGGAAACGTTAATACATGTCTTGGATGAGTGCGGCTTTGCAGCAAGAGCATGGAATTGGCTTTCGATATTTTTAACTTGCACCTAATGCTAACCTTGTTGTTTCTTATAAGGCAGCCAAAGAGAGGAGTCCTATCGTTCGTGACCTTTGGCTTGTTGCCAACTGGGTGCGGGGACGAATCAGGGAGTTGCGGAACAAGGGTGTTTTTGAGCAAAGGAAACCTAACTGGGGTGTGTTCTACAAAAGAGTTCTAAAATCGATTCAAGACTATTCAATTCGTCTCAAGGGAAATATGAGGAATTGCGCGAGGATGTGGTTCTTTTGAACTATTTCCCGGGTTCATCACAGGAGTGTGCATAGACAAAGAGCCGGTGGAGTGTTTTTGGCATCCACCCGAGGATAATGAGCTTCAAATTTGTTGTGATGGTCTTTGAGAGGTAATCCAGTGTGGCAGTCTTTGGAGTGGTGGCTAGGGATGCGCATTGCTCATTTCTTGGTGTTATGAGTATTGGTCCTGGGAGTTACGATTTAACTACTTGGCAGAATTATATGGCATTCTAGTTGGTTTGGAGTGGGCTATGCAATGGGGTTTTGATAGAATTTGCGTTAGATCTGACTCCTTTGGAGTGATTCAAGCTTTCAACAACAATTCGATTCCTTGGTTTGCCAAAGCTAGATGGAGGGTGATTAGTAGGCATTATATGTCTATTAGATTCATTCATACTTTTAGGGAGGCGAATTTTTCAGCAGATAAAATGGCTAAGCGTGGATGTTTACTTGCTAATGAAGTGGGAGTTCATTATAATGGAAGACCTCCTTTTCTAAATTCAAGATAGAATACCCAAATGTAGCTTATTATCGTTTTAAGTAGTCTACAAGTTTTGGGGTTGCTGTGACCTCTTTTCTTGTAAACTATCTCTTGTAAATTTGTTATCTATTAATACAAATTTTTGACTTATCAAAAAAAAAAAGCATATTGAAGCTCATTATTGCGACAAGATCGCAGAATGTCTCCATAAATGAAGAACTCCATTAACCTTGCCTTATCGTTTTTGTGTGGTCTTATTTTGCCTTCCTAATTAAAGGTCTTATTTTGCCACCCCTCGTTGCGACAAGATCGCAGGACGTCCTTACATTTTCATGTAATGACCCATTGACCTTGTCTTATCATTTGCTAAGTATTTTTGCCTCTGTAGGATATTTTATCCGCGACAATATGACAGGCTTAAATACTCTTGCGAGTGTAAAATCACATGACATTATCATCTCTGCGACGAAATCGCAGGACGTTTTTGCATTTTCATGCAATAACCCATTGATCTCGCCTTATCCTTGCGTCAGTATTATTGCCTCTACAGGATCATTGCACAAATATGACAAGCCTATATTTCCTTGCGAAAATAAAGTCTCATGACATTTGCGTCTTTTGACACTTATCATCTCCCTAATGGAGGGTGCCGCCCTTATCTTCTCACTGGTTGCCCCTTCAAGGAGGCGTACATCGGCCATACAAGACTAGCTCCTCCCATCCGGTCTTAACAACAACCAGTTGTTTTTTGCAGCCTCTTATCCCTTATACCTATATGGTTTATGGTTACGAGACCGCACCCTAAGTGGAGTTTTCTTCGGGCCGAGTACAAGATATACCAAGACTTGCCAAGAATGGCCGAGACACTTCAAATGCCCCGGGCACTCTTGGCTCAACCGTGTACCCGGCGCCTTGAGCATACACGACTCCTTGGAAGAGACCCTCGGGCGTCCAACCAGGGTATAACCATATATATATAGTTGGAAATCCAAGGTATCTCCCGGATAGGCTTTTATGGGCCCCAAATTCCCATGACTCGAGGCTTCGGGAGCGGTGTAACCTTCCCCCGAGCCATGTCAAGAGATACCCCTTATATGACGTACTTTAGGTCTTACATTTGCCTCTCATGAAGTATCATTCGCGAACTAGGGTGTACGCCATAAAGGTTCGTCCCATTCACTCACTCATTCATTTTTGTTAATTCAATTAATCATTCATTCTTGATAATTTCATGTTATTTTACTTGCGATGCTATCGCATAATTTTGCTTTGTTTGCAACATTCTCTTTTCAACTCTTCAATCGGATTTTCATACATTCTTGATCGCAAGATTCTCGTATATTTCTTCTTCAATTATTATTTCTTCCTCCTACTTTTGATATGCCTCTGTCACTTAATTTTGATAAAAAAACTATTCACTTCTTATACCTTTTGACCCTACTATTTTTTGTCTCTGCACCATTCAAATCTCTTAACGTTTCCTTTCCATCACAATTTTTCAACTGCCTTCATGCATTCACTTCGCAAAGTGTCTTCAACTACCTTTTATTCTTCTTGTCCTTGACGTGCCTTCACCACTTAATCTTTGTCACTTCTCGCAATTATTCATTTCTTACACCTTTTACTCATGCTTCCCTCTGCCTCTGTATCATTAAAACCTCTGAATAATTCTTTTCCAGCATGACTTTCAACTGCCTTCATATCTTCACCTCGCAATGTGTCTTCTCTTCTTATATTTATGCTATCTACCATCAATCTTTCTTTTCTTTGTTCCTCTTTTATATTCTTCTTCCATCCCTTCTTTTTTGCGGCTCTCTCTTCACAGCTCTCCACATCAATCTCATAACATTTTTCCCATTCTATCCAATCTCCCTTTATAATTCTAACACCACTAGGATGGGGAAACTTTATACATTGATGATACGTTGACGCCACACCCAGAATTTCATGCAACCATGGCCTTCCAATCAATGCATTATAAGGGGACTCCACATCGACCACACAAAACAAGATATCAGTTGACAATCCTTGCAAAGGTATTCTCATGTGTACTTCTCCTTTGGGCTTGTTCACGGTACCATTGAAACCATATATTTTGTATGTTGAAGGGATCAAATCTTCATCCTTTCCTCCCATAGTCTTGTAAGTATGGTAAAAAGAATGTTGACCGAGCTCCAAGATCGATTAATATTCTATTTATTGCCCAGCAAGTTTCTCGCCTCATCATCTTCCCCATCAACGGTTTTGGATTAATATCCAGTTTTACCACCAACGGGTTATCATGTATTTCTCTACCTTTGGGTATTTCTTCCGCCGAGAAAGAGATAATTGCAGAACGCCACTCTTTTAATCTGCGATTTCCTCGCGATGTTCATTACTTACGATTATTAACATCCCTCGCAAAAACCCTACTGAGTACGTTATCATGAAAATCTTCAATGGTGCGATATGAATGAACAATGGAGTTGCAAAACAAATTTTTAGCTTTCGCCCCAACTTCTATCACGAACGTTTCTTTTCCCTTTGATGGTGGCGGTGGTAAATGTTGAGCTTTCTCTTCGCTTTTTAAAAGTGATTGACTTCCCCGATCAATCATTCTAAGGATAATTCTTTTGATGTTTCGGCAGTCATTTGTCAGATGTCTATGAAAACGATGGTAAGAACAGAATTCGTGACTTCTATCACCTGGTGGCGGTTCACTCCCCATGTTCCATGGTGCAGGTATATTCTCCATCAAGAGTATAGCTTCCCATATCTTCTCCACACTAGTATTTAGTGGTGGCATCTTGATTTCTTCCCATACTACTCTATGACGTCGTTGCCCTCCATGATAATTTGTTTTTGACTTCCATAGGTTTCTTGCGGGTGATCAAGTCTCTGAATTTTGTTCGGGCCGCTACGATTGTAGTAGTTTCTTTCTCTTTCAAATTCTTCCTGATCTCGGCTTCCCATCGCTACTAATTTTGGCTGTCCATCATCTACCACTTTTTCTTGTTGCCCTTGCGAGGTACTCGCACACTGTTTGTATTAACTGGGCAACAAACTTGCATTCGCAGCACTTGAACTTGTATTCGCGACTGGGTACGATTCTACTTCATTTTGTCTTTCCTCCAAAGCAATATATTCCTCTTGCAATTCTCTCAATTCGGTCATCGTGATTGTATTCTTGACTCTGAAAACTTGAACATATAATAAGTTGGTTGCGAACATAGCATTTATGAATGATAGTATGAGGTATCTTTCATCCACCGTCCAGCCATTTCGCTACACATTGTCTTCCATCTTACGGTCAGATGTCTCAAGCTCTCGCCAATTCTTTGTTTTAGCCCAAATACATCTTCAATGCCAGGTCGCGAAGAGTTGTTGCTTATATACGCCCCTAAAAATATAGCTTGTAAATGATTGAATGACGTGATTGTATTCCTTGGTAGACCCTCAAACCATTTCAACGCTTCTCCCGTTAAACTCGACGCAAAGTATTTGCACAATATAGCATCATGGTTTTCCCACTGTAGCATACATCTCACGTAAGCCTTGATGTGTTGTACTTGCACAAGTTGACCCATCAAAATGCTAGTTAATCTTTGGTAAGTTGCACTTTGGGGTATTCCTCCTAGCTGCACTTCTAATGTAAAGGATTTTTCGCAGCCTCTGCGATAGATTCATCTAACCTGTCTTCTCCCCTTCTCTTTCGTTGTTCAATATTCCTCTCATCTCTCGCCAATTCTCGCAGAATTTGTTCATTTGCCTCATAATTTGAATTTATCGGTCTCTTTAATTCTGCTTCCCTCCTTCTTCGTTCGTGTCTACTTATATTTTCTGGTTCATTGCTCTCTTCTCTTCTTTCTCTGCGATTTTTTTTTTTTTTTGATAAGTCAAAATTTGTATTAATAGATAACAAATTTACAAGAGGTAGTTTACAAGAAAAGAGGTCACAGCAACCCCAAAAACTTGCAAACTACTTAAAACGAAAATAAGTAACATTTGGATCTTCAACTGAAAGTAAAAAATTTGGCTTTCCATCATAATGGATACCCTCTTCATTATCCAGAGAACAACCTCTTTTAGCTAGTGCATCAGCCGAAAAATTCACCTCCCTATAAGAATGCATAAATCTGATAGCATCATAATGACTACGAACTGATCTCCACCTTTCTCTGCGAGTTTCTCCCTCATCTCCTTCACAAATTCTCACACCATTATATCTGTCATTTTCTCTTCTTGGCTGTCTATCAATTCTTTTTGTATTCTTTCATATTCTTCGTTGATATCTCCATTGTTGCGATTTCGCTCGCGCCTTCTTTCTCGATTGTCATGATTATTCTCGCCGAATCGCCTCTTCCAATTCCCGATTTTCCATTTCTCGCTCTCAATCTTTCTCTCTCGCGAGCTAGACGCGCTTGTTCAGTATAATGCTTTTCAATGTCATCTTCAATTTCCTTTTGTTTCCTTTGTGTTTCTCTCCCATGTAGTATTCTCCTTCCTTCTTCCTGATTTTCTTCATTAACTGGGTTATTCTGTCCTTGAGGCTGCCTATCTTCTTGATTTCCATCATTTTGATCATTCACCAAAATATAACGATTCTCTACGAATTCTCTCTCTTCGCGACCTCCTTCACCAAAATTTAACTCTCTTTCCAAATTTTCTTCATTAACGTTTTCTGCAGGTAATGTTCTTCTCACATTTTCTCTAATCGATCCTGATCTCGATCTGTTATTACTCCTTGATCTTCTATTTTGCAACCTCCTATTTTCCATCCTTAATTCGTGGTTTTGCCTTGTTAAATTTGCGCGTTCTTCTGCTTCTAACCGCCTTTCTTCATGTATTGTCTGTCTCAACGCTTCTAATGCTGCAATTTCTTCATTTCCACGAATTGTTTCTCCCATCTCTTCTCGATTTCTCTCTTCTTGTCCACTATTCATCAATTGTTGCACTTCTTCTCTTTCTTCCATAGAATCTGATCTCCATGTATGCACGCTCACTCTATCATAATCGGTTACTCTGTTTAGCGCTGGTTGAATTGGTGGTTGAATTGATGGTTGAATTGGTGGTGGAATTGGTGGTTGAATTCGACCTTCTTCTCCATTTCTTGCATTTATCCTTGATGGTTCACCTACTTCATTTCTCCTTTCTCCAACTAATCTTCCACTTCTCCTTACGATCGTTGGTTGTTCTGATGCATTCTTTCTTCTAGCCATTTCTCAATTTTAGTAACTTGTTAAAAATTATTCGAGATTTCTTTCTTGTTACACCTGATTCTTCCAATTCACAAGGTTGATCTTCTACTCATCCCTGTTTCTAGCGCATATGTAGTTGCAGGAAATCCCACACTACACCCCTCACTCGAATTTGTTTAATTAATCCATTTGAAGATGAGTAACAATATATTTTATTAATTGTTTTCTTGAAAGGTTTACAAAGAAATGTAGAACAGAGCTAAAGAAATTACAATCACTCTTAATTTTCTCTCTCCTAATGACTTGCTAAACAACTCCAAAAAAAAAACCCTACAACAGACTTACTCGACCCTTTATATAGGGTATTACATAGTGGATGACAATGTAGTTAAATTACTCTGAAGTATCCTTTATTTTCACGGGTTCAATTCTTCGCGCATAAGCGAAATCCCACACTACACCCCTCACTCAATTTGTTTAATTAATCCATTTGAAGTGTTAGACTACAAAAGCGACACTCCTAAATCTCACCAAGTCTTCATGACTTTTCTCATGTTCTGACCCTTTATATCGTCATAGTGGATGCGTCCCATTTAAATTATTTCCTAAGTGTTGACGACACCTTCGCACTTTTCTCAATGTAGTTCATTTATTACTCGACACCTTCGCAAGTATTGTTTATTACTCTCGCGATATTTCCAGTCCTACACACCAGCTAGGGGATTCTTTAAAAATGATACTAGAAAATTCCAAACAATAGTGAAGATCAATATGAATGTTTCCTAAAAAGCCTTGAAAACTTTATAAAACCCTGAAAATCTTAAAAGTCCTAAAAAAAATCTAAACAGCCATGAAAAAACTAAAGGGCTCTGAAAAACTCTAAGATGCTCTGAAAACCTCTAAAAAGCTCTGAAAAGCTTTATTTTAATTATATCCCGTAGCACTGGTATCCACCCGCTAGGGGATTCGTTAAAAAATGATACTACCAAATTCCAAACAATAGTGAAGATCAATATGAATGTGTTGTATCCCTACAACAGTTAGACAAACAAATGGATAGAATTGGTGATAAACACCTCCTAAATCAATAGATTCAGGCCAAATCTGAGTTCAGAGAACACAGCCATGAAGAACAAGGTTCTTATTTGATAAATGATAATCGATTTTCCTCTAGTACAGACTGACTCAGATCTTATAAGGCTAAGTTGCCAAACTAATCCAACGGCCATGACTGAGCCAAATGGTTCTCATCTATCCCTCCCTTACATAGATAAAAGCACTCACTCCTAAGTTATATACTACTAATCATACTACTACTAAAGACTGGCAGACAGCGTGATAAGGGCACCGTCTCTCATACATAGGGATACAACATTCCACTCTCCTTGAAAACATCCTTGTCCTCAAGGATGAAGAATTTGATCACCAGGTGGGCTTGTAGCGAAAGGGTAGGGTTGGAGCCGAGCAGACTTGAAGAATGAGTTCTCCTTAAATAGTTGCCAGTGAGAATTGAGCTTGAGTCAGGAGTACGTAACACTGCAACTGATGTCGAGAACTTAATACAGTTCAAATATTTGCTCGTCTTAAGATTGAATGCCTTTAACTTTGGACCCTCTACCTCAAGTTCAATCTGAGGATGAACTGAAAAACATGTCTTGTATGACCACTTTCTGGACCATTAATTCAGTAGAAGTATTAGAAAGCCCTGACGATAATGTAGCTCTAGTGAGAGATGGAGCTAAGTGGAGAAACCCTGCGTCATCCACAGAATTATTGGTTTTCTTCGGGTCTTTCCATCTGCGAGAATTCTCTAGCTTGATTCCACTACACTTCTAATGTATCAAAGTCAGCCCAATATGAATGTTAACAAACAAATTAGGGGCCGTAGCAGCCTTGCAAAACACTTTGCGATCAGGTTCACTTGCAATATCTAAGTGCTAACTTGTTGATCTCATGAGAATGGATTCAAGTTGATGGTGGATCTTAGCACTGCAGAACACAGTGATCTTATAAGTCCAGTTTTCGCCAATGCTCAAAACTGAGAAATGTACTGCCGCATTAATACTTCTCCCACTCTAGAAACCCGTTGAAAATAACTTGAATTTCCGTCTCAAGTACTCTACCCACAACAATAGTTTAAGAATCATTTCAATTTCCTCCAGAAAAGCAAGATTTTCATAGACCCCGGGTGCCTGTGAAGGAGAGTGTGAAAAGACACTCATTCTGAAAATCCGGACATAACCTTTTAACAGCGTGCCTTCTACACCACACCAGTCCAGTCAGTGCCGAAATGAACTGTCATACCCTGACCACGATTCGATTATCGAGAATAATGCTTTGTAGACGCAGTCTGCAACATCTTGGAAGTTGTCAACAAGCTTGCCTGTAATGTTTCTAAAGCACTTCTTGTAGCTATTGCTAAAATGTAGCTCGGAACCGTTACAATATGTAACTGCCACTTAATGTGTTGCTCGATATTAGCTGATCTTATAAGCTGCTCAACAACCTTGGAACAAGGCTGCACCACATCTGTGATTTTTACCCCCTCAACAAGGGAATTTTTCCATCCAGAACAACATTCATTACTACCACAGAATGTAGAGCTATAGGTTCTTCTGGTAGAGAAGTGAAAAACCAAGTGAAAACACTGTAGGACCAGAATATCGCAACACTAATACTTCGCGAGATTAATAAACAACTGCATCGCGAAGGAGTCGCATGGAGGTAAATCAATGACGTAATAGATGACGACAGTTAGAACATGAGGAAAGTGTGAAGACTTGGCGAGATATAAGAGTGTCGCGAAGGCAAACAGTTGTACATTCGCGAGCATTCGCGAGACGTTTCCGAAAATAAGGGACAGTATAGCTGTCATCCACTATGTAATACCCTATATAAAGGGTCGAGTAAGCCTGTTGTGGGGAGGTCTTTTTGAATGGTGAAACAAGTCATTAGGAGAGAGAAAGTAAAGAGTGATTGTAATTTCTTTAGTTTTGTTCTACATTTCTTTGTAAATCTTTCAAGAAAACAATTAATAAAACACATCATTGTTCATCTTCCAATGGATAGATTAAACAGATTTGAGTGAGGGGTGTAGTGTGGGAAATCCTGCAACTACATATGCGCTAGAAACAGGGACGAACAAGATTGAAGATTGAAGAGTACAATTAAAATCGCTTAAATTAAGGTTAAATCAGATGAGATAGAAGAATTAAGAAGCAAGGAACATAGTGAAGAAATGGAATACAATTCAATTACAAAAGCAATGGTTAATGAATTCCATGAAAATATTAGAGGAAGGATACATAAACGAGATTTCGAAGGAAAGAAGATTATAGATGAGGAGAAGACATCGTCTTTGAAGGAATGGGAAAAGCAGAAAATAACATTCACAGACGCGGAAGTTCCTAGAGAAAATTTGAATCATACATCTCCACTAGTGATCACGATAAATGCAAGCAAAAAAGAGAAGAATCGGCAAAGGTAGCGGAAGAATGGGAAATAAATAGAACTTTGGTGGATACGGGGAGTTTGGTGAGTATCATGTTTTACCATACTTACAAAAAATTAGGATATAAAGATGAAGAAATGAGTTCTCCAAGATATAATATTCATGGTTTTGGAAAATCTATAACAGTACCAAAAGGGGAGATGAAATTGCGAATTTTACTTGGAGAAATTGAAACACAAGTAACATTAAGTATAGTGGATATGGAATCGCCATACCACATATTGTTAGGGAGACCTTGGGTACATGCGATTAAGGCAGTAGCATCAACACTTCATCAGTGCATTAAATTTCAAAGTGCGAGTGGAATTGGTGAGATCAGAGGAGATATTGATAAAGGAAGAATATATTACCAAATCGAGGTAAAGCATTATGAAGGGCAAATGAAGAAGCGAAAAGATCGCAGGAAGATGATAAAAGCAGCTAAGAAAGAAGAGGAATTTAGAATTTACATGATAAGAGCAAAAGAAGGAAAAGGAATACCTGGTGAAATCATGGGAGAAGGGAGTGAGTTCGCGAAGGAAATAAGAGGACCAACTCCTATGGGAGAACCGAAGTCTAGCTATGTCGCAGTTGAGAACAAACAAAAGAAGTGAATGTTGGAACCGAGGAGGAGCCTAAAATCTTAAAAATTGGGACTAAAATGGAAGCAGATGAAGAGAAAAGAACTGTTGAGTTGTTGCGAGATTATAAAGACATTTTCGCATGGGATATGGATGAAATGCCTGGTATAGATCCATCTGTGGCTTGCCATA
Organism: Papaver armeniacum; assembly: GCA_023531295.1. Classification (NCBI taxonomy): domain Eukaryota; kingdom Viridiplantae; phylum Streptophyta; class Magnoliopsida; order Ranunculales; family Papaveraceae; genus Papaver; species Papaver armeniacum. Next base: position 29,293 of record JAJJWW010018521.1, read on the forward strand.
AATTGGAAATTGACAAGAATGTAAAACCCTTTAAACAAAGAATTAGAAAGATCGCGACAGCATATCATCCTCAAATAGAAGAAGAATTGCAGAAAATGTTGGACGCATGAATTATTAGACAAGCAAAATATCCCGAATGGATAGCAAATATGGTTATAGTTCCAAAGAAGAAAAAAGGAATAAGAATTTGTATAGACTTTACTGATCTAAATAAAGCTTGTCCTAAAGATAGTTTCCTGTTACGGATATTCCACAATTGGTTGAAGCAGCGGCAGGAAATGAAAGGATATCTTCTCTTGATGGATACAAAGGTTACAATCAAATTCCTCTCGCCGAAGAAGACCAAGAACATACTGCTTTCTTTGCTCCAAGAGGATTGTATTGTTATACAAAAATGCCATTTGGGCTGCGAAATGCCGGTGCGACATACCAAAGGATGGTGGAGAAGGTGTTCGCGAGATGGATACATAAAACATTGGAGGTATATGTTGATGATATGTTAATAAAAAGTAGAAAAGCAAAAGACCACGTACAGGATTTGAAAGAAATTTTTGAACAAATGAGGCAATTTAATATCAAAGTAAACCCAGAAAAATGCACCTTTGGGGTCGCCTCTGGAAAATTTTTAGGGTACATTGTATCCAAAGAAGGGATTCAAGTCGACCCAGAAAAAGTACAAGCAGTTCGCGATATGCCAACACCGGCGACAATAAAAGATGTTCAAAAGTTAAATGGGTTGTTAGCTTCGCTAGGGAGGTTCATCTCGCGATCGTCTGACAAATGCAAGCACTTTTTCAACATCCTTAGAAATGGATCAAAGTTTAAATGGACAGATGAGTGTGAGAAAGCCTTGCAAGGAATAAAAGAACATTTAATGGACATATCAATTTTGCAAAAAGCGGAAGAAGGAGAGGAATTGTTGATCTATCTTGCGACAACTTCGCATGCATTAAGTGCAGTGTTACTGCGAGTGGACGCAGGAGTAGAAAAACCAATTTATTACATCAGCAAAACTTTCAACGCTGCGGAAAGGAATTACTCAAAAATTGAAAAACTAATCTTAGCATTAGTTTATGCAACATTTATGCGTGGTGCTTGTGCTACTCTTGACAAGGTACGTTGCAGGTTTAAAATTCAACTTCCTAACAGATGTTGTGTTTGCAAAAAGATGGAGGAATCTCTAGAGCATGTTCTTTGGTCGTGTGATTTTGCTGTCAAAATTTGGAATTGGGTTTCAGGCATTTTTGCCTTGCAACCTGATGTGAATCCTATTACTTCTTTTAAAGCTGCGTCTAGAAGAAGTACTATGGTGAAAGATCTTTGGTTAGTTGCTAATTTGGTGATCCGGGCTGAACTGTGGTATAATAGAAATAAAATCACATTTGAGAAGAAGGTTATGAACTGGAACTTGTTTATGCAGCGTGTTTTTAAACAAATAAGTGACTATTCTTGTCGCTTGAAGGGAGATATGCATAATACTGTGGAAGATGTCCGTGTGCTAGACTTCTTTAGAGTGAGGCATAGGAAGGTTAAACATGTTGAACCTTTGGCTTGTTTTTGGTATCCTCCGGAATCAAATGAGCTTCTACTTTGTTGTGATGGTGCTTCGCGTGGCAACCCAGGGTCAGCTGGAGCAGGTGTGATAGCAAGGGATGCAGACTGTGGTGTAGTAGGCGCTATGAGTATTGGTCTTGGTTTCGCTTCAAATTACTTGGCTGAATTATATGGTATCCTTTTGGGTCTTGATTGGGCTGTGCAATGGGGTTATTCAAAAATTTGTGTTCGTACAGATTCTTCAAGTGTTATTCGAGCTTTGGAAGATTTCTCAGTGCCTTGGTTTACTCAACAAAGGTGGATAGAGGTTCGGAGTAGGTTTGAATCAATTCGTTTTGTTCACACCTATCGTGAAGCAAACTTTTCTGCTGATATTTTAGCGAAACATGGTAGTTTGTTGGCTAAAGGAGTGAGAATTGCCTATGCTGGCAAGCCTGATTTTTTAAGTTCAATTGAGTTACCAAATGTATCTTATTTTCGTTTTAAATAGTCTTCTTGAGTTTTTGGGGTTGCTGTGACCTCTTTTCTCATAGACTATCTTGTAAATATTCTCTTCTTTAATATAATTTTTGGACTTAACAAAAAAAATTATGCAACATTTAAACTTCGTATATATTTTCAAGCGCATGTTGTCAAGGTGGTGACAAAAGTACCAATAGAATCAGTGATGAAGAATTCAAAGAGGTCGGGAAGAGTTGAGAGATGGAATGCTCAAATAAGTCATTGCAAACTCAAATATGAAATACTATCTTTGCCAAAATCACAGGTTGTCGCAGACTTTTAGCAGAATTCCCTTTGGAAGAAGATGAATCGGTAGAAGAAATGATGGATGTTGAGGAAGAACATGGAGATCCGAAAGATTTGTTAACGGAGCCGAATAGATGGGAAATATTGGTAGATGGGTCATCAAATGGAGAAGGAAATGGAATAGGAATTGTTGTGATATCGGAGAGGGTAATAAAATAGCTCTTTCTTTCAGATTGGAGTTTGCATCAACAAATAATGAAAAGAATATGAAGCTATAATACATGCCTTGCGATTTGCAATAGAAATGAAGCTGGAGAATGTAAGAATTACTAGTGATTCACAATTGGCAATTCGCCAGATAAAAGAAGAATATGCTATAAACGAATTGTCTTTGCAAAAATATAAGAAACTTGTTGACGAGTTGTCGACCTTGAGATACCAAGAATAAAGTGGAGACATATATCAAGGAGAAATAATAGACTCGCAGACGCTTTTGCCTTTATATCAAGTATGATGACAGATCCGGTTATAGAAATATTAAAATACAAACACTTTCGATGCCGTCAATTGACAAAGAAGAAGAACAAGAAACCGATGTAATGGTAGTAGAAGATGGAACACAAACACTGCGAAGAAGATTGGAGAGCGGAGCTTCATGCATATTTGATGACAGGAGAAACACCAAGAAATAGATTGGAGACACACAAATTAAAAAGTCGAGCAACAAATTATGAATTAAGAGATGGAGTGCTATACCGACGATCTTTTAACGGGCCTTCACTTAGATGTTTAACAAGAAAGGAAGGAGAAATCATATTGAAGATGTTGCATAGTGGGGATGCTGGTAATCACAGCGGAGGAAGATCTTTAGCGTATAAAGCAAAAATGCAGGGTTATTATTGGCCATATATGCATGAGGACGCGAAACAAGTATCAAGGCGTTGCGAGGATTGCCAAAGGCATGGGAAGAAAATACATGCACCAGGAGCTCCGTTAAATTCTTCAACAAGTGTTTGGCCATTTGGAAAGTGGGGATTAGACATTGTAGGACCATTTTTACGGGGAACGGACAGAGAAGATATTTGATCGTCGCTAAAGATTATTTCACAAAATGGGCAGAGGTGAAAGCGGTACAATATATTCGCGATAAGGATGTTTTTACTTTTATATTTGAGAACATTATATGCAGTTTGAAGGACAAAATATAGAATTGTTACTTAATGCATTTCAGATATGATGTGGGAAATCAACTCCTCTATACCCGTTGGCTAATGGTCAACAGAGGCGCGAGATTTAATAAAACAAAAAGGAAGATATATTGAAGAAAAACTAGAAGAGAAGCTACAGAGGCATGTCCCCTTTTTGTTTAACATATGGAGTTGAAGTTTGTACTCCCAACGTAGTGAAAATTCCAACTACAAAGAAAGAAGCTTGGGAGAAAAATCTTAGTGCGGGTAACATCTTAATCAAGTTAGATGAATTAGAAGAAAAAAAAAGAGAGAGACACTAAAAGCATATGGAGAATTACCAGCAAAAGATTGGACCAGAGAATATAACAAGCGTGTCAAGATACGTGAATTTCAGCCGGAGTGACTTGGTCTTGAGAGAAACACCTATATATCAGCGAGAAAATGGTGGCAAGCTGGCAAGAAAATGGGATGGACCTTATATTATCAAGGAGATAGTTGGCACGGGGCATATAAATTAATGGATCTGAAGGCAAAGATGTAGGGCAAAAATTAGATAGGCCGTGGAATAGGTTATATCTCAAGAAATATTATCCATAGAAGATGGGAGAAATAGAATGAGTTGGTAATGTAATGTTTTCGCGACAGATAGATTGCGAGATCAATGGAAATAAAGCAAGATTGTGCGATAACCTTCGCAGACAAATGATTGAATAAATTGATAAAATGAATAAGTGAGTGAATGGGACAAACCTTTATGGCGTACACCCTAGTTCGCGAATGATACTTCGCAAGAGGCAAATGTAAGACCTAAAGTACGTCATATAAGGGGGTATCTCTTAACATGACTCAGGTGGAAGGTTACACCGCTCCGGAAACCTGGGTCATGGAGATTTAGGGCCCATGAAAGGCTATCCGGGGGAGATACCTTGGATTTCCAACTATATATATAAGGTTATACCGTTTGGACGCCCGAGGGTCTCTTCCAGGAGTGTGTATGACCAAGGCGCCGAGGTACACGGTTGAGTCAAGAGTGCGGGGAGCATGGAACTTCCTTACCACTCTTGACAAGTCTTGGCACATGCTGCACTCGGCCCGAAGAAAACTCCACTTAGGGTGTAGTCTCGTAACCATAAGCCCTATAGGTATAAGGGATAAGAGACTGCGAAAACAACTGGTTGTTGTAAAGACTAGGATGGGAGGAGCTAGTCTTGTATGGCCGATGTACGCCTCCTTGAAGGGGCAACCAGGGGAGAAGATAAGGGCGGCACCCTCCATTAGGGAGCTGATAAGTGTCAAAAGACGCAAATGTCATGAGGCTTTATTCTCGCAAGAGAATTTAGGCTTGTCATATTTGTGCAATGATCCTGCAGAGGCAATAATACTAATGCGAGGGTAAGATAAGGTCAATGGGTTTTTACATGAAAATGTAAGAACGTCCTGCGATTTCATCGCAAATACGACAATGTCGCGGGATTTTATGGTCGCAAGAACATTTAAACCTGTCATATTGTCGCAAATACAATGTCCTGCAGAGGCAAAAACACTTAAGAAACGATAAGACAAGATCAATGGGTCATTACATGAAAATGTAAAGACGTCCTGCGACCTTGTCGCAATGAGGGGTGGCAAAATAAGACCTTTACTTAGGAAGGCAAAATAAGACCACACAAATAATGATAAGGCAAGACCAATGGGTCATTACATGAAAATGTAGAGACATCCTGCGATCTTGTCGCAATAACGGCATTCAAGAAAGATCTTTAAACATTTTTGATATAGGCAATCGAGATTTTTCCATCGCGAGAAAGATTACAACAAAAGGTTTAATGGAAAATAAAGGGATTACTTGATAAGGTGGCGAGATGAGTTCTTATAATAAGAAAGAAATAGAAACTAATTCATCCAACACCAGACTTAGTACTTTGCAATCAAAAAGAAAAATTCAACAAAGTTACAAAGAAACTTAATTCTCTACATCAACTTGCTCAGCTGAAGGAGATGGTAAAGATTCTTCAACAATCTTATCAGCTTCACCCTCGCCAGTTGAAGGGTTTTCATCAGAAATTCTTTCGGAAGGTTCCTTATTGATAACTTCATTATTATCAAGGTCTTCGCATCTTTCATAATCATAATCACCTGTCGGGAGAGTTGGGTACTTCATCATCTTCAACATCCAATGGCTCAACATAGAAGCGGGATCAAGGGATTTAGAAAGTAAGATATTATTCACAAGAACTTCTGCTTTGGGAGGAAATTGACGAAGAAGTGCTTTTTGTTGATTTCTACTCTGGATATCTTTAAGATGATTAAGGTAGTTAAACCTCCTTCTGGCTCGGTCGCGAGATTGGGCAAGAGAAGCAACTAGAGTTGCATTTTCCTTGCGAATTTTAGCATGCGCCGCTTCCAAAGTAGATAGAGAAGAGTGAAGATTTTTCTCAGATTCTGCAGGAGTAACGAAAGACATTAAAATTATAAGGTGGAAAGTGGTATAGAAAATTAGAAAAGAAAAATGGAAAAGGCAGTCAAATTTTATGACTACCTTCCTTCTGCGAGACAAGATATTGAGTAAGGGCCAAGCAATTATTCCCCAGATTTTCCATGGCATTATCAAAACCATCACCGACAAGACCTTTTAACCGCGATCGCAAACTCTTTTCGTTAGAAATCAATAACTTATTTTGTTTCGCAAGAGAAGAATGGGATTCTTTTAACTTGGTATAATCATCCTTGAGTTGGTTGGTTTTCACACTTAGATTTATTCTATTCTGAATAAGTTTATCTCTTTCAATGGTAGTATCTTCAAGTTTAGTTTTCAGTAGGCAGATAGACTGTTCTTGCTCATTCAATGATTTTTTACAAGCATCAAGTTGTTGCGAGGATATCGCCACTTTATCCAATAAAGCTCGCTTCTCTTGAGATAAAATTCCATTTTCATCTGATAAGGTTTCCAACTCCAAATTAGATTTATTCAAAGCATATGAGAGACGCGACACTTCATTACTTAATAATTCTTGGTTTTGAACTAAGCAGATGTTTTCTTGAGAAAGATTATTTATTTGATCCATAGAAAATGTATGGAGATTATCTAAGCGATTATATTGCTCCATCCAGGCGTCTCTTTCCACTCGAGTTTCTTCTACAATAGATTCCAGTTGGTATATCTCCATCTTACGTTTCTGGTGCAAAACTTGAGAGTCGAACCAAGTTTTTTTTTTTTTTTAAAAAAAAAAAAAAAAAAGGTGGGGGGGGAAGGAGAGATACCTTTTAATTCTTCATTCTTCTTGCGAAGGTTATCGCGGTCCAAAAAAGTATTATGAAGATTATTCTTCAAAGTCTTAATTTCTTGTTCTAAGGATACTCGCGATATCGTATCGGAACCAAAGTATTTACCCAAAGATTCGAAAACGCTAGATCTGGTGGGATCAATGGAGGCTTTTTTAACATCATTCATAGTATCTGATAAAATTTTAAAAGCTATATCCATCCCTTCTAAATTTTCTTTGCTAAGAGAGATAGATTTTGAGGGAGAAGAAATAGTAGAGGAAGAAGGAAAAGTTGAGTCACCCATAGTTATAAGACCGCCAATTGGAGAGACCTGATCAATAGGTGGAGGCGAGGTAAAAGTAAAAGTAGGAATAGGCATGTCTGAAGAATTTCATTCGCGAGAAAATTCAGGATTGATTTATCCTGCGATGACACTGTAGGGAATGGTATATTATCTTGAGAAGAAGAAATGGGATTATCTTGCGAAGAAGTCTCTGCAGTAGGAGATTTGCCTTGCGAAGACATCGTAGCGAAAGAAGAATGCTTGAATCCCGAAAAAGGAACAGTTGGAGCAGCAACAGAGGCATCAAATGTATTATGGCGAGACCTTTTGGGAGATCTATCATCATTCTTATTATCCTGCGAATAATAAATCAACTAAGAAACAGAGGCAATAAAATTGCTATTAAAGGAGTAAATATTTCTAAAAATACCTTACTACTCGCAGGTTGTTTTGGAAGCCGAGACTTCATTTTGCGAAGAAGATTTCGGTTGCGAACCAGTGGGGATGTTAGGGTTCACCACGGTATATTTAGAGCTGGGTTTGTTCTTGCTGAAACAAAAATGGCGAAAGAAATATCAAAAGAAGAACAAAATCAAGATGAAGTAATTTCAATAAGGAGGATCAATCAAGAGAATAATCAAAATCAATGAAAATAACGAACCTGGATGCCATGAAAACGATAACAGAAAGGTAATAAAAAGAAGAGGATGAAGATGAATAGCAGGAAATAGTTGCAGACGATGAAAAAGATATAGAAGAAGAGAAGGAATGGTTTTCACAGGCAGTTCTCCTTTAAATAGAAGAAAAAAGGGTGACCGGATAACATTAAATATACCGGTAGAAAGAGTAATTTTAGACACGTGTAAACGGTCATCCCAAGATTCAAGGAATCAAATTACTGTGGGAAATTGAAGATATATTACTTCTTGTTCACTTCGCAAAGCTTCGGAACTTCGCAAAAGAATAGAGGAAAGTACGTACTTTTCAAGTCCAGTATTCTTTCGCTCGTTCCTTCATCAACAAATAATAAAAAAATTTTCCTTAAAAATCGCTCTCCAAGCGATATTCAAGGAAAAAGAGGCAAGATGTAGGACCAGAATATCGCAACACTAATACTTCGCGAGATTAATAAACAACTGCATCGCGAAGGAGTCGCATGGAGGTAAATCAATGACGTAATAGATGACGACAGTTAGAACATGAGGAAAGTGTGAAGACTTGGCGAGATATAAGAGTGTCGCGAAGGCAAACAGTTGTACATTCGCGAGACGTTTAGAAAATAAGGGACAATATATTTGTCATCCACTATGTAATACCCTATATAAAGGGTCGAGTAAGCCTGTTGTGGGGGAGGTCTTTTTGAATGGTGAAACAAGTCATTAGGAGAGAGAAAGTAAAGAGTGATTGTAATTTCTTTAGTTTTGTTCTACATTTCTTTGTAAATCTTTCAAGAAAACAATTAATAAAACACATCATTGTTCATCTTCCAATGGATAGATTAAACAGATTTGAGTGAGGGGTGTAGTGTGGGAAATCCTGCAACTACAAACACCATCACTTGTTATACTCCACAAACTGAGATTAAGCAAGCATGATCTGACCTTCTGCTGCAGAGACTCATCACCTATCTTGCTGGCACGAAGAGCGGAATACACAAACTTATAGGTAACTCTCGTGCAAATAATCTGTGACTCAACATTATATTGCTTAGTAGCAACACAAATCTGCGAAGATGTGTGTAAACCATCTCCCAACTGTGAGAGTAGAGGATTACAGAAACTGTAGCTACTACTATGATGTAGTTGATCGAATAATTCCCTCGTTGTGCCAGCTTCATGATGACCTGTCACTTGAAGTATCGACCAAGACCAGGGAGGTTTACCAGGATGCCACATTTTCTCACACAACTTGCAGCCGTCCAGCGTTAACTCAAAGAGGAAAGAAATATTGTCTATATCCCATGAATTGCAACATATATTGAGTATCAATGAACAAGAACTACCAACACAAAATTCATAATTATCTACAGAATGAGTAGTTCTCCGAATAAGCTCAATTCGCTTGCCACGATCAAATACAGAACAAGTGTAAGCAAAACAAGGATAGAAACAAAAACCACCATCATTCCAGCTAGCATTTTTCAGACTCCACAATGTAGGTAGAGCCAATTTAAACTGCAAGAATTCATTATTCTTCAATATTTCACCATAAGGGACCTTGGTAGCATTAGGTAACCCATTTTGAAACTGCAATATAATATCAACTGTACAACCGTTTGTCGGAACAATAACTCTACTACCAGAGAATACATAAGCAGGCAATGGATAGTTCCATGAGAAACCAATTCCTAGTTGAATTTTCAAAATGCCTGTAGATGGGAGCATCATCAGAGAAGCATACTCTTGGAAGATAAATGACCATGTGGGTGGATGATTACAGTCACTTTGATGAGAGATTTATAAGCAAACCGATAATCTTTACTAAGCAATCCATAAAAATGAACACCATCATCAGTGAAACTCCACAAAACACTTTCTGGAAGTTGACCCAAGAATTCCTGTGTCCTTTCAGTTTCAAGTGCTCTAATCCACTTGAGTATCAAAATACCATTTCTCTTTGCCATATTAACAAGCACTTCCTGTGCCTCCCCATGTTTAACCATCCATGCCAAAACAAGTGTAAAATTTCTATTACTATCTGGCATTTTAACACACATCTGCTTCTCATCATAAATTGCAGCATCATTAACACATAAGTGATGAATTGATTGCATAGATGAAAAATCTGATTTATACCCAAAGCTAAGAAGTAATCGAAGAAGAAATCTACCAGCACATTTACCTCGATCGAACAACAAGCGAGAATAATCAAGTTGGAAGTGAAAACAATTCATACCTAAAATTTTGATGTGGAGAAAGAACAATTCGTTCAAACATTCAACACCTTCTTGCTCCTCTGCCAAAATTTTGAGGTAATTTTGCACACTAAAGTCATTCACGCCGTCGTTTGCTAACCGGTACATTTCCCAAATACTGAACTGACTGGATATGGTGACTTTAATATCAACATTTTTCTTCACTTGTTCATACTGAGAACTCTCACCAACAGAAAAATCGTTCTTCTCATGAAAGAAAATTGAGGAAATTAACCCTAAATTGAGAGAACCTTTTTCTTCGTCGACAGCGGAAGGAATGGAATTAACCACAGTTGAAACATCTTCAAAGAAATAAGAAGGAATCAATTCGGATTCTGAAAATTCATCAACAACTGTAGAAGTGACTTTCACTCTGCAAGGAGATGGATGAGATGGAGCAGTATCCTTGAGGAATAAGATCTGTTCCCACTTATCCGATGCCCTGTCTAACAATTTTCCCCACCTCCGACGGCAATACTCTCGATCTATAGAGTTGTTATTTTGTTTATAAAACCTATACCACGTATGACAAACGTTCAATTCTTCTGTTGCTAACCTTTCCAATTTCATTATAGGAACTAGTTTTCCATTCATTTCAACCCATTTTTCATCTATGAAATCCATGATAAAAAAAAATTGAAGAAATTTTATAGGATAGAACGGCTCTGATGCCAATTGTTGTATCCCTACAACAGTTAGACAAACAAATTGTGAAGATCATCTTTGAATGTTTGAAGATCATCTTTGAATGTTTCCTAAAAAGCCTTGAAAACTTTATAAAACCCTGAAGATCTTAAAAGTCCTAAAAAATCTAAACAGACATGCAAAAACTAAAGAGCTCTGAAAAACCCTAAGAAGCTATGAAAAACTCTAAGAAGCTCTGAAAACCTCTAAAAAGCTCTGAAAAGCTTTAGTTTAATTATATCCCGTAGCATTGTTATCTACTAGCTAGCGGATTCGTTAAAATATGATACTAGTAAATTCCAAACAATAGTGAAGATCATATTTGAATGTTTCCTAAAAAGCCTTGAAAACTTAAAAAACCCTGAAAGTCTAAAAAGTCCTAAAAAAATCTAAACAACCATGAAAAAACTAAGGAGCTCTGAAAAACTCTAAGAAGCTCTGAAAACCTCTAAAAAGCTCTGGAAAGCTTTATTTTAATTATATCTCGTAGCACTGTTATCTACCAGCTAGCGGATTTGTTAAAATATGATAATAGTAAATTCCAAACAATAGTGAAGATCATATTTGAATGTTTCCTAAAAAGCCTTGAAAACTTTAAAAAACCCTGAAAATCTAAAAAGTCCTAAAAAAATCTAAACAACCATGAAAAAATTAAGGAGCTCTGAAAAACTCTAAGAAGTTCTGAAAACCTCTAAAAAGCTCTGAAAAGCTTTATTTTAATTATATCCCGTAGCACTGGTATCCACCCTCTAGGGGATTCGTTAAAAAATGATACTAGCAAATTCCAAACAATAGTGAAGATCATATTTGAATGTTTCCTAAAAAGCCTTGAAAACTTTATAAAACTCTGAAAAATTAAAAAGTCCTAAAAAAATCTAAACAACCATGAAAAAATTAAGGAGCTCTGAAAAACTCTAAGAAGTTCTGAAAACCTCTAAAAAGCTCTGAAAAGCTTTATTTTAATTATATCCCGTAGCACTGGTATCCACCCGCTAGGGGATTCGTTAAAAAATGATACTAGCAAATTCCAAACAATAGTGAGGATCAATATGAATGTTTCCTAAAAAGCCTTGAAAACTTTATAAAACCCTGAAAATATTTAAAGTCCTAAAAAAATATAAACAACCATAAAAAAACTAAAGAGCTCTGAAATACTCTAAAAGCTCTGAAAACCTCTATAAATCTCTGAAAAGCTTTAATTTAATTATATCCCGTAGCACTGGTATCTACCAGCTAGGGGATTCGTTAAAAAATGATAATACCAAATTCCAAACAATAGTGAAGATCATATTTGAATGTTTCCTAAAAAGCCTTGAAAACTTTAAAAAACCCTGAAAATCTAAAAAGTCCTAAAAAAATCTAAACAGCCATGAAAAAATTAAGGAGCTCTGAAAAACTCTAAGAAGCTCGAAAAACTCTTAAAAGCTCGAAAAACATTAATTTAATTATATCCCGTAGCACTGGTATCTACCAGCTAGGGGATTCGTTAAAAAATGATAATAGCAAATTCCAAACAATGATGAAGATCATATTTGAATGTTTCCTAAAAAGCCTTGAAAACTTTAAAAAACCCTGAAAATCGAAAAAGTCCTAAAAAATCTAAACAGCCATGAAAAAACTAAGGAGCTCTGAAAAACTCTAAGAAGCTCTGAAAACCTCTAAAAAGCTCTGAAAAGCTTTATTTTAATTATATCCCGTAGCATTGGTATCCACCCGCTAGGGGATTCGTTAAAAAATGATACTAGAAAATTCCAAACAATAGTGAAGATCAATATGAATGTTTCCTAAAAAGCCTTGAAAACTTTATAAAACCCTGAAAATCTTAAAAGTCCAAAAAAATCTAAACAACCATGAAAAAACTAAAGAGCTCTGAAAAACCCTAAAAGCTCTGAAAACCTCTAAAAAGCTCTGAAAAGCTTTAATTTAATTATATCCCGTAGCACTGGTATCTACCAGCTAGGGGATTCGTTAAAAATGATAATAGAAAATTCCAAACAATAGTGAAGATCATATTTGAATGTTTCCTAAAAAGCCTTGAAAACTTTATAAATACCTGAAAATCTAAAAAGTCCTAAAAAAATCTAAACAGCCATGAAAAAACTAAAGGGCTCGAAAAACTCTAAGATGCTCGAAAAACTCGAAAAACATTAATTTAATTATATCAGTAGCACGAGGAGCTACCAGCTAGAGGGAGCTACCAGCTAGAGGATTTGTTAAAGAATGATACTAAGAAATTCCATACAATTGTGAAGATAATCTTTGAATGTTTCCTAAAAAGCCTTGTAAAAACTTTATAAAACCCCGAAAATCTTAAAATTTCTAAAAAATCTAAACAGACATGCAAAAACTAATGAGCTGAAAAACCCTAAGAAGCTCTTAAAAACTCTTAGAAGCTCGAAAACCTCTAAAAACTCTGAAAAGGTTTAGTTTAATTATATCCCATAGCACTAGTATCTACCAGCTAGGGGATTAGAGTTAAAATATGATACTAGCAAATTCCAAACAATAGTGATGATCATACTTGAATGTTTCCTAAAAAGCCTTGAAAACTTTATAAAACCCTGAAAATCTAAAAAGTCCTAAAAAAATCTAAACATCCATGAAAAAACTAAAGAGATCTGAAAATTTCTAAGAAGCTCAGAAAAGCTTTATTTTAATTATATGTATCCACCAGCTAGGGGATTCGTTAAAAAATGATACTAGCAAATTCCAAACAATAGTGAAGATCAATTTGAATGTTTCCTAAAAAGCCTTGAAAACTTTATAAAACCCTGAAAATCTTAAAAGTCCTAAAAAAATCTAAACAACCATGACAAAACTAAAGAGCTCGAAAAACCTTAGAAGCTATGAAAAACTCTAAGAAGCTCGAAAACCTCTAAAAAGCTCCGAAAAGCTTTAGTTTAATTATATCCCGTAGCACGTTGGTATGTACCAGCTAAGCGGATTCGTTAAAATATGATACTAGTAAATTCCAAACAATAGTGAAGATCATATTTGAATTTTTCCTAAAAAGCCTTGAAAACTTAAAAAAACCTGAAAATTTAAAAAGTCCTAAAAAATCTAAACAACCATGAAAAAACTAAGGAGCTCTGAAAAACTCTAAGAAGCTCTGAAAACCTCTAAAAAGCTCTGAAAAGCTTTATTTTAATTATATCCCGTAGCACTGGTATCCACCCGCTAGGGGATTCGTTAAAAAATGATACTAGCAAATTCCAAACAATAGTGAAGATCAATATGAATGTTTCCTAAAAAGCCTTGAAAACTTTATAAAACCCTGAAAATCTTTAAAGTCCTAAAAAAATCTAAACAACCATGAAAAAACTAAAGAGCTCCGAAAAACTCTAAAAGCTCTGAAAACCTCTAAAAAGCTCTGAAAAGCTTTAATTTAATTATATCCCGTAGCACTGGTATCTACCAGCTAGGGGATTCGTTAAAAAATGATAATAGCAAATTCCAAACAATAGTGAAGATCATATTTGAATGTTTCCTAAAAAGCCTTGAAAACTTTATAAAACCCTGAAAATCTAAAAAGTCCTAAAAAAAATCTAAACAGCCATGAAAAAACTAAAGGGCTACGAAAAACTCTAAGATGAAAAACTCTTAAAAGCTCTTAAAAACATTAATTTAATTATGTCCCGTAGCATTTGGAGCTACCAGCTAGAGGATTTGTTAAGGAATGATACTAAGAAATTCCATACAATAGTGAAGATCATCTTTGAATGTTTCCTAAAAAGCCTTGAAAACTTTATAAAACCCTGAAAATCTTAAAAGTCCTAAAAAATCTAAACAAACATGCAAAAACTAAAGAGCTCTGAAAAACCCTAAGAAGCTCTTAAAAACTCTAAGAAGCTTTGAAAACCTCTAAAAAAACTCTGAAAAGCTTTAATTTAATTATATCCCGTAGCACTCGTATCTACCAGCTAGGGGATTCGTTAAAATATGATACCAGCAAATTCCAAACAATAGTGAAGATCATATTTGAATGTTTCCTAAAAAGCCTTGAAAAATTTATAAAACCCCTCGAAAATCTAAAAAGTCCTAAAAAAATCTAAACAACCATGAAAAAACTAAAGAGATCTGAAAAACTCTAAGAAGCTCTGAAAACCTCTAAAAAGCTCTCAAAAGCTTTATTTTAATTATATCCCGTAGCACTTGTATCCACCAGCTATGGGATTAGTTAAAAAATGATACTAGAAAATTCCAAACAATAGTGAAGATCAATATGAATGTTTCTTTAAAAGCCTTGAAAACTTTATAAAACCCTGAAAATCTTAAAAGTCCTAAAAAAATCTAAACAGCCATGAAAAAACTAAAGGGCTCAAAAAACTCTAAGATGTTCTGAAAAACTCTGAAAAACATTAATTTAATTATATCCCGTAGCACAGGGAGCTACCAGCTAGAGGATTTGTTAAAGAATGGTACTAAGAAATTCCATACAATAGTGAAGATCATATTTGAATGTTTCCTAAAAAGCCTTGAAAACTTTATAAAACCCTGAAAATCTAAAAAGTCCTAAAAAAATCTAAACAGCCATGAAAAAACTAAAGTGATCTGAAAAACTCTAAGAAGCTCAGAAAAGCTTTATTTTAATTATATCCCGTAGCACTGGTATCCACCAGCTAGGGATTCGTTAAAAAATGATACTAGCAAATTCCAAACAATAGTGAAGATCAATATGAATGTTTCCTAAAAACCCTTGAAAACTTTATAAAACCCTGAAAATCTTAAAAGTCATAAAAAATCTAAACAAACATGCAAAAAACTAAAGAGCTCAAAACCCTGCTATGAAAACTCTAAGAAGCTCTGAGAACCTCTAAAAAGCTCTGAAAAGCTTTAGTTTAATTATATCCCGTAGCACTGGTATCTACCAGCTAGCGGATTCGTTAAAATATGATACTAGTAAATTCCAAACAATAGTGAAGATCATATTTGAATGTTTCCTAAAAGCCTTGAAAACTTTATAAAACCCGAAAATCTAAAAAGTCCCAAAAAAATCTAAACAACCATGAAAAAACTAAAGGAGCTCGAAAAACTCTAAGAAGCTCGAAAACCTCTAAAAAGCTCTGAAAAGCTTTATTTTAATTATATCCCGTAGCAAATCGGTATCCACCCGCTAGGGATTCGTTAAAAAATGATACTAGCAAATTCCAAACAATAGTGAAGATCAATATGAATGTTTCCTAAAAAGCCTTGAAAACTTTATAAAACCCTGAAAATCTAAAAAGTCCTAAAAAAATCTAAACAACCATGAAAAAACGAAAGAGCTCTGAAAAACTCTAAAAAGCTCTAAAAAACTCTGAAAAGCTTTAGTTTAATTATGTCCCGTAGCATTGGTATCTACCAGCTAGGGATTCGTTAAAATATGATACTAGCAAATTCCAAACAATAGTAAAGATCATATTTGAATGTTTCCTAAAAAGCCTTGAAAAATTTATAAAACCCTGAAAATCTAAAAAGTCCTAAAAAAATCTAAACAACCATGAAAAAACTAAAGAGATCTGAAAAACTCTAAGAAGCTCTGAAAACCTCTAAAAAGCTCTCAAAAGATTTATTTTAATTATATCCCGTAGCACTGGTATCCACCAGCTAGGGGATTCGTTAAAAAATGATACTAGAAAATTCCAAACAATAGTGAAGATCAATATGAATGTTTCCTAAAAAGCCTTGAAAACTTTATAAAACCCTGAAAATCTTAAAAGTCCTAAAAAATCTAAACAGCCAGAAAAAACTAAAGGGCTCAGAAAAACTCTAAGATGCTCTGAAAAACTCTGAAAAACATTAATTTAATTATATCCCGTAGCACAGGGAGCTACCAGCTAGAGGATTTGTTAAAGAATGATACTAAGAAATTCCATACAATAGTGAAGATCATCTTTGAATGTTTCCTTAAAATCCTTGAAAACTTTATAAAACCCTGAAAATCTTAAAAGTTCTAAAAAATCTAAACAGACATGCAAAAACTAATGAGCTCTGAAAAACCCTAAGAAGCTCTTAAAAACTCTAAGAAGCTCTGAAAACCACTAAAAAACTCTGAAAAGGTTTAGTTTAATTATATCCCATAGCACTAGTATATACCAGCTAGGGGATTCGTTAAAATATGATACTAGCAAATTCCAAACAATAGTGAAGATCATATTTGAATGTTGCCTAAAAAGCCTTGAAAACTTTATAAAACGCTGAAAATCTAAAAAGTCCTAAAAAAATCTAAACAGCCATGAAAAAACTAAAGAGATCTGAAAAACTCTAAGAAGCTCAGAAAAGCTTTATTTTAAATATATCCCGTAGCACTGGTATCCACCAGCTAGGGGATTCGTTAAAAAATGATACTAGCAAATTCCAAACAATAGTGAAGATCAATATGAATGTTTCCTAAAAAGTCTTGAAAACTTTATAAAACCCTGAAAATCTTAAAAGTCATAAAAAATCTAAACAGACATGCAAAAACTAAAGAGCTCTAAAAAACCCTTAGAAGCTATGAAAAACTCTAAGAAGCTCTGAAAAGCTTTAGTTTAATTATATCCCGTAGCACTGGTATCTACCAGCTAGCGGATTCGTTAAAATATGATACTAGTAAATTCCAAACAATAGTGAAGATCATATTTGAATTTTTCCTAAAAAACCCTTAGAAAACTTTAAAACCCCGAAAATTTAAAAAGTCCTAAAAAATCTAAACAACCATGAAAAAACTAAGGAGCTCGAAAAACTCTAACAAGCTCCGAAAACCTCTAAAAGCTCTGAAAAGCTTTATTTTAATTATATCCCGTAGCACTGGTATCCACCCGCTAGGGATTCGTTAAAAATGATACTAGAAAATTCCAAACAATAGTGAAGATCAATATGAATGTTTCTAAAAAGCCTTGAACACTTTATAAAACCCTGAAAATCTTTAAAGTCCTAAAAAAATCTAAACAACCATGAAAAAACTAAAGAGCTCTGAAAAACTCTAAAAGCTCTGAAAACCTCTAAAAAGCTCTGAAAAGCTTTAATTTAATTATATCCCGTAGCACTGGTATCTACCAGCTAGGGATTCGTTAAAAATGATAATAGCGAATTCCAAACAATAGTGAAGATCATATTTGAATGTTTCCTAAAAAGCCTTGAAAAATTTATAAAACCCCGAAAATCTAAAAAGTCCTAAAAAAATCTAAACAAGCCATGAAAAAACTAAAGGGCTCACGAAAAACTCTAAGATGCTCTGAAAAACTCTGAAAAACATTAATTTAATTATGTCCCGTAGCACAGGGAGCTACCACCTAGAGGATTTGTTAAGGAATGATACTAAGAAATTCCATACAATAGTGAAGATCATCTTTGAATGTTTCCTAAAAAGCCTTGAAAACTTTATAAAACCCTGAAAATCTTAAAAATCCTAAAAAATCTAAACAGACATGCAAAAACTAAAGAGCTCTGAAAAACCCTAAGAAGCTCTTAAAAACTCTAAGAAGCTCTGCAAACCTCTAAAAAAACTCTGAAAAGCTTTAGTTTAATTATATCCCGTAGCACTGGTATCTACCAGCTAGGGGATTCGTTAAAATATGATACTAGCAAATTCCAAACAATAGTGAAGATCATATTTGAATGTTTCTAAAATGCCTTGAAAAATTTATAAAACCCTGAAAATCTAAAAAGTCCTAAAAAATCTAAACAACCATGAAAAAACTAAAGAGATCTGAAAAACTCTAAGAAGCTCTGAAAACCTCTAAAAAGCTCTAAAAAGCTTTATTTTAATTATATCCCATAGCACTTGTATCCACCAGCTAGGGGATTCGTTAAAAAATGATACTAGAAAATTCCAAATAATAGTGAAGATCAATATGAATGTTTCTTAAAAAGCCTTGAAAACTTTATAAAACCCTGAAAATCTTAAAAGTTCTAAAAAAATCTAAACAGCCATGAAGAAACTAAAGGGCTCTGAAAAACTCTAAGATGCTCTGAAAAACTCTGAAAAACATTAATTTAATTATATCCCGTAGCACAGGGAGCTACCAGCTAGAGGATTTGTTAAAGAATGATACTAAGAAATTCCATACAATAGTGAAGATAAGCTTTGAATGTTTCCTAAAAAGCCTTGAAAACTTTATAAAACCCTGAAAATCTTAAAATTTCTAAAAAATCTAAACAGACATGCAAAAACTAATGAGATTTGAAAAACCCTAAGAATCTCTTAAAAACTCTAAGAAGCTCTGAAAACCTCTAAAAAAACTCTGAAAAGGTTTAGTTTAATTATATCCCATAGCACTAGTATCTACCAGCTTGGGGATTCGTTAAAATATGATACTAGCAAATTCCAAACAATAACGAAGATCATATTTGAATGTTTCCTAAAAAGCCTTAAAAACTTTATAAAACCCTGAAAATCTAAAAAGTCCTAAAAAAATCTAAACAGCCATGAAAAAACTAAAGAGATCTGAAAACTCTAAGAAGCTCAGAAAAGCTTTATTTTAATTATATCCCGTAGCACTGGTATCTACCAGCTAGGGGATTCGTTAAAATATGATACTAGCAAATTCCAAACAATAGTGAAGATCATATTTGAATGTTTCCTAAAAAGCCTTGAAAACTTTATAAAACCCTGAAAATCTAAAAAGTCCTAAAAAATCTAAACAGCCATGAAAAAACTAAAGAGCTCTGTAAAGCTTTATTTTAATTATATCCCGTAGCACTGGTATCCACCAGCTAGGGGATTCGTTAAAAAATGATACTAGCAAATTCCAAACAATAGTGAAGATAAATATGAATGTTTCCTAAAAAGCCTTGAAAACTTTATAAAACCCTGAAAATCTTAAAAGTCCTAACAAAATCTAAAAAACCATGAAAAAACTAAACAACTCTGAAAAACTCTAAGAAGCTCTGAAAACCTCTAAAAAGCTCTCAAAAGCTTTATTTTAATTATATCCCGTAGCACTGGTATCCACCAGCTAGGGGATTCGTTAAAACATGATACTAGAAAATTCCAAACAATAGTGAAGATCAATATGAATGTTTCTAAAAAGCCTTGAAAACTTTATAAAACCCTGAAAATCTTAAAAGTCCTAAAAATCTAAACAGCCATGAAAAAACTAAAGGGCTCGAAAAACTCTAAGATGCTCAAAACTCGAAAAACATTAATTTAATTATATCCCGTAGCACAGGGAGCTACCAGCTAGAGGATTTGTTAAAGAATGATACTAAGAAATTCCATACAATAGTGAAGATCATCTTTGAATGTTTCCAAAAAATCCTTGAAAACTTTATAAAACCCTGAAAATCTTAAAAGTTCTAAAAATCACAGACATGCAAAAACTAATGAGCTCTGAAAAACCCTAAGAAGCTCTTAAAAACTCTAAGAAGCTCTGAAAACCTCTAAAAAACTCTGAAAAGGTTTTGTTTAATTATATCCCATAGCACTAGTATCTACCAGCTAGGGGATTCGTTAAAATATGATACTAGCAAATTCCAAACAATAGTGAAGATCATATTTGAATGTTTCCTAAAAAGCCTTGAAAACTTTATAAAACCCCGAAAATCTTAAAAGTCCTAAAAAATCTAAACAGACATGCAAAAACTAAAGAGCTCTGAAAAACCCTTAGAAGCTATGAAAAACTCTAAGAAGCTCGAAAACCTCTAAAAATCTCTCAAAAGCTTTAGTTTAATTATATCCCGTAGCAATGGTATCTACCAGCTAGCGGATTCGTTAAAATATGATACTAGTAAATTCCAAACAATAGTGAAGATCATATTTGAATTTTTCCTAAAAAGCCTTGAAAACTTTAAAAAACCCTGAAAATTTAAAAAGTCCTAAAAAAATCTAAACAGCCATGAAAAACTAAGGAGCTCTGAAAAACTCTAAGAAGCTCTGAAAACCTCTAAAAAGCTCTGAAAAGCTTTATTTTAATTATATCCCGTAGCATCGGTATCCACCCGCTAGGGATTCGTTAAAAAATGATACTAGCAAATTCCAAACAATAGTGAAGATCAATATGAATGTTTCCTAAAAAGCCTTGAAAACTTTATAAAACCCTGAAAATCTTTAAAGTCCTAAAAAAATCTAAACAACCATGAAAAAACTAAAGAGCTCTGAAAAACTCTGAAAGCTCTGAAAACCTTTAAGAAGCTCTGAAAACCTCTAAAAAGCTCTGAAAAGCTTTAGTTTAATTATATCCCTAGCACTGGTATCTACCAGCTAGCGGATTCTTTAAAATATGATACTAGCAAGTTCCAAACAATAGTGAAGATCATATTTGAATGTTTCCTAAAAAGCCTTGAAAACTTTATAAAACCCTGAAAATCTTAAAAGTCCTAAAAATCTAAACAGACATGCAAAAACTAAAGAGCTCTGAAAAACCCTTAGAAGCTATGAAAAACTCTAAGAAGCTCTGAAAACCTCTAAAAATCTCTGAAAAGCTTTAGTTTAATTATATCCCGTAGCAATGGTATCTACCAGCTAGCGGATTCGTTAAAATATGATACTAGTAAATTCCAAACAATAGTGAAGATCATATTTGAATTTTTCCTAAAAAGCCTTGAAAACTTTAAAAAACCCTGAAAATTTAAAAAGTCCTAAAAAATCTAAACACCATGAAAAACTAAGGAGCTCAAAAAACTCTAAGAAGCTCAAAACCTCTAAAAGCTCAAAAGCTTTATTTTAATTATATCCCGTAGCACTGGTATCCACCCGCTAGGGATTCGTTAAAAAATGATACTAGCAAATTCCAAACAATAGTGAAGATCAATATGAATGTTTCCTAAAAAGCCTTGAAAACTTTATAAAACCCTGAAAATCTTTAAAGTCCTAAAAAATCTAAACAACCATGAAAAAACTAAAGAGAAAAACTCAAAGCTCAAAACCTTTAAGAAGCTCAAAACCTCTAAAAAGCTCAAAAAGCTTTAGTTTAATTATATCCCTAGCACTGGTATCTACCAAACTAGCGGATTCTTTAAAATATGATACTAGCAAGTTCCAAACAATAGTGAAGATCATATTTGAATGTTTCCTAAAAAGCCTTGAAAACTTTATAAAACCCCGAAAATCTAAAAAGTCCTAAAAAATCTAAACAGCCATGAAAAAACTAAAGAGATCTGAAAAACTCTAAGAAGCTCAGAAAAGCTTTATTTTAATTATATCCCGTAGCACTGGTATCCACCAGCTAGGGGATTCGTTAAAAAATGATACTAGAAAATTCCAAACAATAGTGAAGATAAACATGAATGTTTCCTAAAAAGCCTTGAAAACTTTATAAAACCCTGAAAATCTTAAAAGTCCTAACAAAATCTAAAAAACCATGAAAAACTAAACAACTCTGAAAAACTCTAAGAAGCTCTGAAAACCTCTAAAAAGCTCTGAAAAGCTTTAATTTAATTATATCCCGTAGCACTGGTATCTACCAGCTAGGGGATTCGTTAAAAAATGATACTAGCAAATTCCAAACAATAGGGAAGATCATATTTGAATGTTTCCTAAAAAGCCTTGAAAACTTTATAAAACCCTGAAAATCTAAAAAGTCCTAAAAAAATCTAAACAGCCATGAAAAAAACTAAAGGGCTCTAAAAAACTCTAAGATGCTCTGAAAAACTCTGAAAAACATTAATTTAATTATATCCCGTGGCACTGGGAGCTACCAGCAAGAGGATTTATTAAAGAATGATACTAAGAAATTCCATACAATAGTGAAGATCATCTTTGAATGTTTCCTAAAAAGCCTTGAAAACTATATAAAACCCTGAAAATCTTAAAAGTCCTAAAAAATCTAAACAGACATGCAAAAACTAAAGAGCACTGAAAAACCCTAAGAAGCTCTTAAAAACTCTAAGAAGCTCTGAAAACCTCTAAAAAGCTCTAAAAAGCTTTAGTTTAATTATATCCCGTAGCACTGGTATCCACCAGCTAGGGGATTCGTTAAAATAAGATACTAGCAAATTCCAAACAATAGTGAAGATCATATTTGAATGTTTCCTAAAATGCCTTGAAAAATTTATAAAACCCTGAAAATCTGAAAAGTCCTAAAAAATCTAAACAACCATGAAAAAACTAACGGACTAAAAACTATAAGATGCTCTACGAAAAACTCTGAAAAACATTAATTTAATTATATCCCAGATCTGAGCTACCAAAGCTAGAGGATTTGTTAAAGAATGATACTAAGAAATTCCACAATAGTGAAGATAATCTTTGAATGTTTCCTAAAAAGCCTTGAAAACTTTATAAAACCTCGAAAATCTTAAAATTTCTAAAAAAATCTAAACAGACATGCAAAAACTAATGAGCTCGAAAAACCCTAAGAAGCTCTCAAAAAACTCTAGAAGCTCTGAAAACCTCTAAAAAGCTCTAAAAAGCTTTATTTTAATTATATCCCGTAGCACTTGTATCCACCAGCTAGGGGATTCGTTAAAAAATGATACTAGAAAATTCCAAACAATAGTGAAGATCAATATGAATGTTTCCTAAAAAGCCTTGAAAACTTTATAAAACCCTGAAAATCTAAAAAGTCCTAAAAAAATCTAAACAGCCATGAAAAAACTAAAGAGATCTGAAAACTCTAAGAAGCTTAGAAAAGCTTTATTTTAATTATATCCCGTAGCATTGGTATCCACCAGCTAGGGGATTCGTTAAAATATGATACTAGCAAATTCCAAACAATAGTGAAGATCATATTTGAATGTTTCCTAAAAAGCCTTGAAAAATTTATAAAACCCTGAAAATCTTAAAAGTTCTAAAAAATCTAAACAGACATGCAAAAACTAATGAGCTCTGAAAAACCCTAAGAAGCTCTTAAAAACTCTAAGAAGCTCTGAAAACCTCTAAAAACTCGAAAAGGTTTAGTTTAATTATATCCCATAGCACTAGTATCTACCAGCTAGGGGATTCGTTAAAATATGATACTAGCAAATTCCAAACAATAGTGAAGATCATATTTGAATGTTTCCTAAAAAGCCTTGAAAACTTTATAAAACCCTGAAAATCTAAAAAGTCCTAAAAAAATCTAAACAGCCATGAAAAAAACTAAAGAGATCCGAAAAACTCTAAGAAGCTCAGAAAAGCTTTATTATAATTATATCCCGTAGCACTGGTATCCAACAGCTAGGGGATTCGTTAAAAATAATACTAGCGAATTCCAAACAATAGTGAAGATCAATATGAATGTTTCCTAAAAAGCCTTGAAAACTTTATAAAACCCTGAAAATCTTAAAAGTCATAAAAAATCTAAACAGACATGCAAAAACTAAAGAGCTCTGAAAAACCCTTAGAAGCTATGAAAAACTCTAAGAAGCTCTGAAAACCTCTAAAAAGCTCTGAAAAGCTTTAGTTTAATTATATCCCGTAGCACTGGTATCTACCAGCTAGCGGATTCGTTAAAATATGATACTAGTAAATTCCAAACAATAGTGAAGATCATATTTGAATTTTTCCTAAAAAGCCTTGAAAACTTTAAAAAACCCTGAAAATTTAAAAAGTCCTAAAAAAATCTAAACAGCCATGAAAAAACTAAGGAGCTCTAAAAAACTCTAAGAAGCTCTGAAAACCTCTAAAAAACTCTGTAAAGGTTTAGTTTAATTATATCCCATAGCACTAGTATCTACCAGCTAGGGGATTCGTTAAAATATGATACTAGCAAATTCCAAACAATAGTGAAGATCATATTTGAATGTTTCCTAAAAAGCCTTGAAAACTTTATAAAACTTGAAAATCTAAAAAGTCCTAAAAAATCTAAACAGCCATGGAAAAACTAAAGAGATCCGAAAACTCTAAGAAGCTTAAAAGCTTTATTATAATTATATCCCGTAGCAATCGGTATCCAACAGCTTAGGGATTAGTTAAAAATAATACTAGCGAATTCCAAACAATAGTGAAGATCAATATGAATGTTTCCTAAAAAGCCTTGAAAACTTTATAAAACCCTGAAAATCTTAAAAGTCATAAAAATCTAAACAGACATACAAAAACTAAAGAGCTCTAAAAAACCCTTAGAAGCTATGAAAAACTCTAAGAAGCTCGAGAACCTCTAAAAAGCTCTGAAAGCTTAGTTTAATTATATCCCGTAGCACTGGTATCTACCAGCTAGCGGATTCGTTAAAATATGATACTAGTAAATTCCAAACAATAGTGAAGATCATATTTGAATTTTTCCTAAAAAGCCTTGAAAACTTTAAAAAACCCAGAAAATTTAAAAAGTCCTAAAAAAATCTAAACAGCCATGAAAAAACTAAGGAGCTCTAAAAAACTCTAAGAAGCTCTGAAAACCTCTAAAAAGCTCTGAAAAGCATTATTTTAATTATATCCCGTAGCACTGGTATCCACCCGCTAGGGGATTCGTTAAAAATTGATACTAGCAAATTCCAAACAATAGTGAAGATCAATATGAATGTTTCCTAAAAAGCCTTGAAAACTTTATAAAACCCTGAAAATCTTTAAAGTCCTAAAAAAATCTAAACAACCATGAAAAAAACTAAAGAGCTCTGAAAAAAAAACTCTAAAAGCTCAGAAACCTCTAAAAAGCTCTGAAAAGCTTTAATTTAATTATATCCCGTAGCACCGGTATCTACCAGCTAGGGATTCGTTAAAAAATGATAATAGCAAATTCCAAACAATAGTGAAGATCATATTTGAATGTTTCTAAAAAGCCTTGAATACTTTATAAAACCCCGAAAATCTAAAAAGTCCTAAAAAATCTAAACAAGCATGAAAAAACTAAAGAGATCCGAAAAACTCTAAGAAGCTCTGAAAACCTCTAAAAGCTTTATTTTAATTATATCCCGTAGCACTTGTATCCACCAGCTAGGGGATTCGTTAAAAAATGATACTAGAAAATTCCAAACAATAGTGAAGATCAATATGAATGTTTCTTAAAAAGCCTTGAAAACTTTATAAAACCCTGAAAATCTTAAAAGTTCTAAAAAATCTAAACAGCCATGAAAAAACTAAAGGGCTCTGAAAAACTCTAAGATGCTCAAAACTCAAAAACATTAATTTAATTATATCCCGTAGCACAGGGAGCTACCAGCTAGAGGATTTGTTAAAGAATGATACTAAGAAATTCCATACAATAGTGAAGATAATCTTTGAATGTTTCCTAAAAAGCCTTGAAAACTTTATAAAACCCTGAAAATCTTAAAATTTCTAAAAAATCTAAACAGACATGCAAAAACTAATGAGCTCTGAAAAACCCTAAGAAGCTCTTAAAAACTCTAAGAAGCTCTGAAAACCTCTAAAAAACTCTGAAAAGGTTTAGTTTAATTATATCCCATAGCACTAGTATCTACCAGCTAGGGGATTCGTTAAAATATGATACTAGCAAATTCCAAACAATAGTGAAGATCATATTTGAATGTTTCCTAAAAAGCCTTGAAAACTTTATAAAACCCTGAAAATCTAAAAAGTCCTAAAAAAAATCTAAACAGCCATGAAAAAACTAAAGAGATCTGAAAAACTCTAAGAAGCTCAGAAAAGCTTTATTTTAATTATATCCCGTAGCACTGGTATCCACCAACTAGGGGATTCGTTAAAAAATGATACTAGCAAATTCCAAACAATAGTGAAGATGAATATGAATGTTTCCTAAAAAGCCTTGAAAACTTTATAAAACCCTGAAAATCTTAAAAGTCCTAAAAAATCTAAACAGACATGCAAAAACTAAAGAGCTCTGAAAAACCCTTAGAAGCTATGAAAAACTCTAAGAAGCTCTGAAAACCTCTGAAAAGCTTTAGTTTAATTATATCCCGTAGCACTGGTATCTACCAGCTAGCAGATTCGTTAAAATATGATACTAGTAAATTCCAAACAATAGTGAAGATCATATTTGAATTTTTCCTAAAAAGCCTTGAAAACTTTAAAAAACCCTGAAAATTTAAAAAGTCCTAAAAAAATCTAAACAACCATGAAAAAACTAAGGAGCTCTGAAAAACTCTAAGAAGCTCTGAAAACCTCTAAAAAGCTCTGAAAAGCTTTATTTTAATTATATCCCGTAGCACTGGTATCCGCCCGCTAGGGGATTCGTTAAAAAATGATACTAGCAAATTCCAAACAATAGTGAAGATCAATATTAATGTTTCCTATAAAGCCTTGAAAACTTTATAAAACCCTGAAAATCTTTAAAGTCCTAAAAAAATCTAAACAACCATGAAAAAACTAAAAAGCTCTGAAAAACTCTAAAAGCTCTGAAAACCTCTAAAAAGCTCTGAAAAGCTTTAATTTAATTATATCCCGTAGCACTGGTATCTACCAGCTAGGGGATTCGTTAAAAATGATAATAGCAAATTCCAAACAATAGTGAAGATCATATTTGAATGTTTCCTAAAAAGCCTTGAAAACTTTAAAAAACCCTGAAAATTTAAAAAGTCCTAAAAAAATCTAAACAACCATGAAAAAACTAAAGAGGTCTGAAAAACTCTAAAAGCTCTGAAAACCTCTAAAAAGCTCTGAAAAGCTTTAATTTAATTATATCCCGTAGCACTGGTATCTACCAGCTAGGGGATTCGTTAAAAAATGATAATAGCAAATTCCAAACAATAGTGAAGATCATATTTGAATGTTTCCTAAAAAGCCTTGAAAACTTTATAAAACCCTGAAAATTTAAAAAGTCCTAAAAAAATCTAAACAACCATGAAAAAACTAAAGAGGTCTGAAAAACTCTAAAAGCTCTGAAAACCTCTGAAAAGCTTTAATTTAATTATATCCCGTAGCACTGGTATCTACCAGCTAGGGGATTCGTTAAAAAATGATAATAGCAAATTCCAAACAATAGTGAAGATCATATTTGAATGTTTCCTAAAAAGCCTTGAAAACTTTATAAAACCCTGAAAATCTAAAAAGTCCTAAAAAATCTAAACAACCATGAAAAACTAAAGGGCTGAAAAACTCTAAGATGCTCAAAAAAACTCTGAAAAACATTAATTTAATTATGTCACGTAGCACAGGGAGCTACCGGCTAGAGGATTTGTTAAGGAATGATACTAAGAAATTCCATACAATAGTGAAGATCATCTTTGAATGTTTCCTAAAAAGCCTTGAAAACTTTATAAAACCCTGAAAATCTTAAAAGTCCTAAAAAATCTAAACAGACATGCAAAAACAAAAGAGCTCTGAAAAACCCTAAAAAGCTCTTAAAAACTCTAAGAAGCTCTGAAAACCTCTAAAGAACTCTGAAAAGCTTTAGTTTAATTATATCCCGTAGCACTGGTATCTACCAGCTAGGGGATTCGTTAAAATATGATACTAGCAAATTCCAAACAATAGTGAAGATCATATTTGAATGTTTCCTAAAAAGCCTTGAAAAATTTATAAAACCCTGAAAATCTAAAAAGTCCTAAAAAAATCTAAACAACCATGAAAAAACTAAAGAGATCTGAAAAACTCTAAGAAGCTCTAAAAACCTCTAAAAAGCTCTCAAAAGCTTTATTTTAATTATATCCCGTAGCACTGGTATCCACCAGCTAGGGGATTCGTTAAAAAATGATACTAGAAAATTCCAAACAATAGTGAAGATCAATATGAATGTTTCTTAAAAATCCTTGAAAACTTTATAAAACTCTGAAAATCTTAAAAGTCCTAAAAAAATCTAAACAACCATGAAAAAACTAAAGGGATCAGAAAAACTCTAAGATGCTCTGAAAACTCGAAAAACATTAATTTAATTATATCCCCGAGTACGGGAGCTACCAGCTAGAGGATTTGTTAAAGAATGATACTAAGAAATTCCATACAATAGTGAAGATAATCTTTGAATGTTTCCTAAAAAGCCTTGAAAACTTTATAAAACCCTGAAAATCTTAAAATTTCTAAAAAATCTAAACAGACATGCAAAACTAATGAGCTCAAAAACCCTAAGAAGCTCTTAAAAACTCTAAGAAGCTCTGAAAACCTCTAAAAAACTCTGAAAAGGTTTAGTTTAATTATATCCCATAGCACTAGTATCTACCAGCTAGGGGATTCGTTAAAATATGATACTAGCAAATTCCAAACAATAGTGAAGATCATATTTGAATGTTTCCTAAAAAGCCTTGAAAACTTTATAAAACCCTGAAAATCTAAAAAGTCCTAAAAAAATCTAAACAGCCATGAAAAAACTAAAGAGATCTGAAAAACTCTAAGAAGCTCAGAAAAGCTTTATTTTAATTATATCCCGTAGCAATCGGTATCCACCAACTAGGGATTCGTTAAAAAATGATACTAGCAAATTCCAAACAATAGTGAAGATCAATATGAATGTTTCCTAAAAAGCCTTGAAAACTTTATAAAACCCTGAAAATCTTAAAAGTCCTAAAAAATCTAAACAGACATGCAAAAACTATAGAGCTCTGAAAAACCCTTAGAAGCTATGAAAAACTCTAAGAAGCTCTGAAAACCTCTGAAAAGCTTTAGTTTAATTATATCCCGTAGCACTGGTATCTACCAGCTAGCGGATTCGTTAAAATATGATACTAGTAAATTCCAAACAATAGTGAAGATCATATTTGAATTTTTCCTAAAAAGCCTTGAAAACTTTAAAAAACCCTGAAAATTTAAAAAGTCCTAAAAAAATCTAAACAACCATGAAAAAACTAAGAAGCTCTTAAAAACTCTAAGAAGCTCTGAAAACCTCTAAAAAAACTCTGAAAAGCTTTAGTTTAATTATATCCCGTAGCACTGGTATCTACCAGCTAGGGGATTCGTTAAAATATGATACTAGCAAATTCCAAACAATAGTGAAGATCATATTTGAATGTTTCCTAAAATGCCTTGAAAAATTTATAAAACCCTGAAAATCTAAAAAGTCCTAAAAAATCTAAACAATCATGAAAACTAAAGAGATCCGAAAAACTCTAAGAAGCTCTGAAAACCCTAAAAAGCTCTAAAAAGCTCTATTTTAATTATATACCGTAGCACTTGTATCCACCAATTAGGGATTCGTTAAAAAATGATACTAGAAAATTCCAAACAATAGTGAAGATCAATATGAAGGTTTCTTAAAAAGCCTTGAAAACTTTATAAAACCCTGAAAATCTTAAAAGTTCTAAAAAAATCTAAACAGCCATGAAAAAACTAAAGGGCTCTGAAAAACTCTAAGATGCTCTGAAAAACATTAATTTAATTATATCCCGTGGCACTGGGAGCTACCAGCTAGAGAATTTGTTAAAGAATGATACTAAGAAATTCCATACAATAGTGAAGATCATCTTTGAATGTTTCCTAAAAAGCCTTGAAAACTTTATAAAACCCTGAAAATCTTAAAATTTCTAAAAAATCTTAACAGACATGCAAAAACTAAAGAGCTCTGAAAAACCCTAAGAAACTCTTAAAAACTCTAAGAAGCTCTGAAAACCTCTAAAAAACTCTGAAAAGCTTTAGTTTAATTATATCCCGTACCACTGGTATCTACCAGCTAGCGGATTCGTTAAAATATGATACTAGCAAATTCCAAACAATAGTGAAGATCATATTTGAATGTTTCCTAAAATGCCTTGAAAATTTTATAAAACCCTGAAAATCTAAAAAGTCCTAAAAAATCTAAACAACCATGAAAAAACTAAAGAGATATGAAAACTCTAAGAAGCTCAGAAACCTCTAAAAGCTCTAAAAAGCTTTATTTTAATTATATCCCGTAGCACTTGTATCCACCACTAGGGGATTCGTTAAAAATGATACTAGAAAATTCCAAACAATAGTGAAGATCAATATGAATGTTTCTTAAAAAGCCTTGAAAACTTTATAAAACCCTGAAAATCTTAAAAGTCCTAAAAAATCTAAACAGCCATGAAAAAACTAAAGGGCTCAAAACTCTAAGATGCTCTAAAAAAACTCAAAACATTAATTTAATTATATCCCGAGCACAGGAGCTACCAGCTAGAGGATTTGTTAAAGAATGATACTAAGAAATTCCATACAATAGTGAAGATAATCTTTGAATGTTTCCCAAAAAGCCTTGAAAACTTTATAAAACCCTGAAAATCTTAAAATTTCTAAAAAATCTAAACAGCCATGAAAAAATTAAAGAGATCTGAAAACTCTAAGAAGCTCAGAAAAGCTTTATTTTAATTATATCCCGTAGCACTGGTATCCACCAGCTAGGGGATTCGTTAAAAAATGATACTAGAAAATTCCAAACAATAGTGAAGATCAATATGAATGTTTCTCAAAAAGCCTTGAAAACTTTATAAATCCTCAAAATCTTAAAAGTCCTAAAAAATCTAAACAGACATGCAAAAACTAAAGAGCTCAAAACCCTTAAGCTATGAAAACTCTAAGAAGCTCTGAGAACCTCTAAAAAGCTCTGAAAAGCTTTAGTTTAATTATATCCCGTAGCACTGGTATCTACCAGCTAGCGGATTCGTTAAAATATGATACTAGTAAATTCCAAACAATAGTGAAGATCATATTTGAATTTTTCCTAAAAAGCCTTGAAAACTTTAAAAAACCCTGAAAATTTAAAAAGTCCTAAAAAATCTAAACAACCATGAAAAAACTAAGGAGCTCTGAAAAACTCTAAGAAGCTCTGAAAACCTCTAAAAGCTCTGAAAAGCTTTATTTTAATTATATCCCGTAGCACTGGTATCCACCCGCTAGGGGATTCGTTAAAAATGATACTAGCAAATTCCAAACAATAGTGAAGATCAATATGAATGTTTCCTAAAAAGCCTTGAAAACTTTATAAAACCCTGAAAATCTTTAAAGTCCTAAAAAAATCTAAACAACCAATTAAAAAAACTAAAGAATGAAAAACTCTAAAAGCTCAAAACCTCTAAAACCTCTCGAAAAGCTTTAATTTAATTATATCCCGTAGCACTGGTATCTACCAGCTAGGGATTCGTTAAAAATGATAATAGCAAATTCCAAACAATAGTGAAGATCATATTTGAATGTTTCCTAAAAAGCCTTGAAAACTTTATAAAACCCCGAAAATCTAAAAAGTCCTAAAAAATCTAAACAGCCATGAAAAAACTAAAGGGCTCAAAAAACTCTAAGATGCTATGAAAACTCTAAAAAACATTAATTTAATTATGTCCCGTAGCACAGGAGCTACCAGCTAGAGGATTTGTTAAGGAATGATACTAAGAAATTCCATACAATAGTGAAGATCATCTTTTAATGTTTCTAAAAAGCCTTGAAAACTTTATAAAACCCCGAAAATCTTAAAAGTCCTAAAAATCTAAACAGACATGCAAAAACTAAAGAGCTCTGAAAACCCTAAGAAGCTCTTACAAACTCGAGAAGCTTTGAAAACCTCTAAAAACTCGAAAAGCTTTAGTTTAATTATATCCCGTAGCACCTCGGGTATCTACCAGCTAGGGATTTGTTAAAATATGATACTAGCAAATTCCAAACAATAGTGAAGATCATATTTGAATGTTTCCTAAAATGCCTTGAAAAATTTATAAAACCCCGAAAATCTAAAAAGTCCTAAAAAATCTAAACAACCATGAAAAAACTAAAGAGATCCTGAAAACTCTAAGAAGCTCAAAACCTCTAAAAGCTCTAAAAAGCTTTATTTTAATTATATCCCGTAGCACTTGTATCCACCAGCTAGGGATTCGTTAAAAAAATGATACTAGAAAATTCCAAACAATAGTGAAGATCAATATGAATATTTCTTAAAAAGCCTTGAAAACTTTATAAAACCCCGAAAATCTTAAAAGTCTTTAAAAATCTAAACAGCCATTAAAAAACTAAAGGGCACTGAAAAAAACTCTAAGATGCTTTGAAAACTCAAAAACATTAATTTAATTATATCCCGTAGCACGTGGAGCTACCAAACTAGAGGATTTGTTAAGGAATGATACTAAGAAATTCCATACAATAGTGAAGATCATCTTTGAATGTTTCCTAAAAAGCCTTGACAACTTTATAAAACCCCGAAAATCTTAAAATTTCTAAAAAAATCTATACAGACATGCAAAAACTAATGAGCTCGAAAAACCCTAAGAAGCTCTTAAAAACTCTAAGAAGCTCAAAACCTCTAAAAACTCTGAAAAGGTTTAGTTTAATTATATCCCGTACTCACTGGTATCTACCAGCTAGGGGATTCGTTAAAATATGATACTAGCAAATTCCAAACAATAGTGAAGATCATATTTGAATGTTTCCTAAAATGCCTTGAAAAATTTATAAAACCCTGAAAATCTAAAAAGTCCTAAAAAAATCTAAACAATCATGAAAAAACTAAAGAGATCTGAAAAACTCTAAGAAGCTCTGAAAACCTCTAAAAAGCTCTAAAAAGCTCTATTTTAATTATATACCGTAGCACTTGTATCCACCAGCTAGGGGATTCGTTAAAAAATGATACTAGAAAATTCCAAACAATAGTGAAGATCAATATGAAGGTTTCTTAAAAAGCCTTGAAAACTTTATAAAACCCTGAAAATCTTAAAAGTTCTAAAAAAATCTAAACAGCCATGAAAAAACTAAAGGCTCAAAACTCTAAGATGCTCTGAAAAACATTAATTTAATTATATCCCGTGGCACTGGGAGCTACCAGCTAGAGAATTTGTTAAAGAATGATACTAAGAAATTCCATACAATAGTGAAGATCATCTTTGAATGTTTCTAAAAAGCCTTGAAAACTTTATAAACCCCGAAAATCTTAAAATTTCTAAAAATCTTAACAGACATGCAAAAACTAAAGAGCTCTTAAAAACCCTAAGAAACTCTTAAAAACTCTAAGAAGCTCTAAAAACCTCTAAAAACTCTGAAAAGCTTTAGTTTAATTATATCCCGTAGCACCAGGTATCTACCAGCTATGGATTCGTTAAAATATGATACTAGCAAATTCCAAACAATAGTGAAGATCATATTTGAATGTTTCCTAAAATGCCTTGAAAATTTTATAAAACCCTGAAAATCTAAAAAGTCCTAAAAAATCTAAACAACCATGAAAAAACTAAAGAGATATGAAAAAACTCTAAGAAGCTCAGAAACCTCTAAAAAGCTCTAAAAAGCTTTATTTTAATTATATCCCGTAGCACTTGTATCCACCAGCTAGGGGATTCGTTAAAAAATGATACTAGAAAATTCCAAACAATAGTGAAGATCAATATGAATGTTTCTTAAAAAGCCTTGAAAACTTTATAAAACCCTGAAAATCTTAAAAGTCCTAAAAAATCTAAACAGCTGAAAAAAAACTAAAGGGCTCAAAAAACTCTAAGATGCTCGAAAACTCTGAAAAACATTAATTTAATTATATCCCGTAGCACAGGGAGCTACCAGCTAGAGGATTTGTTAAAGAATGATACTAAGAAATTCCATACAATTGTGAAGATAATCTTTGAATGTTTCCTAAAAAGCCTTGAAAACTTTATAAAACCCTGAAAATCTTAAAATTTCTAAAAAATCTAAACAGCCATGAAAAAATTAAAGAGATCTGAAAAACTCTAAGAAGCTCAGAAAAGCTTTATTTTAATTATATCCCGTAGCACTGGTATCCACCAGCTAGGGGATTCGTTAAAAATGATACTAGAAAATTCCAAACAATAGTGAAGATCAATTTGAATGTTTCTCAAAAAGCCTTGAAAACTTTATAAATCCCTGAAAATCTTAAAAGTCCTAAAAAATCTAAACAGACATGCAAAAACTAAAGAGCTCTGAAAAACCCTTAAGCTATGAAAACTCTAAGAAGCTCGAAAACCTCTAAAAGCTGAAAAGCTTTAGTTTAATTATATCCCGTAGCACTGGTATCTACCAGCTAGCTGGATTCGTTAAAATATGATACTAGTAAATTCCAAACAATAGTGAAGATCATATTTGAATTTTTCCTAAAAAGCCTTGAAAACTTTAAAAAACGCTGAAAATTTAAAAAGTCCTAAAAAAATCTAAACAACCATGAAATAACTAAGGAGCTCTGAAAAACTCTAAGAAGCTCTGAAAACCTCTAAAAAGCTCTGAAAAGCTTTATTTTAATTATATCCCGTAGCACTGGTATCCACCCGCTAGGGGATTCGTTAAAAAATGATACTAGCAAATTCCAAACAATAGTGAAGATCAATATGAATGTTTCCTAAAAAGCCTTGAAAACTTTATAAAACCCTGAAAATCTTTAAAGTCCTAAAAAATCTAAACAACCACGAAAAACTAAAGAGCTCTGAAAACTCTAAAAGCTCTGAAAAACCTCTAAAACCTCGAAAAGCTTTAATTTAATTATATCCCGTAGCACCGGTATCTACCAGCTAGGGATTCGTTAAAAATGATAATAGCAAATTCCAAACAATAGTGAAGATCATATTTGAATGTTTCCTAAAAAGCCTTGAAAACTTTATAAAACCCTGAAAATCTAAAAAGTCCTAAAAAAATCTAAACAGCCATGAAAACTAAAGTGCTCTGAAAAACTCTAAGATGCTATGAAAAACTCTGAAAAACATTAATTTAATTATGTCCCGTAGCATGTGGGAGCTACCAGCTAGAGGATTTGTTAAGGAATGATACTAAGAAATTCCATACAATAGTGAAGATCATCTTTTAATGTTTCCTAAAAAGCCTTGAAAACTTTATAAAACCCTGAAAATCTTAAAAGTCCTAAAAAATCTAAACAGACATGCAAAAACTAAAGAGCTCTGAAAACCCTAAGAAGCTCTTACAAACTCGAGAAGCTTTGAAAACCTCTAAAAACTCTGAAAAGCTTTAGTTTAATTATATCCCGTAGCACTGGTATCTACCAGCTAGGGGATTTGTTAAAATATGATACTAGCAAATTCCAAACAATAGTGAAGATCATATTTGAATGTTTCCTAAAATGCCTTGAAAAATTTATAAAACCCTGAAAATCTAAAAAGTCCTAAAAAAATCTAAACAACCATGAAAAACTAAAGAGATCTCGAAAAACTCTAAGAAGCTCGAAACCTCTAAAAAGCTCTAAAAGCTTTATTTTAATTATATCCCGTAGCACTTGTATCCACCAGCTAGGGGATTCGTTAAAAAATGATACTAGAAAATTCCAAACAATAGTGAAGATCAATATGAATATTTCTTAAAAAGCCTTGAAAACTTTATAAAACCCTGAAAATCTTAAAAGTCTTTAAAAAATCTAAACAGCCATTAAAAAACTAAAGGGCTCTGAAAAACTCTAAGATGCTCTGAAAAACTCTGAAAAACATTAATTTAATTATATCCCGTAGCACAGGGAGCTACCAGCTAGAGGATTTGTTAAGGAATGATACTAAGAAATTCCATACAATAGTGAAGATCATCTTTGAATGTTTCCTAAAAAGCCTTGACAACTTTATAAAACCCTGAAAATCTTAAAATTTCTAAAAAATCTATACAGACATGCAAAAACTAATGAGCTCTGAAAAACCCTAAGAAGCTCTTAAAAACTCTAAGAAGCTCTGAAAACCTCTAAAAAACTCTGAAAAGGTTTAGTTTAATTATACACCATAGCACTAGTATCTACCAGCTAGGGGTTTTAAAAATATGATACTAGCAAATTCCAAACAATAGTGAAGATCATATTTGAATGTTTCCTAAAAAGCCTTGAAAACTTTATAAAACCCTGAAAATCTAAAAAGTCCTAAAAAAAATCTAAACAGCCATGAAAAAACTAAAGAGATCTGAAAACTCTAAGAAGCTCAGAAAAGCTTTATTTTAATTATACCCCGTAGCACTCGGTATCCACCAGCTAGGGATTCGTTAAAAAATGATACTAGCAAATTCCTAACAATAGTGAAGATCAATATGAATGTTTCCTAAAAAAGCCTTGAAAACTTTATAAACCCCGAAAATCTTAAAAGTCATAAAAAATCTAAACAGACATGCAAAAACTAAAGAGCTCTTAAAACCCTTAGAAGCTATGAAAACTCTAAGAAGCTCGAGAACCTCTAAAAGCTCAAAAGCTTTAGTTTAATTATATCCCGTAGCACTGTATCTACCAGCTAAGCGGATTTGTTAAAATATGATACTAGTAAATTCCAAACAATAGTGAAGATCATATTTGAATTTTTCCTAAAAAGCCTTGAAAACTTTAAAAAACCCTGAAAATTTAAAAAGTCCTAAAAAAATCTAAACAGCCATGAAAAACTAAGGAGCTCTGAAAAACTCTAAGAAGCTCTGAAAACCTCTAAAAAGCTCTGAAAAGCTTTATTTTAATTATATCCCGTAGCACTGGTATCCACCCGCTAGGGGATTCGTTAAAAAATGATACTAGCAAATTCCAAACAATAGTGAAGATCAATATGAATGTTTCCTAAAATGCCTTGAAAACTTTATAAAACCCTGAAAATCTTTAAAGTAATAAAAAAATCTAAACAACCATGAAAAAACTAAAGAGCACTGAAAAACTCTAAAAGCTCTGAAAACCTCTAAAAAGCTCTGAAAAGCTTTAATTTAATTATATCCCGTAGCACTGGTATCTACCAGCTAGGGGATTCGTTAAAAATGATAATAGCAAATTCCAAACAATAGTGAAGATCATATTTGAATGTTTCCAAAAAGCCTTGAAAACTTTATAAAACCCCGAAAAATCTAAAAAGTCCTAAAAAATCTAAACAGCCATGAAAAACTAAAGAGCTCAAAACTCTAAGATGCTCTAAAAAACTCAAAAACATTAATTTAATTATGTCCTGTAGCACAGGAGAGCTACCAGCTAGAGGATTTGTTAAGGAATGATACTAAGAACACAAGCCTACGGTCTTGGGCATCTCAAAATTCAGAGTTTGAAGGTTTTTTTTTC
>JAJJWW010018524.1:0-56709 GCA_023531295.1 Papaver armeniacum
AAAGAGAAGGATTTTCCATTGAATATAATTTAGTATAGTTACATGGATAAATACTTTATATACATGGAAAAGGGAAGACCAAAAGACTATCCTTTTGGACCGCACATCCATGGGCCGTATGCCCTGTAATACTCCCCCTTGTGCGGTTCAATAACAAAACTTTATACATAGTGCTACTTCAAATGTCGTTCTCTCCTTGATGACTTGTGCCGAAATCAATTGCCTTACTAAAAGTCTGACAAGGAAAAACCTAGTGGGATAAAACCTTGGTACAACTCTTCACATGTTGTCTCGTAATTCACATGTAGTTCATCACATGCAATAAGATCTTCAAAGACCGACAAGTCTAAGTTAATTGACTCGTTAAAACTTCGTCAGGAAAACCCAGAGGGACAAAACCTGAACTAAAGAAAAATAATACAATATTAAGCAAACTTTGAACATAGTTGGACTCGTATATGTTGCCTCATTAAAACCTTGACAAGGAAACCCATTGGGACAAAACCTTGACGAAGGGAAAAGAGTACAACACACCATTAGATGCTCCCCCTGATGTCAGACAATTTTCAGTAGTCTAATGCAGTCAAAAGGAGTTTATCACACTTTACCTTGGTGACTTGAAAGCTTATAAGACCATGTTGTTGATTCTGGAAGTTACGTTGCTTAACAGACTATCGCGTTTCATTTCTTTGATTCAGATATTTTCACTAATATCAACGCGATCTTTATTTCTTCAACGTTCAACATACTTGATGTTTCAGTGTTGTCTCGCTAAAAACCTTGTCGAGTAACAAAACCATTTGGGAAAAAATATTCTCGATCGAAGTGAAAAAGAGTACAACACAACTTCAATTTCGAAGTAAAATATGTCGACATAATATCCTTGGATCCTCCCCCTGATGTAGGCATCTCCCCATGATTACATTCAGAGTTGTACCAGACAGTTCCTTTAGTCATGTACTTTTCGAAACTGAATATCGGTAATGACTTAGAAAATAGTCTACCATATCTCCCCCTGATTACTTTCGTTGGAGAAGATATTATTGTTCTTTCATAATCAACAACCTTTGGATTGCAGTTTCTTTAGCATTCCTTTTTATGTCTTTGCAGGGATAAAACAAATTTATGTCAATGGTTACTTTTATGTACATGATTACGTTCATTATACCATTCCAATGACGTTGCGTTGCGTTGGCGTTGAGCTATATCTAGCTAACAAGTTCACTGAGGATGTATGGTTGAGTACATTATGCTAAGTACAATAATGCGTCTATTATACTTAGATAAGGAAAGTTCATCTCCCGACCCAACTTCGTCATCTTCCTTTAGACGAGTTGGTCATTTATGTACATTTGAAACTCGACTAATCATGGGAGTGCTAGCAGCATGCATGTCCTTGTTAAATTGCCTGACAATGGACATATGCAAACTGGTGGAATAATATACCACAAGCTCGGTCTTCTAGTTTAGAACATAGATAAGATCGAGATTTCCCAGGATTTTCATCTCAAATTCAGATTTTAAATAGCTTGTAAGATGTCTTATTCCACTAAGAGTACTTATCATGTCCATACCGTCGACATAGATAGCTATAATTCTGAATTAGGAACTTATTTACTACGCATGGCACGAAACCTTACTTGTTTATCCCTTCCCAATCAAATAGTTACTTAGACGGGTATACCACATCCGCCTGATTGTTTAAATCAATAAGTGAGTGTTCCAGTGTAACTGCAAACACACTCCGTGGTTTAGAGTCATTCGACTTGGGAAGCAAAAGGCCATCATGCACTTTTGCAAATATCTTTGAGTCTAAATCTCAGAGATATAACCTATGTTTCAAGTTCTTTTGAAACTACCAAGCAAACTAATTAGCGAACATTATGATGTTCAAAAGAGTAAGCGATCCAGGGGTTTGTGAGAAACCTCGCGCCACAAGGTGATTCTTTATACTTTAAGACCTCATTTTTCTCACTACACTTTGTGACAAATAACCACATATGTCCCATAGGCTTTACACTAGGTTGGTTAGCACTACCACACCAAATACCCATATATTTGTCAAAGAACTAAGTTCTACCTGGATTGCGTAGGCCAAATATGCTATTTATTTGAAATTAATCAAAATAAAGCATGGTTCGATCTCATTGTGCTCTACTTCTGGAGCAACTGTTTATGGATTATATCATCATTGTGCACGCATGATCCTTCCATTGACTCACATGCATTCTCATAATCCGCCAGGATTTTATTGTTCTCTAGAATCATTTAAAACTTCGGAGCGTCCTCCAATTTGATTCATGGACATATTCAGAGACAATCTTATGAGATGATTTCTGATGATATAAATAAGTTGTGCCTTACTCACCTACTTCCTTTCTAGGTGAGGATTGATCAAACCAAGTGGTCTCTCCAACTTCCTTTATTAAGCCACGTCCTCAACCGCACTTCCACTGAGTGTAGTTGCAACACCTTAGCCTATGGTGTATATCCCGTATTGAGGATTTATAACTTTGCAGGTAGGTTTGCAGCTGGTATGTGTGATCTCATCACTTTAGCAACATCAGTGTACATTCTGAAAATCGAATATTCTTTATCACTTCACATTTACATTTGTGGAGTACAAGAATCAATATGAGACACAGTGGGAACACACCACGACAATTCCTGTCGTTCCCTTAGAAAATACTTTTTCTTATCTCCCCCTAACGATGGGAAGACTGTCTCATTAAAGTGATAACCCGCAAATCTAGTGGTAAGATATCTCCTGCCAAAAGTTTTAAAATGCGGATAATTGTTGGGAACTTATTTCCAACATAACTACTTAACAGTTTTGAAGACCCATCATAGTACGATGTGGAGTCGTAATGGCACATATATAGTGCAACCAAAAATGCGTAAGAATACGAATGTCAGGCTTAAATCCAGTTACCAACCGGTACGAGAAAAAGGTTGACTAATATTGGGTTCTAAAAACGAATTAAGTAAGATGCGTGTAATATTGCATATCCCCAAAGCAATAAAAGATAGGTTGGTACGCATAACCTATTCCTTAGGCACCATCTGTAACCTTTGATGGTAGCCTATGCGATACCATTGGGTATAAGATGCTCTATATTGATCCTATTAAACATGCAATATTCATCAAGTCCTTTTGATGTAAATTCTCTGGCATTAATAAGGGTGGTGAGCCTTTGCACTTTGTCTTGTGTAATATGTGCTAGGAGTTTTTAAACGCAAATTTATTGGGAACTATAACTAGTTCAAAATATCAAAACATTCACCAGAGCCATAAGTCACTTTAATGGTCCGCATTCTGCATGAATATTTTTCTAAATTTCACCTTGTTATCTTTGTAATATTGATTGTTTACTATTTGAATCTTAGGATGGTCTCGATCCTGTTTTACTGAAGACTTTGTAAAATGAGTGATATGCTCTCTTACTTAAAAGCATAATGGGAGGGAGGAGGGGGTTGTGCATCTGGTACTTTAGAAAACACTTATTGAGAGATATGTTGTTACTTCGCATTCTGTCAATATTTTTCCCGTTGTCTCGTCCACTCAAACACATCGATGTATGTATGAGTCCTTTCAAAACGAAACATCATGTCACAACCAGAGTGCCTTTATGGTTATGTCAAAGTCTGTATGAGTCAATTTCCAACATTTTATCGTCGGAGTCAATATGGATTCAATAATCCAAATTAATACTATAGTGATTTATATTTCACTAAATTGACTCATTAGTCTCTCTAAAGTATGTTTCCTTCCAAATACATTAGTGACTATAAAAGATGCAATCAATTACATTATCATCACAATGAGGTTCCACATGATATTCATTTGCATGGGTTTCTTTGTAATTTAACAAGGTGTGATTATCTCTCGGTACATATAGAGATTTTGTGACGTGTCTGTTCTACCTTGAAAACAAATTTTTGAGCAGTGTTGTGCTCGATGATCCAATCCTCGTAGTCACATTATAAGGAAATAGTTCAACAACTAGTTTAAATTCCTTAAGCTAGTGGAAGAAAAACAACTATGAGTTAGACATTTGGGTCTTGAGAGTTTTAATAAGTGGTGTGGCCTTATTACGTAATAAAAGTGGGATTCAACTCAAGTACTTTAGACTGAATATCTTTTACGTTTCACCCAATATATCTCAAGTGCTTTAGAGAATTTATGTCTCGTGTTTTCATTCCATAGGTGCAGATATTGGATCTAGTTTAACTGAATAAGATAGTCAATTGGCCTGGCAAAGTTCTTGTTGCCATTAAAGTTGATGATGTGAAAATTGGTTGCTAGTATGATACACACATTACATTGTATATAGCAACACCTATAACCAGGTGCATTTCCAACTCTTTCATTTATGATGGGAGCTAGAATTACATCTTAGCTTCATCCCATATTCAGCTGATACCTGTACTTTGGTGTCATTACTACTGGGAAAAAATACATCTTTGTCTCATGATATATATGTCCCTTTTCACATGCTTTATATGAGTCATTACGTCTAACCCTTATTACTTCCGGGTTCTTTCCATTTTCAATTTTTCTACATTTAGCTTAATTTGAGAAATTTCTTTATCTCAATAGGCCAAGAGAATCTCACTAGACATGTCAACCAATTACTTTAGGTTGAATAGATTACTAAAGATAGTTCTCTTGTTGTCATATTTCAACATATACTGGTTCGTTAGTATTATGGATGAAGTAGAGAAATGGAAATTTTCTGACTCATATCATCTTTTGTGAGTTCTTCCACAAAATTTGGAATACATGTGATTTTATTTGCAACGTATCTTTTGAAAATACCGACTCTTAATAGTCGAGCCAGTGGATTGCATCCCACGGAATATTTTAAATTTGGGAAGAAAATATCAAGTACACAATAATGGTGCTCAAGTACTTCTAAACCCCAAATAAATACATTGGAATTGAGTTGGTACAACCAATTAAACAAAAGACACCATTCAACTATAGCCAATATCACATTCAAGAGAATAAAATAAAACTAAAACAAAAATTCTTAATGGTCGAGATCAACAATCATAATTTAAATTAACCGTCTATATGGTATGGACTTATCCTTCAAAAAATAATAGAACTAGGCATGTTCTAAAAAAAAGGACAAATAAATAAAGCCCAAAAAGTATTGTCACATACTTCAAACTTTGTTTGCCATTACATATACACAAAACCGGAACAGGCTTGGTCGCGCACATCCCAAAACCGGGTTAGAGTCAGAACAGGACGCAGTCACACCGGCTGGAACTGGTACAACTTGGATCATGTGAACCGGTACGAGTTGGATCACCGAGTTGGAACGGGAATGGATCGGACCGAGTTGGAACGGGACTGAATCGGTCTGAGTTGGAACGAGACTGGATCCATCCGAGTTGAGTAGGACCGGACAGGACCCGGACACCTGCTGGACCGAACAGGATTGTTCGTCTTTTCTTCATCTCTTTCACACGAACAGTAAAGGTTTCTTCCCACATTTCCCACCGACGTAAATCCAGATCCGCAGGCAGCAAATCCCAACCACCAAAAATCCCAACCACGGTGCGAAAATTAATTACAAACATAAGATTAACCAAAGATAACATACAACGATTAATTAAAATAATCCCTAATTCTTAATTAAATAATGATTAAATAAGTAATCTCTAATTAGTACAAAATAAGATTAACCAAAGATAATCCTAATTACAAACGATTAATTAAAATAATCCCTAATTCTTAATTAAATCAAATTTTTCGTTGACCCGTCATGTTAATTTATGAAATAATCCCTAATCCTCATCAAATTCACCGATTAACCATTGTAAAACTTAAAGTTATGTTCTACAACCACCGTTCTTCAATAATCTAGAAAAAAAAATCGAGAGAATGATAAAAATCACATAGCATTAACCCATCTACATTAAAGGTATGAAGTACCGTAATCTAAAATCATTAAAAATCACGATAAAATTAAGCGTTGTTTTGTTTTCGTTTAATAATTTTAGGAAAAGTTATGACAATATTTCTAAATTAAGATTGATGATTAAGGTAGGAGACGATGATCATTAAGATCTTAACCGGAGAGGTTAAAATAAGAAAATTAAAAGGCTCTATAGAGAAGAAACCGATGAAGGTGGATGTGTAGAGGATTTATTAAATGGTATGTTAAAAGACACGTCTTTTGGTTACAAAATTAAAATATGTTATAGTTTATTTTGAGATATATTGTTAGAAAACATTAGAGTATGGAATATGAGGAAAATCAAATATATTGTTCTGTGTCAAATCTGTTCAAGTACAATTGGGATCACAAAATTTAATTCCAAAACTACGGGTGGGAAATAAATCTTATGATAGAAAGTAGAAAATGCAACTTCAAAAGTACGGTAATGAACTGTAATTTACATTTTATATGGTGAGACATTTATATATGCATAATTAGAATTGATACATTGCCAACTATTGAAAATATTGATTTGATTCCATGCATGGTATGCACAACAAAAATGGGCGCTATATTAAATCAATATAGGATTGATTTGCCGCACAAATGAATTCCTGTGGAAGATTTGTAACAAGGATCTTTGCAAAAATTTCTTAGCTACTTGATTTCATTCCAAC
The DNA here is from genome assembly GCA_023531295.1 of Papaver armeniacum. Classification (NCBI taxonomy): domain Eukaryota; kingdom Viridiplantae; phylum Streptophyta; class Magnoliopsida; order Ranunculales; family Papaveraceae; genus Papaver; species Papaver armeniacum. Next base: position 6,632 of record JAJJWW010018524.1, read on the forward strand.
TTGAGACTTGAGTCTTGGTTTAAAAAAAATATAATACCAACCGATCGAATTTAGCTCTCCGATATAGCATCGTGCATGATAACGTTTTGAAGGAGAAATATAGAGAAAGATAAAAGAGACACAAAGAGAAGGATTTTCCATTGAATAGAATCAGTATAGTTACATGGATAAATACTTTATATACATGGAAAAGGGAAGACCAAAAGACTATCCTTTTAGACCGCACATCCATGGGCCGTAGGCCCTGTAATAGTTTCTTTTTTTTTGATCTTTTTTCCTATTCTTTTTAAACCAATCATACGTTGCCAAGTGTCCTCACCAAAACGCTTGTTTCACAAAACTCCAAAAAGGCCTATTTCGGCCAATAGGAATCGAGGGTTTCCTCACCGTTCAACGTGGGAGCTTTATTTGTCTAGGCCTTTAAGTCTTTAGATATGGTGTCGACTTGATAAGATCTTACCTACATGACAATGATTAACTAATCAAATCCAGGCCGGGTTGGGGTATACCCAGATTCATTGGGGTATATTTAATGAGATAAAATTCGGATCATTTTGAAGTAAAACACAGTATCCCTTAACCATTTATTTTCAAAATGCCAAATCTACCCTTGCTTAATTAACACTAATAATTTGTTTAGGTTAATTAATTTAGTTAGTTAATTAATTGAATTAAAATTTTGAAATTAGGTTTTATTTGGATTGAACTCATGGATTTATGTGTTATTTTTTGAGGATTTTTTTTTTTGAGATTTTTTTTCGTAACTGAAATGAAACCACACTAGCCAAACACTTATACAAAGGGGATTGCAAAGCTGCTGAGTGATTTCATACTCAAAATTACAGATGGAATCAACACTCAGCACTTTCAGTGCTGAGTGATTTCATACTCAAAATTACAGAAGGAATCAACACTTTCAGTTCTGAAAGTATGAAAAGTCGACAAGGCCGGCATGCTGATAATAAATCATAATGCCGGCTATAGGATTTTTGACATACAGAGAAAGGTGTTACAAATGCATGATTAGTCGGCAAGGTATTAATTTCATAACCTGCCGACTAAACTATAGTCGTCAAGGTCGATATGTCCAAACACCAACGACTAAAAATCGTATAAACAGGGTCGTTACGGTTACAGATAAAACAACCATGCCGACTAAAAGCAAAAATGTACACAGAAAAATCGTTTTATGGTAGTTATTGGTCGGCAAGGTTCAAATTTTCAAAACATGACGACTTTAATTACTACAACACTAGTCGGCTAGGTATAAGGATGTATACCGTGACGACCCTGTAAATGTTAATTTCATAGATGAAAAGTCGTCACTATACTCAACCTAGGAAGATGACGGCTAAAATAAAACTTGAAAAGTCGTCAAGGTCGATGAATAAATACTCTGACGACTGTAGAACGGCAAATCAACAATCCAATTTTTCTGACCTTATTTTGACAATCAAACAACAAAATAAAGTATTGGTCGTTAGGTTGGGAAGGAGAATATACTCATTTGAGTTTGATAAAAACAAGGGGCTACTTTTTAGTCAACGAGTTTTTCTTGAGATGAAATGATGGAGAAAGAGAAGAGAAGGATGAAAGATTAAAAGTGGTGGTTTTTAGGTTTGGAAGGGGAGTAAATTATTTTTTAAGTTGGGAAGAAAAAGAATTTGGTGATGGTATTTAGGTAAGTTTATCCCGTTTGGACACCACTTAGCCCAACAAAAGAGTCCACTTAAAATACGTGATTCTTTTTTTTTTTTTTTTTTCTTTTTTCTTTTTTCTTTTGGAAGGAATAAGGAGCATGAAAGCCCCAAATTTATTGATAATAAAATATAATTACATAATACTCAATTCCATCCATAAATCGAAATACATTATTAGTATAATAATTTTGAACCGAAAGAAATCGAAAATAAAATTCTGAACCAATTATATGTAAACCGACGGGAGAATTGAAATCTTCTTATGGTTAATCACCATTTTGTTGGATACTCTATGCAAAATCTCACCGTTATTCTTTTGAATTGGAATCGGTATCGTATGAGACCAGTATCTCTTTTTTGTTTTTGGAATCAGAAGTTTCCAAATCTTTGTTGTTTCCTTTCTTAGTCTCCTCTATAGATTTCAAATCTAGGGTTTTAGACTGATCATTAGGGCGTTTCCTCCCCAGCTCTAACCATTCAACTAAGAGGATTTTAATAAATGGAATTGTAATTTGATCCTAAGACATGTATTCTTGACTTCTAAATTCCTCAATGCAGATAGCACAAATTTCATCTCTTACCCTTAACTATCTAGGAAGTATATGATGATAGATTCTCATGAAATAAAATTAAAATTAGTAGCTCAATCCTTTCCTATGCAATCTCTTCAAATACAACTGTTTTATTCTTGCTAATCTTCTGCTTATGCTTAATTTTTAAAATTTCCTGATTTTTTCCTGACCCTGACCAGAGTTATTGAATTTAACTTAATTCAGCTTTAGAAGGCTAGAAACTCTGTATTTTATTTTCTCCTAAACAAATTTATAACATGTAACAAAGGAAACAACAATATTTTTATAACTAAACACTTTAATAGCATGCATGGTAGTCTTAAAACACAACTATAAATATTCAAGAAATAGAACAATAATCTTAAAGCATACATACCCACATTAACATACTAATAGGTCTTGTATAAAGCTAAATACCATTATAGCAAGCTTTCTGTCTAAGTAGCCTTCATTCATCTTTTTCAGACTCCTCATAGTTACAGAGATAATCCGATGTAACTATCCTTCCTTGCACCTCATGACCCGAGTTGATGAAATCAGTGCATCTTTTGGTGGTTTTCAATGATCGTAAGTCATGGTCTCTAAAGAAATTTCTGGGTATCTTTATTTTCCTCTCTAATGTGCTCCATCAAACCTCTCTTTGGTATTCTTATCCTAGTGAATTACCTCATTAACTACACCCACCTATCCCTCATAATTCTATTAATTTCCGTGTCTTAACTCTTAATATTTTGTTACACGGTATGTCATTTCAATCCACCTTATTGCATGCTTGGACGAGTGGCGTAATGCTTTCTATTAATTCATTCAATCCAAATTTGATGCACACAACAGCTCCCAATCCTTGACCATTTGACTCACTAAAATTTTTAGTCAAACTCAGTCGATTGACCTTGGGGCTATTTTTGATAATCTCGTATAATTTAAATTATCTGTGATCTCCTTCTGCAAAACCTGTTCCTTTTAGTTGGCATAACTGAATTTGTTTGTGTTTAGTTCCCCAAAACCTAGTATTGTCACTAACTTGTAAAACCCAAGATTCAACCTCGTATCTTAGGTTCTTTTTTATCTTATTTGTTTGATTGTTTGTTGTAAACGGATTGGTCTCCTTTCTGACTCTCACAGCAGGACATATACCTTTCAGTCACAGGTTGAAAAATTTGAATTTCTCTTTTGAATAGTCCATATTACAAAGTCAGTTCCCCATAAACCAACATCCTCAAAATACATATCTCTCCCTTTGAGTCTTTCTTCTAAAAGTAGTTCATAGATTACTTCCGGTTATCCTTTCTTTCCCCTTCCAAACCTCCATATCCAGTGGCTAATAGTTTCAATCTCTATAAACACCTTAGTGGCCTCTCTCTTGCCCAAAGATTTGCAAACCACGGCAACACATGCCTGCTACCAACACCCACAGAGCTCATAATAGATTACGGAATTAAAGGAAACGGTATTCTAACATGACTTTTTCAATTGTTACCCTAAAAACATGGCACACAAGATGAGCTATAAGCAAATTTTGGGGACCAAATATTGGTTTCCATATTAGAGAGGCATATCCCAACCTTTTCATTATCACTTTTCACTCAACTGCTGACTTCAAGTGGATATCATCCAATGGACCATGATATCCATTTGCTAATGTGCTTTCTGCTACAACGACTTACTCTAGAATGAGTATTTTTACAGATGCAGTAAATGCTAAACATGAGCATCGAAGCAGAGAAGTGTTAGGCTTAATCGCTACTAAGTTAGGACAGGTGAGTAGGGTTTGTCTACGCAGTGAAATTTCGGCACCTAATTTTCTACCAAGATTTATGGTTTGGGTAAATATAGAAAAAACCATGGTGGATAAACTCTTAGTGAAAGTTGGTAAATACCCTGTAACGGAAATCTTCTTTAACTATCTCAATCTCCCTTCGAAGTTCCGTCTCCATTGTCTAAGATTTGGACATAAGAAAAATAGTTGTGCTATCATCCAGGGTAGACCTTTAGAGGATATTTATGATATCTCCATTGACTCTCCTTATCCTGGTGATGATCTTTTCTTCCTTAATGACTCTCTGATTCAAATTTGGAGACTGGAACTCTAAAGATAATGTAGGGGAATCGGTCTCAGTTGAAGAATTTCTTAGTTTTCGAGGAGTTAAAGACACATACAACAACCTTTTCAGTACCTCCTATCCTTTGGAGGATCACCAAACTGGTATTTCTGAACAAAACTAACCTATAGAAGAAACCCCTCTTTCAATGGATGAAGACATGCCATTAGCTTCTAATTTCATCTTAGGTAAATGCACCTTACCATTTAATCTTCTTGAAGATTTTATACCCTTAAATTTGTTAGGACCGAGTCTACTGATCTGGCGAATACTGAAACGCATAGAGTCATTGATTCAGCTAGCAGATCGCTTGAATCGGTTCTACTTTTGGATTCTGGCTTTCTCCATGATATTGTTAACCCATAATTGATAAGAACTGGGGCTGCGTCTCCTATTCAAGGTAGGCATTTGTCATTTTCATCCTATGAAAATGCTAGGGATTCTTTCGAATCCCCAATCTATACATCTTCATTTTCATCTAATTTTAAAATACCAATTTCCTCTCCTGTGCATTTTTCTGTATCAATTGATTCCAACTTTGAAAACCCCAAACCCATTTTGCACTTGGCATTCAAGATTTCCTCATCTTCTTATTCTAAAAACATCTGCACAATCTCCACTGGAAATGGCAAACATCTTAACATTGATCATTATGGATCCAATTTGAAAGAAGAACAACATAATGTATCTGAATCATACCTCCCTATCCAATTCTTACTCAACTCCCCATCGGGGCCGAAGGAGGAGACACAGGTACGCTCAATCATCTGAATTTATTCTTGCATCCCGTTTAGCTTTAAATTACTGCTTATCTATATATCATGATAGCCTGATTTAGTTATAAGCCAATTATATTTATCTTGCGATAGCTATTTCAATCCAAACTGTCACAAACTCTTAATCTCTTATACTAGTTAGTATTAAGATAATAGCTTTAATCCCCTCTAGATTTAATTTAAACTTTTTCATAATAAAGATTTTAGTTTGGAATATCCAAGGTTGTTTGAATCATTTCTCTCAGAATCATCTTAAAACCCTTATTCAAAGAGAGAAACCAGAAATTATATTCTTATCAGAAACAAAATCTTAAAGACCTCTTGTTAAAAGTATGGTATCTTTCTACCTAAATTATCAACATTGTTGATCCAATAGGAAGAGCATGGGGACTGGTAGTGGCTTGGATGAATGGTTTTTTCTTTGACGTTGTGCAGTTGAACTTAAATATGATCAATATCTTAGTTAAGAAAATCTTTGATCTAGTAAATGGGTCCTCACCCGCTTCTATGGAAGCCCTTACCCCCATAACAGAAAAATTGCTTGGGACTTTCTAACTGACATAAAAATTCAAGTAAATAATAGGAGGATGCCTTGGGTAGTAATTGGGGACTTCAATGTGGTCTTTGGTTAATCTGAAAAATTAGGAGGTCTGCCTTTCAACAAAACAGACAGTGACTACTATTACAACATCCTAAAGCAAACATTACGATTTAGGATATGCAGGACATGACTATACTTGGAATAATCACAGACAGGGAGATAGAAACATTTAGGAAATATTAGACAGAGCGGTAACTAACCCTGAATGGGACTTACAATATCCTAATGCAAGTCATCTTGTAGACATAGGCTCTATTACAGCCCAGTCTTACTTATCTTGGATAAAGAATCCAACCAAGCATGTTGTGTTTTTGAATATTATGATACCTGGCAACATGAATCTTCCTGTATTCAGATAATAAAAATTCTTGGATCCCAGACTGCTCTACTGAACCCTCTCAAGATCTAGTAACAAACTTGAAAACTCTAGGAATCAATCTTTTAGACTGGAAAAAGAACATCTTTGGATTACCAGATATATAGGAAGATTTGTCAAATTAACTAAGGAACTTGAAAGACTAAAGACATCTAGAAAGAATTTGTCAAAAATTCTTGAAAGACTAAAAGAACAACAAAGACTCCAGACTAAACTGATTGAATTAGAATCCCTTTACGACACTCAGGAAGCAATAGCAAAACAACAGTCAAGAGACAACATCAGTCTAGGAGAAAAAATACTAAATACTTCCATACCATAACACTGAGAAGAAGGAAATGGAACAATATTGAATGTCTTCCAAATAGTCAAAACATAGTCACTAGGAACAAAAAATAAATTAGTACAACACTTATGAAATACTTTCAAATCTCTTTAAAGAAGACAATATTGATACTTCCCTACATGACCAAATTTTTCAATAAATATCTTCTTTTATCTCCGATCAAGAGAATATGGGTATATTAGCCATTCCTACCACAGAGGAGATCTTCTTTGTTCTAAAAATTATGAAACCAAACAAATTTCCAGGCCCAGATGGCTTCCCTGCTAGTTTATTCAAAACAAACTGGAAATAGTAGGCTCACAATTAGTGTCAACTATCTAATCTTTCTTTAAAACTAAAATAATGAACCAGGAAATAAATAAAACACATCTTTTCTTAATACCCAAGATTAAACATCTTAAAAATCCTAGACAGTTCGGACCAATAGGATTTTGTAATACTACCTATAAAATAATTGTAAAAATTATAGCTAATAGAATTAAACCTCTTCTAGACAAAATAATATCATCATTCCAGTCAACTTTTTCTATCTTCCAGACAAATTTCGGATGATATTATTCTTGTTCATGAAATAATTCATTAATTCATTTAAGAAAAAGAAAACCAAAACAGGGGGTTTAGGAATTATAATAAAAATGTTTGAAGCCTTTGATAGGGTTAATTGGAATTTCCTTCTTAGAGCTTTAAGTTCCTTTGGTTTTTCCCAAGAGATTGTGATCTTATCAACCAATGCATCTCCACCACTTCTATAGGAGTTTTGCTAAATGGTTCTCCTAGGAGTTTTCAAACCCTCAAGAGGACTTAGACAAGGAGATCCATTATCTTCTTATCTCTTCATAATCTATATGGAAATTTTTTCCAGATTTCTCTCGTGGCTCAAGAACATGAAAAATTATTACATGGGGTTAAAATAACACCAAAGAGTGAACCTATCTCTCACGTGCTCTTTGTTGATGACTGCTTGCTATTTGTAAAGGCAGACTTGGTATAATGTAAAAAATTATTGTCCACCATTGATATCTTCAGCAAAGCCTCAGGTCAACTCAAAACTTTGAAAAAACATGGGTTTTCTTTAGTAAAAAAATTCAGCCAAAATATCAACGAATAATGTCAAAACTTCTTAAGATAAAGCATATTAATCTAAAAGATCTCTATCTGGGAGCACCTCTTTTCATTGAAAAATCTAAAATAAAAACCTTTGGACCAATTTTAGATAGGATGCAATCAAAATCGCAAGGTTGGAAAGGCAAGGTTCTGCCTCAATTTAGCAGAATGGTTCTTAATAAGGCAGTTTTGTCTGGTATATTCACTTACCAAATGGGTTATTCTATACTACCAAAAAAGATTACCAACATAATAAATGCAATTCAGCGTGACTTTTGGTGGGGTAGAAATGCAGGCTCTAGGGATTTTTATCCTAAAGCATGGACTACTCATTGTAAACCTATTCTCTCTGGAGGTTTAGGCTTTAGAAATGCCAGATAATTCAACCTAGAAATGATTACAAAAGTAGATTGGAGACTAGTACATGAACCAAACTCTCTTTGGGCAAAAACTCTAAAACTTGTATGCTTTAAGAAGAAAAGCCCTCTAAAAGTCAAACCACCAGACAAAGGATAATGGACATGGAATTTTTTGTGTAAAGGCCTAGAACTAGTCAAAAAGTACATCATTTGGGAAGTGGGAAATGGTTCACACATTAATACTTTGGAAGATAATTGGATTCCACGCCTAAAGGGCAACCTAATGCAGTACAAAAACTCACCTAATGCAGTACAAAAACTCACTTAGTCATTCTAGTGGCAGATCTAATTGACCCCATCAGCAGAAAAATGGAACTATCAACTTATAAACTCTCTCCCCCCTTCTGATATAGCTGCTCTAATCTGTAAAATCTACTTATTCTTAGACAAATCCAACAAACAGAAACATGACAAGTTTAGATGGACTCTAACAAAATCAGGTAACTACACAATCAAATCAATGTATGACAACCTTAATGAAAGCGAATCAGATGAGGCTAGCTTTTTTTAATCAGATTTTTTTTGGAAATCTTTGTGGAAACTAAACATATATATATATATATATCACAAAGAATTAAAGTATTTTTTTTTGGAAGTGTATTCAGAATGCTCTAGCCACTAATACAAAGTTGTATGGAAAAGTGAAAGACATTAACCTTTCTTGTCCAATGTGTGGAGAAGAACTAGAAACAACAAAACATCTCTCATTTTACTGTAGATATGCAAAATTAGTTTGGGAACAAGGACCTAACCCAATTAGAATCCAATTTGACTCAACAATTAGTATTCTTGAACTCTGTAAACTAGGATTACATACCACAAATCAAGTTAACTTCTTCTTACTAAAATGTGGTTTATCTGGAAGGAAAGATGCAACAGAGTTTTTGAAGAAAATCAAATTCAGCTTACCAGTTGTCAACAGAAATTCAGAAACATATCTCATATTGTTCAAGAAACACCTCAAATCAGAAGGACAACAACAGAACTATGAGAAAGAAAAAAGTTCCATAGACAACCTGATAAGCACATTTGTGCTATATCTTATACCCATATTTATATTAGTTAGGACTCGATAATTTTACTAATACCACTATTTTAGTGCTTTTGTAGAAATTACAAGCAAATATGATGAATGAAAGAATAAGCGGTCAAATGAACAACTAAATGGCATTTGCCGAAAGGACCAGATGTTGCTGGCCTGGTAATTCTATTTATTAGCAGCACTTATTAATTCACGGTCAGAAGTTCAAATGGAGTGAATTCAAATGGTACAACTTATGTGACTTGGTGGGAGCGTATAGTTATTTCCTCATCTCGTTTATTATAATAAAGAAGAATCCGAAGCAGTATCTTTAGTGCAATATTCACGCATTTGCACAAAGATCCAATATGTGAATGGTGGGGAATTTGAGAGTTTGCAAAGAGGAAAATGAAGACGTTCATTGCTGCTGCAATTTTCGCTTCTCGTTAAAGTGAATTCACATCCTTTGACAGTCAGCGACTGTCACCAATTCTTCATGGGGCGAGGATAAATAAAGCAGCAATGGTAAGATGGAGCTACAGGTTGTTGGTTCGAGAGGAGATGGAGCTGCAGGCCAACTGTTGGGGCTGTTGTGGCATCGATTGAATTCTGCAGTTAACGGAAGCAACAAATTTTAGGAGCTGGTGGTGCAAGCTTTGGTTCAACTGAAGCTGGGTACTGGCGGTTATTGGTGAGAGTCCAATGGAGATGCATGCATGAAAGGGGTTTGGCGAGATGTATTTGAAAGCTCGGGCATGAAAGCATTGCAGGCAATGGATCAAACTGGTGATGGCTAGATGGATTCTGGGGTCATACTTGGCCTAAATTCGTCTGATTGTTGTAATGGCGAGCAGTGGTGATTACATTGGGGTTGTTGTGGTTGAAAGGGAGATGAAGCAGTTCAACATTTGGCAGTGGTGTTGTCTTAATTGGATTTCATGGGGATTTTGGCTCGACTGTTATAAGCAGGGAAGATCGAAATGCAAGTCGTTGGTGCTGGTTTGTAGGTGGATAAAGAGGCTATCTGAGTATCGATCCATTACATATAGTTCGACTGCTATATTGTTGCAGCAAGGTTATGGTCCGTATGTCAGCTGGAGTTGGGGAAACTCGTTTGGCAAGTTTGTTAGCTAGAGGAAGCGACTGAAATGGATAGAGGCTTACTAGGTCCGGAATTTGGTTGTGTTCTGCTGGTGATGTTTGTAATCGGTGATTTGATTATGCTGGGAAGAAGATATTGCTATGAACTGGAGTTGAGTGCTTCTTCCAAGAAGATAAAGCTTAACTGGTCAGAGATGTTCGGTGGTTGTTTGTATGGGTTCTGGGTGTTGTTGATCAAGACGAGAAGCTAAGAAAAACGGTTTCGTGGCTTGAGTTAAGAATAACGGTGTTGGTTGTGCTAGGTTGTTGCGGTCGGTCGAATCAGGGTGCGAAATGGGTATGGTCGAGTTCAGGCTTCAAGGACTCGGACCATTTGCAGCAGCAACTAAGAGACATTGTCTACACCAACAAGGAGTTAGGCAGGAAGGTGTTTAGATGGACTGGGCCTAGACAATGCTACGAGGTCTTGGTCGGATTTCTACGACAGCAGCTGCTATATAAACAAAAACAGACAGAGAAAAGAGGGTGGACGGAGGCACGACCGCAACCAGAGAATAGGGTTTGAAGTTTCCAAATCGTTTTTGGTTTTTGCTAGTTTTGATTCTAATATGTTTATGGCTTTTGAGAAAGCCATGTAGGGTTTAGATAGAAGCCAATTTATTTATACGAACTCTACGATGATGTTTCTAATAAATATTTGATTGAATAGTGATTTCTCTTCATATAGCTTGGCGTTTAATTGCTCATGTGATTTTCTTGATTATTTATGCTTTTCAATTGATATTTCGTGCTTTGGTAAAATCCTTGACGTGATATGCTTTAGGATTGATAGGTAATGCTTTAGAATCACTACTCATGAAGCGAAGGAAATTACAGCGGAGAAACTATACTTTTATAATTTAATATACCATCTTCCGAGACATGAGATTGATTTCGATATTTGTCTTGAGTAATAAATAGAAATTAGTAGAGTTTTATATGATTGAATTGGTGGAAATCGAAAACCCTAGTAACCCTTTCCTGTTTTGTTTATTGTCAGAATTATTATTATTTCATTTTGTTCCAAATTTCTAAAAATCGTTAAAACATCATCTTGTCGACTAGTTACTTTTGATATTAGTTAGTAGTAGTGTTTCACACTCCTCGTGGGAACGACCTGTACTACTAGTTAGACAATGTGCACTTGAAGTTTTATTATTGTAGGTTTCTCAGCCTACCAAGTTTTTGGCGCTGCTGCCGGGGAGTGGTTGCAAAATACTCTCTGATTGATATATTTTTGTACATAATTTTATTTTGTTTTTCTTTTAGATTTCTATTGGTCCTTTTTACGCAGTTTGTTTGATTTTTTAGGTACCTTAGCCTGAAGTGTTGCGGGCGAAAAGAAAGTATGCATGCACTCGCAAGGCTTTTGCAAGAGCCACTCGGAAGATCCATTAGAGGTTTGCTTAGCTCATTTTGGGTATGATTTTGATAATGATAGTGTTATTTGTGAAGTCAATGCCTTATTAGACTCCACACCGCTACTGGACACTAATAAATGGAAACCCCAACTAGAACCTCTAATTCTGCCCGAGTCTCGACTAGTTCCATCGGTCGATAAAGCTCCGACCTTGACTCATCTTGATAATATTAATAATGAAACCGTTATAAATGATAGTGGGTCTATGAATCATTATATTATTGCTCCATTTTAGCCAACATATGTTCGTGTGCCTTATTTTGCTCAACTTGAACCAATATCAGCCACGAAAGTTGTTTCCGCTGATTTAGAACCTGATTTAGGACGTGCACCTCAACTAGAAGCTATTGAAAAATTTATACCTCTTTGTGTGAATGATTTACATATCCTGACAATGCATGGATTGATTACTGAGGATTGTTATTTATGTGGAATGGATTCACATATATCTTTGGATGATTATAGTTTTTGCAGGTGCATATTTTCAGCTGACCGGATTGGTTGGGTTGATCCCCAACTTTTCAGACTCTATATATATGATTGGCAGTTTACTTTGGGGTATCAACCTCATTTTGTTTGATATTACGTGCTACTGAAAGCAGGGAAACAAATACCTTTCGCTTCATGGGAGTCAACCCATCAGATTTATTCCCTTTTCTCTATCTTTTATTTTGATTTGTTTACTTTTTGCATATTCTATCTTATGAAATTCACATCTTAATTTCTACGTTGGATGACTCAATTACATTGAGTACAATGTAATGTTTAAGTGTGGCGGAGTGGCACTTTCATTAGGAAGTTTTCAAAAAAAAAAAAAATGCATATTATGACCAGCTGTTTAGCGGGTCTTACCAAATAAAAAAAAGGAAATATTTTTAGAGTATTTTCTATGACCAGCTGTTTAGCGGGTCTTTCTGTCTAGCTATTTAGCAGACATCGTCTCGCTGTTTAGCAGACATTTCTATATCTGATAGGTGTCCAAAACACCGTAATATTTATCTATTGTTTATGCTTTCTCTGCTAGTTTTCTTGTAAATTATGTATCTTATGTTTTGTTTCTGAGTATTTAGGTACTTTGGAGTCATTTAGAACAAAAGAAGAAGAAACACTGCTTAAAAGGACAAGGCGAGACGGCTATTGTTGGGCGAAAGCATACAATTTGGAGCGAAAAGGAGCAAAAAGATCAAGTTGCAGGCAAAGAATAGATAGTCAGTTTGCTGAAACTGACAGGCTAAAAACCACTACGCAACCCTTATCGAAGTCACTGGGTGCCAATATCCAGTCCGTACAGACTCAGTTAAGTCAAATGCTTCTCAGACAACGAGTTTGTCTTTCATTACATCTCAAATTCAGGAGATTGAATCGAGAGAATGAGGAGAGTGGCTGTTGCAGCTGGAGGGAGAAATCAATGAAGAAAATGATGCCGTTATTGGATTAAATCAGAGGTGAAACAGATCGAGAAGGTGGAGGTTATAACAGGGTTAGGTGAGAAGCTCTTTGACGTGGAATGGGAGGATTAAAGAAGAGATTAAAAGGGAGATTTGAGTACTGAAGTTAAAAAGGGAAGTTGGGTTGCTATTGAACTCGAAAAATCAGCAACATAAACAGTGGATTCTTGGCCCAAAGATCGCTGGAAAACTCATGAATTGAATGTGGGATTTGCTGATCAGCTGAAGAGATTAATGGGTCATTGAGTTTTGTGAAAAGAATGAATGAATGGGTTTGTCTTGAATCTTGGAATTGAATTGCAGGAAGGATGGGAATGATTCAGAAATCAGAAGTGCAGCTGTTCTTTACTGTCAAAGTTAGGCATATCAAGTGTTTTTAGAAATGTCTGAAAGAATGAGAACTGATGGATTGAAGGGAATGAGATAGCTGTGGTTCGATGGAAGCAGTCCTGGCAAGGCTGGAGTTGCAGTTTGCGGTTGTGGCAAAGCGAGAGATGTATTTGGTCATGCATTGCAGCATTGGAGTTGGTTGGCAGTGATGGAATATGGAGCAGCAAGGCCAAGCTAGTGATGGCCTGGATTGTGGCTTGTGGCAGTCAGCCAAGAGGTGACATTGCAGGTGGCCTGAGTTGAGCAAATGTTATTGCAGTGCCAGGAGCTGAAAGAAAGAAGCTGCGATTCAAGTGGTGGTCATGGTTACGAGATCACAGGTGGTCTTGGCACTGGGATTGTGGCTGGAGCTAACTGTGTTAGCAGAGAAGTGATGCTGGTGAAGAGTGGTTTTGGTGGTGGCAATTCCCGAGGTAATGGTGGTGCTGTGTGATGTGTAATGAGCTTGGATTGCAGGCCTGGATTGAGCTGAGAGTTTGGTTGAGTTCTGTGTTGCCAACGCTAAGGTTTGCAGCTGGCAGTGAGGTTGAACTCAGTCATGTGGGAATGGTGTTGCTGCAATGAATAGTGATGGAGTTTGAGCTACAGGTGAATAAAGCTGAGATGAGGGAGGTCTGAACTGCAGGTGCTGGTGCCGAGCTGACAGGCTGGTGAAAAGTTTGCGAAAATGGCTTTGGTTTGGTCGATGGAGAGTGAAATTCAAGCAGGTGGAATTGAGCTAAGAAAAGGAATAAAGCTTATTGTAATGTCTGATGTGATGCACTAAGCTGGAGCCGTTTGTGTGATTGTAGCCGAGTATATGGACGTAAGTCGAGACTGTGATGCTGTTGCCAGGGGACGTGTTTAATGGGTTGAGTCCAAATTGATTCGAGAAGGTTTTTATATGGTGTTTGTCTTGTGTGTGGTAATTGTGGTTGAACCGGCAATGGGTTGGTTCTTGAGAATCTGGGTGATGATGGCTAAGAATTGCAATGCGGGAAGCTACGGGATTGAGGAGGCTGGCAGATTAGTGTTGGCGCAACACGGAAATGGCTAGGAAGTTATGATTTGGCAGGGGACAAGCCAAGGAAGCAGGGCCATCATGGCTGGTCATGGCTCAAGGAAAACCATGAAATCAATGGTTGTTTTGCAGATTGAGAGCTGTGTAGGTGGTTTTGTATCTGACAGATTCAATGCAGTGACAGAGAAAGAAGAAGGTGATGCAGTGGAGGAGAATTGCTGATGCTGTAACGAAGTGTGTTGCAGATGTTCAAGGGATGTTGGCAGTGAGCTGAGATGGCTGGTGCTGTTGAGAAGCTGAGAAGGGAATGGATGTTGGCTTGCTGCCATGGATGTGAAATTACAGGGACAGAATGGCAAGAAACCAAGCTGCAGAAATTGTGCGAAAACGGAGTGAAAATGGCGCGCCGGTGAGCATAGTTCCGGTAAACGGATTTCGGAAGTTAAAGTATGAATCGCAATATTTCAGTGAATCGCGAGGGGGTACGAGTCGGATGCAAGAGTCGACGGCCGGACATATGTGCTACGGGTCACGCTTTTAGGCGCGTTTTCGCAAGAAAGAAAGAATTGGTTTGGATGGTTTTTGTGAATGTGTGGACTGCAGAGAAGCAAAGCGGAGCTACTAGAAGTGTAGAATTGCCTGGTGATAGTACCTGATGACAAAGGTGGCCTGAGATATTTTTCCGGTGACCGTATTCCGGCGACGGTGGCCGGATTCCGGTGATGACGTCATCAATTCCCGCGACGCTTTTGGACCCAAAAAAATCCAGAGACTTATTTTCACACATGGGCTTGGTGGACTAATTTGAGACGGGTTTGGAGAAGACTTAACCTACTTTTGGGTATCCTTTTGGGGAGAAGCATATAAATAGAAAAGTTTTTCTCTAAACCTAGATATATCTCCATTAGGGAGACTTCTACTTGTTGTCTAGGGTTTCACATGATAGTTTTCTTCTTTGCTTTCTATGATGATTTCCAAAAACATAAGTAACTAAGTTTTTATTATTGGTTGAAGATGTAGTTGGATTTTGCAACCAAGTTATGATTTTTATGAATTAGTTTTCTCTCAATATTATCGTATGATTTCTACGGGTTACAATAATTGCATGATTGATGGATTGCAATATGATTGAATGTTTGTTTAGTTAAGTCTAGAATTGATTGAACTCACATCCATATCTATAGCTATTTTAGGGTTTTCATCGAGCGATAACCTTGAATACGAGTAGCATGATATGATTCTAGGTTGTAGTGATACATCCTCGTAGTCATATGTAGAAATTGACCTTTGTTCGAATTGTTTGCGCAATGTATTACAATTGCATTGATTAGCCTATTTCGAAACTTAATGCTCCTAGGAATTGAACTTGATTAGCGCAAGGCGTTAGGTTATTCTTTAGGTAGATTTCACATACGTGACTCTAATGTGAGTGTTGATAACTTAAGAAATTTACGGAGTATTCTTGCAATAAGGTATTCTATGGCTTTTGATGATAGCGAGATTAAATACGAATTCTATTCATATATTCATAAACTTGTTTACAATTGAAGATGAAACCTTTATCCAATATTTTCACATCCTTGATTTGCGTACTTTATTTGCTTTTTGTTTATTTTTATTTACACAATCAGAAATTCTTAGGGTGTTTTATATAGGAAACCATAACAATTTGACAACCTAGACCTCTCTGTGGGAACGATCCTTTCTTGCCCTTGCTATATTTATATTTTGAGTAGTAAGAAAGTGTAATTATTTTTGACGCTACTTACTGACGATCAATATCCAAAGCGCCGATTTCTTGGGGAGGCAACGGTTGTTAATTGTTTTTGGTTTCTTATTTTTGTATTTAGTTTTGTTTTACTTTTTCTTATTCTTTGGTTCTTAACCGAGTTTTGAGAATCTCGTTTCAGGTACCAATTTCTATGGACGGAGCATATTGGAGCAATCAATACGGCTTTCAACCTCAACAACATGAAAACTATCACCCTTATGGGGAATACAATCAAAACCAATCCTTTGGTTATGGTCAATATTCTCCGTACCCTTTTAGTTGTTCTCATACATTCCAACCTTCTTACGGTGGGTATGTAAGTGAGCAACCACAAGGAGGGGAGACTAGTTGTATTCCTATTAATTTTTCCTCTAATTTGGTAGATGAAATGCAACAATTTATGGACAGCATGGAGTCAATTCGTAGACAACCAAGCGTGGAACCAATTTCATCGACCGAATGTGCTCATAGTATGTTTGGACCAATTTCTGATCGTAGTTATGATCATCCACCCATTCAAAGGGAATATAATTGGCCTAACAATGCGAAGAAGTAAGTAGTTCTACTTTTTCTTTGTCGAATGAGCTTTACAAACAAATGGAACACTATATTCGAATTTGGATGGAACACTCCAAGAGCTTCAAAAGGGTGTTTCCACTTTAAGACCAGGCATTGAAGAATACAAGGAGGAAATGAATAGTTATGTTGAAAAAAAGCGAACCTTCGGGGACTTTTGTTGATATTTGTGTAGTTAACTCAACTCTTGATCGTAATAATGATCATTCACCTATTCAAAAGGATGAGTTCGAGATTAGCAACACTAAATTCAGCGAGGACCAATGTTATGATGACTATGATAGTGATGATGATTATTATGAAAATACATTGCCTAAACCAATTCATGGTGACATCCCGAGGAGTTTACAATGGAGTCTTTTTGCGATCAAGGTGAAGACGAAGAGGAATGTGATGACACTAGTGTACCTTACTCAAGCATTGATCTTTATAACGATCAACAACCTATTCAAAAGGTAGAGCTTGAGGATGATGCAATGAGTGTTCTAAAGAAATTCCTTATGGATAATATTGCATCCGCAAAAGAGTATGTGCCTTACAATAAAAAGGAGGAGCATGTTGAGAATGAGACGGTTATGACCAATATTGTGGAATACCTAATTGAGCTTGCAAATGATTATAATGATGATGTTTATGTCGAAACTTTGGTTAAGGCAGAAACGGACGAAGAATGGTTGCAAGGTTTGATAGAGGACCATGATATAAAAGAGGTGAATAATTCACTTGAGTTTTTTAAGGATGAAGAGGATTCCATGATACAAGAGATCGTGCAAGGTTTATCTAACCCTTTGCCTATTGTTTCTTCTCCTTTACCTCTTATTGGTTTGAATGTATGTGCTTCGAGAATATTGTTGAATGACTTTGTTTCTCGTTTTCCGCCATTAGAGATACTTGATTCTCATACTTTGCGAGTTATGGAACAAGAAACCGTGGAGGTACCCGAGCTTCTATATTCTTTATACACTTCCAAGTGTGGACAAGAATAAGTGTGGGGGAAGCTTTTATCGGTTCATAGCTTCACTTTTGCTTTATATTACTAATATTTGTGTGAAGCTAGTGTTTGCAAAACAGGTTCTATGGAAGGATCCTCAACTTTTCAGATTGTTGATATTTGGGGAATGAATCTTGCAAGGATATAGTCGGGCTGACGACTTTAAACCAAGCGCTACATGGGAGGCAACCCATAGGTTTTGTATCTCTTATCTTTTAATTTTTCTTTTCTTGTTTTTAGCTTTTTCTTTTTGCATATTATTTGCGGAATTTCCCACCTTGGACTTTCTTTGGACGATTCAATTTTACATTGAGGACAATGTAAAGTTTAAGTGTGGGGGAGCATTTATATGTTTGTATAGTTTGTTTTAGTTTGCTTAATGCCCTTAAAAAAAAAAATCAGAAAAATAGAAAAATCAGAAAAATTTGTGCTTTTTGAACTTCGAAATCAAGAAACTTGTGCCTTTAGGATGACACCATTAGTGGATGGAACCATTTTGAATGCAGGAGTTGAGGAACCAATTAACTAAAAGGGAAGAATATAGCTCAGAAATCACAAATTAACATGATAGTTGTTACCATATCTCGGAGTATCACCATATCACATTCTATTTTTATTTTTCCATATTTATCTATTGTTCTCTAAGTGCTTTGGTGGGTCACTAAACATCGACGTGTTATTACTGCTAAGATGAAATAGAGTGGTTGAGTTTTCTTTCAAAAAAAAAAAAAAAAAAAAAAAAAAAAAAAATTGAAAAAGAAAAGAAAAAAAGAGACCGACCAATTAGACCAAAACGGAATAAAAAGACACTTGGGAATAGCAGTATGTGTGAAACGTAGTCCCTGTCTCCGTCGCCTAAACAAGCGTGGAATGCGGGATCCAAGGCAACTATCATGTACTTGCGACAAGAAGCATGCGCTTGGATCCAGTTTGATCTAATCATGCCGTCTAAAAAAAAAAAAGGGAAAAAGAAACAAAAAAGTGAAAAAGAAAAAAAAAAGTATTATATTTGGTGAATAAAGTCACTCCTGGTTCCCTTGTATATGCCAGTGAGTTGACACTAGAATTGACCAAGTAGCTCAATCCAATAGGCATAGGTTCATTTTGGCGGTGACCTTGAGACGGATATGGGAAACATCGAACACTTGTGAACATTCGCCAACATCTACATCTTTATCCATCTTCTTAATCTTTTCATTGTGATTGTGGTTTGTTAGTTTCGAGTATTGTGGCTTGTTCGACTATCTAATTAGAGTTTATTTACTAATATATGAATTGAATTTGCAAGGTACCTCCTCTGTAGTCATTTTGGATTCGTTCATTGATTTGTCACGAATAGACGGAGTTTGAAATATAGGTTTTGTAGGTATATCTCTAGTAAACCTTCACGAGACTATAACTCGTCCACTAGGGACACCTAGGGGTTTAAAGGCTTGTTATTTATGCTTAAAGTGACCGTAGCCTCGACGAGACGGAGTTGTATGTATGCTTTATACTTATTTTTGTTTGATTTGCTCGAGGACTAGCAAAGTCTAAGTGTGGGGGAATCGATAGGTGTCAAAACACCGTAATATTTATCTATTGTTTATGCTTTCTCTGCTAGTTTTCTTGTAAATTATGTATCTTATGTTTTGTTTCTGAGTATTTAGGTACTTTAGAGTCATCTAGAACAAAAGAAGAAGAAACACTGCTTAAAAGGACAAGGCGAGAGACGGCTATTGTTGGGCGAAAGCATACAATTTGGAGCGAAAAGGAGAAAAAAGATCAAGTTGCAGGCAAAGAATAGATAGTCAGTTTGCTGAAACTGACAGGCTAAAAACCACTACGCAGCCCTTATCGAAGTCCTTTGGGTGCCAATATCCAGTCCGTACAGACTCAGTTAAGTCAAATGCTTCTCAGACAACGAGTTTGTCTTTCATTACATCTCAAATTCAGGAGATTGAATCGAGAGAATGAGGAGAGTGGCTGTTGCAGCTGGAGGGAGAAATCAATGAAGAAAATGATGCCGTTATTGGATTAATCAGAGGTGAAACAGATCGAGAAGGTGGAGGTTATAACAGGGTTAGGTGAGAAGCTCTTTGACGTGGAATGGGAGGATTAAAGAAGAGATTAAAAGGGAGATTTGAGTACTGAAGTTAAAAAGGGAAGTTGGGTTGCTATTGAACTCGAAAAATCAGCAACATAAACAGTGGATTCTTGGCCCAAAGATCATCTGGAAAACTCATGAATTGAATGTGGGATTTGCTGATCAGCTGAAGAGATTAATGGGTCATTGAGTTTTGTGAAAAGAATGAATGAATGGGTTTGTCTTGAATCTTGGAATTGAATTGCAGGAAGGATGGGAATGATTCAGAAATCAGAAGTGCAGCTGTTCTTTACTGTCAAAGTTAGGCATATCAAGTGTTTTTAGAAATGTCTGAAAGAATGAGAACTGATGGATTGAAGGGAATGAGATAGCTGTGGTTCGATGGAAGCAGTCCTGGCAAGGCTGGAGTTGCAGTTTGCGGTTGTAGCCGAAGCAGAGATGTATTTGGTCTGTGCATTGCAGCATTGGAGTTGGTTGGCAGTGATGGAATATGGAGCAGCAAGGGCCAAGCTAGTGATGGCCTGGATTGTGGCTTGTGGCGATCAGCCAAGAGGTGACATTGCAGGTGGCTTTGAGTTGAGCAAATGTTATTGCGGTGTCGGGAGAGTGAAAGAAAGAAGCTGCGATTCAAGTGGTGGTCATGGTTCTGAGATCACAGGTGGTGCTGGCCTGGGATTGTGGCTGGAGCTAATCTGTGTTAGCAGAGAAGTGATGCTGGTGAAGAGTGGTTTTGGTGGTGGCAATTCCCGAGGTAATGGTGGTGCTGTGTGATGTGTAATGAGCTTGGATTGCAGGCCTGGATTGAAATTTGGGAGTTTGGTTGAGTTACGTATTTGCCAACGCTAAGGTTTGTTGGCAGTGAGGTTGAACTCAGTCATGTGGGAATGGTGTTGCTGCAATGAATAGTGATGGAGTTTGAGCTACGGGTGAATAAAGCTGAGATGAGGGGAGGTCCGAGCTGCAGTCTTGGTCTTAGAAATGACAGTGGTGAAAAGTTTGCGAAAATGGCCTGAGCTGGTCGATGGAGTGAAATTGAGCAGCTGGAATTGAGCTAAGAAAAGGAATGAAGCTGCCATTTTGTAATGAGTGTGATGCACTAAAGCCTGTAGCTGTGGCATTTTGTGTGATTGTAGTGAGTATATGGACGTAAGTCGAGGCCGTGATCTTGTTGCCGGGGACGTGTTTAATGGGTTGAGTCCAAATTGATTCGAGAAGGTTTTTATATGGTGTTTGTCTTTGTGTGTGGTAATTGTGGTTGAACTGGCAATGGGTTGGTTGCTGAGAATCTGGTGATGATGGCTAAGAATTGCAATGCAGGGAAGCTACAGGATTGAGGAGCTGCAGATTAGTGTTGGCGCAACACGGAAATGGCTAGGAAGTTATGATTTGGCAGGGGACAAGCCAAGGAAGCAGGGCCATCATGGCTGGTCATGGCTCAAGGAAAACCATGAAATCAATGGTTGTTTTGCAGATTGAGAGCTGTGTAGGTGGTTTTGTATCTGACAGATTCAATGCAGTGACAGAGAAAGAAGAAGGTGATGCAGTCGAGGAGAATTGCTGATGCTGTAATGAAGTGTGTTGCAGATGTTCAAGGGATGTTGGCAGTGAGCTGAGATGGCTGGTGCTGTTGAGAAGCTGAGAAGGGAATGGATGTTGGCTTGCTGCCATGGATGTGAAATTACAGGGACAGAATGGCAAGAAACCAAGCTGCAGAAATTGTGCGAAAACGGAGTGAAAATGGCGCGTCGGTGAGCATAGTTCCGGTAAACGGATTTCGGAAGTTAAAGTATGAATCGCAATATTTCGGTGAATCGCGAGGGGGGTACGAGTCGGATGCAAGAGTCGACGGCCGGACATATGTGCTACGGGTCACGCTTTTAGGCGCGTTTTCGCAAGAAAGAAAGAATTGGTTTGGATGGTTTTTGTGAATGTGTGGACTGCAGAGAAGCAAGCGGAGCTCTTGGAAGTGTAGAATTGCCTGGTGATAGTACCTGATGACAAAGGTGGCCTGAGATATTTTTCAGGTGACTGTATTCCGGCGACGGTGGCCGGATTCCGGTGATGACGTCATCAATTCCGGCGACGCTTTTGGACCCAAAAAAAACCAGAGACTTATTTTCACACATGGGCTTGGTGGACTAATTTGAGACGGGTTTGGAGAAGACTTAACCTACTTTTGGGTATCCTTTTGGGGAGAAGCATATAAATAGAAAAGTTTTTCTCTAAACCTAGATATATCTCCATTAGGGAGACTTCTACTTGTTGTCTAGGGTTTCACATGATAGTTTTCTTCTTTGCTTTCTATGATGATTTCCAAAAACATAAGTAACTAAGTTTTTATTATTGGTTGAAGATGTAGTTGGATTTTGCAACCAAGTTATGATTTTTATGAATTAGTTTTCTCTCAATATTATCGTATGATTTCTACGGGTTACAATAATTGCATGATTGATGGATTGCAATATGATTGAATGTTTGTTTAGTTAAGTCTAGAATTGATTGAACTCACATCCATATCTATAGCTATTTTAGGGTTTTCATCGAGCGATAACCTTGAATACGAGTAGCATGATATGATTCTAGGTTGTAGTGATACATCCTCGTAGTCATATGTAGAAATTGACCTTTGTTCGAATTGTTTTGCGCAATGTATTACAATTGCATTGATTAGCCTATTTACAAAACTTAATGCTCCTAGGAATTGAACTTGATTAGCGCAAGGCGTTAGGTTATTCTTTAGGTAGATTTCACATACGCTGACTCTAATGTGTGTGTTGATAACTTAAGAAATTTACGGAGTATTCTTGCAATAAGGTATTCTATGGCTTTTGATGATAGCGAGATTAAATACGAATTCTATTCATATATTCATAAACTTGTTTACAATTGAAGATGAAACCTTTATCCAATATTTTCACATCCTTGATTTGCGTACTTTATTTGCTTTTTGTTTATTTTTATTTACACAATCGAGAAATTCTTAGGGTGTTTTATATAGGAAACCATAACAATTTGACAACCTAGACCTCTCTGTGGGAACGATCCTTTCTTGCCCTTGCTATATTTATATTTTGAGTAGTAAGAAAGTGTAATTATTTTTGACGCTTACGACAGCGATCAATATCCAACTGTGGGGCGGATATATTTTCGTTCTGGTTTTGCTCGGGACTAGCAAAATATAAGTGTGGGGGTATTGATAAGCACATTTGTGCTATATCTTATACCCATATTTATATTAGTTAGGACTCGATAATTTTACTAATACCACTATTTTAGTACTTTTGTAGAAAGTACAAGCAAATATGATGAATGAAAGAATAAGCGGTCAAATGAACGACTAAATGGCGTTTCGAAGAAAAGGACGAGATGTGGCTGGCACTAGTAATTCTATTTATCAGCATCACTTATTAATTCACGGTCAGAAGTTCAAATGGAGTGAATTCAAATGGTACAACTTATGTGACTTGGTGGGAGCGTACAGCTATTTTCTCATCTCGTTTATTATAATAAAGAAGAATCCGAAGCAGTATCTTTAATGTAATGTTCATGCATTTGCACAAAGATCCAATATGTGAATGGTGGGGAATTTGAGAGTCCGCAAAGAGGAAAATGAAGACGTTCATTGCTGCTGCAATTTTCGCTTCTCATTGAAGTGAATTCACATCCTTTGATCAGTCAGCCATTTGTCACCAATTCTTCATGGGGCGAGGATAAATAAAGCGACAACGGTAAGATGGAGCTACGGGTTGTTGGTTCGAGCGGAGATGGAGCTGCAGGCCAACCTGTTGGGGCTGTTGTGGCATCGATTGAATTCTGCGATTAACGGAAGCAACAGATTTTAGGAGAGTTGGTGGTGCAAGCTTTGGTTCAATCAAGCTGGTAATGCGCGGTTATTGGTGAGAGTCAATGGAGATGCATGCATGAAAGGGGTTTGGCGAGATGTATTTGAAAGCTCGGGCATGAAAGCATTGCAGGCAATTGATCAAACTGGTGATGACTAAATGGAGTCTAGGGTCATACTTGGCCTAAATTCGTCCGATTGTTGTAATGGCGAGCAGTGGTGATTACATTGGGGTTGTTGTGGTTGAAAGGGAGATGAAGCGACATCGATTCAAAGCATTTGGCGGTGGTGTTGGCTTAATTGGATTTCATGGGGATTTTGGCTCATTGTTATAAAGCGGGGAAGATCGAAATGCAAGTCGTTGGTCTTTGGTTTGTAGGTGGATAAAGAGGTTGTCCGA
The DNA here is from genome assembly GCA_023531295.1 of Papaver armeniacum. NCBI lineage: Eukaryota > Viridiplantae > Streptophyta > Magnoliopsida > Ranunculales > Papaveraceae > Papaver > Papaver armeniacum. The sequence goes on from JAJJWW010018524.1 coordinate 30,712, forward strand.
GTATCGATCCATTACTGAGATAGTTATTGCTATATTGTTGCGGCAAGGTTATGGTCCGTATGTCATTTGGAGTTGGGAAACTCGTTTTGCAAGTTTGTTAGCTAGAGGAAGTGATTTGAAATGGATATAGACTTACAAGGTCCGTAATTTGGTTGTGTTCTCTTTGGTGATGTTTGTAATCGGTGATTTGATTATCTTTGCGAAGAAGATATTGCTATGAGCTGGAGTTGAGTGTTTACGCCAAGAAGATAAAGCTTAAGCGGGTCGAGAGATGTTCGGTGGTTGTTTGTATGGGTTAGGTCTTGTTGATCAAGACGAGAAGCTAAGAAAAACGGTGTCGTGGCTGAGTTAAGAAGAACGGTATTGGTTGTGCTAGGTTGTTGCGGTCGGTCGAATCAGGGTGCGAAATGGGTATGGTCGAGTTCAGGCTTCAAGGACTCGGACCATTTGCAGCAGCAACTAAGAGACGTTGTCTACACCAACATGGAGTTAGGCAGGAATGTGTTTAGATTGACTGGGCCTAGACAATGCTACGAGGTCTTGGTCGTATATCTACGACAGCAGCTGCTATATAAACAAAATCAGACAGAGAAAAGAGGGTGGACGGAGGCACGGCCGCAGTGCCGCAACCAGAGAATAGGGTTTGAAGTTTCCAAATCGTTTTTGGTTTTTGCTAGTTTTGATTCTAATATGGTTATGGCTTTTGAGAAAGCCATGTCTAGCTAGAGCCATGTAGGGTTTAGATAGAAGCCAATTTATTTATCCGAACTCTACGATGATGTTTCTAATAAAGATTTGATTGAATAGTGATTTCTCTTCATATAGCTTGGCGTTTAATTGCTCATGTGATTTTCTTGATTATTTATGCTTTTCAATTGATATTTCGTGCTTTGGTAAAATCCCTTGACGTGATATGCTTTAGGATTGTTAGGTAATGCTTTAGAATCACTACTCATTAAGCGAAGGAAATTACAGCGGAGAAACTATACTTTTATAATTTAACATACCATCTTCCGAGACATGAGATTGATTTTGATATTTGTCTTGAGTAATAAAGAGAAATTAGTAGAGTTTTATATGATTGAATTGGTGGAAATCGAAAACCCTAGTCACCCTTTCCTGTTTTGTTTATTGTCAGAATTATTATTATTTCATTTTGTTCCAAATTTCTAAAAATCGTTAAAACATCATCTTGTCGATGAGTTACTTTTGATATTAGTTAGTATTAGTGTTTCACACTCCTCGTGGGAACGACCTGTACTTGCCATTGTTCTACTAGTTAGACACTGTCCACTTGCAGTTTTATTATTATAGGTTTCTCAGCCTACCACAACCCCAACAACTAATTATCTCAAAATTAATGTGGATGCAACATGGATCTCAGAATTTCATTACTACTTTTGCTCTAATCTTAAGAAATGAAACATGTGAAGTTGAATTTGGGAGAGCAGGACCTTCCACAAGCTCAGACCCACAAGAGGCAGAGGCGGTAGGCATTCTTCAGGCGGCTCATTGGGAAAAAAAAAAACAACATTCATTACTTCAGCATAGAAGGAGACTGCGAGAGTTTTTTCAACCATCTCAATGGTCACACTTCAGAAGTCTCATGGAGAAACAAAAACATTTTGGAGGAAGCAAATAAGATATCACATTCCTGCAATAACTTTTTAGGTTTTCATTTTGTGCCAAGAACAGGCAATGTAGTGGAAGACTCCTTAGCTAAATATGCAAGGAATTCATTTTCTAAATTGGATTGGACTCATATAAAATCCACCGGCGTTTATAACTCAAAAACTTCTAGTAGATAAATATAATATGAGAAGGAACGTCCCTTCAATATTAGATGGCTCTACTTCCTTTGTAACTCAGACTCATTGAATCTTTCTTTTAATGATACCCTTATACACAAAAAAATAAATAAAATAATAATAATATAGAGAAAGCTTAGGAGTATATCCAACCATTCACCCTAGATTATATTCCTTCTAATGTACTTAGCTGCAATGTCAACCACGGTAGCTAGGTTTCTTATAAGAAATTCAACTTTCACATAACTAAACTCAAGAAGTAAAAACTGACGATCATCTAAAATAGTGTTATTAAACCAGAACATCTGGTTATTATTAGAGTTCAAATAATCCACTATTAGCTTTGCATCACTGATGAGACATACTTTGTGTTTGTTAATAACTTGTTTGAATAGGGAAGTGCTTTTGATGAGCCCTTATGGACTTCTCAGAAGTACTTCTAGAATTCAGAAAGGTTGAGAAGTTTGTTTGGCAAGCTTAAATAAATAAATCAACAAGTTTTAACTAAGAACAATTAGCTTTAATGGTTGATTTTGAGATTTTTTGTTGGATGTCTGTTTTTATGTGCGATTAAGTTCATATTCTATGATTTTCATCAGTAAGCTTAATAAATTTTATTCAATCATGAAATAAGAAAAGAGATTGTTCTGTCACTTTACTCAAACAACACAAAAATGGGGTTTGGGGAAAGACGTTTCAATCCATTACAAAGAATAACAAAATTGATGATATGATCTACTAAGATTTCCAAAAAGAAGATAAAAGTTCAAAATCAAAATCTAAGATTAATCTGTTGATCAAACAAAAGATTTAAGATGGAGTAAAACATGGAGTAAATATTAGGTGTAAACGTGATATACTTTTTGTACAGAGTGACGGATGATGAATTAATGAACCAAATTTATAAATTTGGTGCACTGATTAGGCGAAAGTTTTGATAAATTCGAATTTCGTTTACATTGATTTGTGGGAAAATTGATTAGGGAAGAAATAAAAACATTACCAGCCGATATTAAAAAAAAAAACAATCCAAAAATTACAAAATACTTAAAATGAAGATCGTAAATCATTACATCGAAATAAATTAATAAAGGGTTTTCCTCTAGAACTAGAAAGAGAAAAAAGAAGAAGAAAAGAGAGAGGAAAAAAACTCGTTCCTATGAGAAGTCGTCTCCTCAGAAGTAGAAAAGCAAAAAAGTTTTTGCTCTAAAAAGAAGTTATTTCTTAACTTTTAAGAGTTGCTACTAATAGCGCGTTTGGATACCAGAAGTAGAAGTGCTTCTAGTTCTCCAGAAGCAAAATGTTTTTGCTTCACAAAAAGTTAACTTTTTTACTTCTAGAAGTTGTTTTGAATAACATAGCCAAACTGAATTCTTGTTTTTGGACTTCTAGAAATAGAAGTTCCTTCTTAGTGTACGTCCAAACACCCTATAAATCTGATTCTCAAACTTACCTTTTGTTTTTTGACTTAAAAAAGCAAAAAAGTTACTTCACGGAAGCATCCAAACACCATATAAGTGATTACGCCCATTTTCCAGCTTCAAGTAGAGTGAAGCTCTCTGCCTCTTCAGTGTTTCTCGTTATTCATGGAATGATTGTGCATCCAGTAACAAGGCCAATATCATCCAGATTGGCATCCTTATCGTAGGAAGCATCACAATAGACTAAAAACAGTCAGTATGTAAATCCATTAATATATCATTGATATTCCTAGACATTACTTATTATTCACTACATTAATAGATGGAGATGTAACATTAAGATAAACAACAAATTCTTCAACCAGTGTAAGAGACACTCTCGCCGTGCTTCGATGATTCAAAGTTTTATTTTGAAAGATGTGAAAGTATCTTTCTCTCCACATAGACCAAAGCAATTGTGAAAACACGGGCTTTGTCATTAAGATGAGGAACATATAGCCATTGAATAATCCAATCACGTATATTAAGATTTTTATTACTGACTAGAGTAATAATATCATCATAGGGAGTCACAAAGCGTACGGATTTGGAAAAAGTACAGTCCAGGATAATACGTTCAAATGATTCACAAACCCCTAAATTACACATAGAACAAATAGGATCATGGTTATTATATCTACTAACTAGCAACTTAGATGGTAGAATATTTTCATGGCACACTTCCATATAAAAATCTGGACTTCAAGAAGAATATATAACCCCCACGGAGCTTTATAGATGGTATTATTAGATTTAGGACTATGCGTGAAAGCAGTTTGACCTGAAATCATCTTATAAGCAGATTTAACAGAAAACTATCCATTTTTGTTATATGGACAAATAAGTTTATCTTAGCCACCATAAGGAGTCCTAAAACTAATTATTTGTTGAGCATTGTGGGCAATAAAGAATGCAGTGATCATGTCGACTTTCCACGTATTAGTATCCTTGTTGATAAAGTCTGAGACAAATTAATTTGGGTTGGTTTTAGCTACATGGAGAGGTAAAATCACATTAGGAATCTAATTGTTTCTAAAGGCTAAGATGTTTTCACCATTATAACCTCCCAGTGAGAGTTATTCCATATAAAATCTAGACCTCTACATGTACTTCTCCATACATAAGAACCATCTTTGTTCTTATCATAATAAAGGGGATAACCATGTTTAAAATAATTAAATCAGAGAATAATAGCCTATAACTTCTAAGAATTTTGAATTAAATTTCAAGCAGTTATCGAAAATAAAGACATGTTGACATGGTTTAGGTTTTTGAAACCTAAACCACCATGGAGTTTATGAGAGCAAACTTAAATCCATTGTTTCAAATGCACACCACCCGACTTGGTTTTGCCCAACCAAAAATCCCTTTGGGATTGTTCCATTTTCTAAACAGTTTTGCTAGAGATATTAAAAGTATTCATGTGATAAATAGGTGGCGCCTTTAACACATGCTGGATCAAAACAGACCTACCAGTTTGGATTAAATGTTTTCCCTTCCATTTTGCCATTCTATTATCAAACTGATCCTTGAGACGTCGAAAAGAATAAGATTTTGATCTCGAAATGGACAAAAGAATGCCTAGATATTTCTTAGTGAGGGTAATCTTCTTGACATTTAAAGATCTGATGAGAGATATAGCATATTCAGTATGGATATTATTACTGAAAAAACAACCAGATTTGTGAAAGTTTATGACTTGACCTGAAACGACATTAAAAACCTTAATAATGTTCATAAGGTTATTGGCCTATGAGTAAGAGGCTATAACAAAGATGAGACGGTCATCTGCAAAAAGCAGATGACTAATGCTAGGAGCCTCTTTAGTTAACTTGAGGCCATGAATAAGATGACTATCCTCTGCATGTGATAGATTTATTGAAAAAGATTTCATAAAAATTATAAAGTGGCAGGGAGACAGGGGGTCACCCTATCTCGAACCCCTAGTTGGTATAAAAGATTTACGTTGGGAGCCATTAAGCATAATAGCTATGTTGGTAATACTAATGAATTGGTGGATAAGATCACACCAATGGCTGGAAAAACCAACATACTTGAGGACATTTGTTAGAGCATTACTCGGTTGAACCCACCAAGTGTTGGTGTGTCAAGGTTGGTTGTCATATTTTAGTTCCAAAACTCAAGGTCGCTTGATTAGATCACTAGAGTTAACTTCGTTATGTTATACTAGGAAGTCTAGTCGGTTGGTTTTCCGCTTGTCTTGCGTGGTGCTTGTGATAGTGTTAGTGAGAAGTGGAGGAGGCAGTGAAGCTGGTGGTGGTGGAAACAATAGCAGTAGGGATATTGAGTAGTTGTGGTAATGGTCATTGAGTAATTTCATGATGGTATTTTAGTAAAATATGTGGTTGATCGATTTTAATTTCAAAACAAACTCAGTTGCAATAATAAAAATAGTGTTCAACAAAACACATTGAAAATGCACTCATCCCTCTCTTCTAAAACGGTGTTCCAAAACCCTACCCACCTGAAATCGTTTCTACTTAGATTGTCTCCTTATAAGAGAAAATCTGAGCAGATGAACCTCCTTCACAGGCTTTATCTTCCTCCCATCACTTGCTTGTTACTTACTTTCTAGCCTTTTCTTTTTCGTTTTAGGTTATTTTTCGGTTCTGTACCTTGTGTTATCTGGTTTTGTTCTTTGATCTGGGGTTGTTCGTGCATCTAGATTCTCTAGCATCATCTACGACATCTCTGACCAGATCTATATATTCTACTTATTTTCGGTTTTTATTAAGGTGTAACTTTATATAATTTAGGTTTTATCTTTCTGGTTATAATCTTATGGGATTACTGCTTGTTTTGGTTTTTTCACATTTGGGTGTTGTGATTGATTATGCAATAATGCTTTGGAGTTTGGGTTTTGGTCTGATCAATGTTTTCTTCAAGATCAATGACAATAATCTCTGACTGGTATAAGAGTTCTGACGTCTTCTCCAGCGAGCTCATTGGTTCCCAACTGATGATTCTTATCACTTTTGATCTTTTAGCATTTCTTTAAGCATGTTTCTCTCTAGATAAAACTCACTCACAACATCAACAAGATCATCAGCAATCCAAACTATGGAATCAAAGGCAAAAACAAGAACATCAATAATCCAAGAAATGGAAACAACGACGGAGATAGCTAGATTCAAGATCATCTTCTACTTCATCAACTATGACCGATGTTATCAAAACTCCTTAGCCGATACAGTCCGATTTGTCCCTTTACAGACCGCTAAAAACATATTTCGACGACCTTTGTTACATTAGGAATTGTTACTGTTACTTAGATTTATGAATTGTTACTTTGAAAACATATCATGTTTCTTAGTTTTGCATGACCTTGAAACCATTGGTGTTGGATTTGCTCACTGCTTTATGCAGTCATACATATTTATTTTTCTACAAAATCAATTTAACCCTTTGATGAGGCTTGGTCCTCTTGGAACTCTAAATTGGTTACTATGTTTGTGAGGATGGGATGGTTCAAGAATCGGGGGAATTACTATAATTTTGATGATTGTACGTTGAAATTGGAATATTTATGTAATGTTTTCGATTTTCAGTATCTGGTTTATTAATATATTGTATGAAGTTCGTCTCTTTTCCAAAGAAAAAAAAAATAACTCGAGCACTTGCCACTTTGTAGAGTTTGTACAGTGACAAAAAAAAAAATACAATTTAAAATTGGTACATTTTTTTCCTTGTTATCGTCTGGTTTCAATCTTTTGTTGAATATTCTCAAAAAATATGCATTATGGGTCCAGAAGGGCCCCTGACATTTTTTTTGGTTTTAATTTGAAAATTTAATCTCGAAGTTAGTTAAAATTTGAATAGACGTGTTTCTGCCAATAGCCACTATTGATGCCTCTTGAAGGTGTCTGGGGGTGATGAACAAACATCTCAAGAAGATGCAAACCCTTATGAATAATGGTATTTGTTTCTCTGGAAAAAAAACGTAAAATCTTATTGTTTTCTTCTCTTCTATTAATCACCGGATATCTTAAACAATGAGGTCAGCTAGAGAAGTATGTGGGAAAGGTCGAATTAGTGTCTAAAAGAATCCAAAAATCCTTGAAGTTAGGAATACCCCATTATTTGTGTCTATTTTTATCCTCTACTTTGAAGTTACCAAGTTCTATATGCCTACCAAAAATGAGCTCATTCTGAAATATAAAACCTCACAATTTACCGGTTTTAATTTCGACGGCCAGAAATCCGCAGATTTTCAACGGCTCATTTTCAAAGTAGTAGATGATGGTGTTATACGTCTTGGAATACGCTCATTTTCAATAGGAAAGTAGAGCTACGTGATACTAACATATCCCCAAAGTATTAGCTTCAAATCCGTTACGATTTGATTTTAATTCACAAAAATAACGTCAAATGTGTGAGATAGTGTGATAATAAAAAGTGTGAGGAAATCCCTCCTCTTATTTATTATCGTTTGACTATAAAGTAGAGCCAGCATCGTCTGGTTTCAATAACTCCATACCAAAGAAAATGTTAGTAAACGCCCCGGGAACAATAATTTAGAAGTTTGAGGCATGCCAAACCACAGCATCTATAAACAACCAAGTTGCACCCAATTCCTTGACAGATCCTTGATATCAGTGAGCTTCTTTAGGGTACATAATTAGGTTGAAATAATGAAAATTTCAGAACTGTGAATTGTGGTTCATGAATCAACAACATGGGGAGACAGACCCAAAGCCAATAAATTCAGGCGCAAATATCAATATAACAGCTGATAGCTTAGCAGTAGTACCTGCATATTATTTTATTTTATACAGTACAGTACATGTCAAGGAATCAAATCAAGTACGGCATTTCAATGAAGCAAGGGAAACATATCCAACCTTGTGCATAAATATGAAACTTTTTTTTAGTGTATGTGATGTTTTAGCGTGACTTTTTTTTCTTCTATGCAACTCAAACCAAGACACTTTAAAGTGTTACTGTTGATGCACATGTTAGACAGTGACAAGAAATACGGGTGTGAAGAAAGGAAAGTGGAATCTGAAGAATCTCTGGAAATAGATTTCAAAAGGACTTCTTTAGGTAATCTCTTTTGGCGCAGGAAATAGAGGAAGACAGCCAAAACCAATTCTTTTCTTGCAAGTCGTAAAGACCTTTTTTCCTTGTAGATCACTTTCGGTCATAATAGCATGGGGTGCAATGTACTTTTCACCATACACAGTTGTGTGTTAATCAAAATGTCGCTTTTTTCTTTCTCTTAAATTAACAGTACTAGATACAGTAGTCCACAAACCCGTTTTGCCCATTCCTAACTAAATTTCAAAAGAAAAAAAACAAGGTGTACATTGAAAAGTTTGGAACAAAAATTCAAGGAACAATGGATGGATTGAAAAGCTCGGGTAGCCAACGAACATGATATTGCAAGCTGTATGGAGACCGGTGAACATCGGACCCGTGCGTGGATTTACAAATAATTGTCATTTTTCTCTTTTTACGGCAAACTTTGTTACGAGCCAAAGTATCCTCTGGTATGACAATCTCTTGGTCAGGTAACCTGAACAATCTTCGGGGACCAGAATTTCATACATGACAAACAACTATCTGTAATTGTGGAAAGTGACGTCTTTGAAGTGGGCGAATTCGAATTCTGTTCGCCTTCTACGGAAGGATCATTGGGATCAAAGCTCTTCTGGGGCAAGGGTGGTATCTCATTAGGGGTAGAGCCAATTATTTCTTTCCCTTCCACGATCAGCTTCACTTTCTCCAGAACCTCACTCATCTTCGGACGTACCCTTGGTTGTCGGGACATGCACCGGTTAGCCACGGCTGCTAGCTTCATGGCACTTCTCAAATTGTACTTCCCTTCCAGCCTTGGATCTAATATCTGTTCAAATTTCTTAATGTCCGTTAAATAAGGCCTCACCCATTCTATGAGATTCTGCTCTCCCCTTGGGCGGTTTCGATCTAGTGGGCGCCTACCAGTGATGAGTTCATATAGGAAAACCCCATAGCTGTAAACGTCGTTCTTGGTTGTGAGACGGCCAGTTTGTATATATTCGGGAGCTGCATACCCAAGAGTGCCCACAATCTGTTTCAGAAGTCAGCAAAAAAAGTTCCCATCAGTACCAATCAAAAGTGTATGCAAGTTGGAGTCTATATAAGTTGTTCCTTGGCATACCGCTGTTGATACATGACTAGCTCCTTCGGTCGGGCCTTCCCGGGCCAAACCGAAATCTGATAGCTTAGCATTCCATTGATCATCCAAGAGGATGTTTGAAGATTTAAAATCTCTAAAGATAATCTGCAAAAAGTACACAAAAGATTTCAGTGTCAGCTCCACAAGGTTTCTCAGCTAATAGTATTGCTTCAATTGCGATAAATACGTTTGCAATATTGAAGTGTACAGCATAGGAATAGAAATGCTGAATCTTTACCTGAAAATCCATTTCTTCGTGCAAGTAAGCCAACCCACAAGCAGCATCTTGTGCTATTTTGAGTCTCATGGCCCATGAAAGAGCTTTTGTGCTTTTATTCGTTAAATGGTCTTCCACACTTCTATTTTTCATAAATTCATAAACCAGAATCCGTTGAATACCTCTTTCATCGTCCTCGTTACAATAACCCACTAATTTTACAAGGTTTTTATGGTCAACTACTCCAAGTACATTTACTTCTGTAACCCATTCCTTGTGCCCCTGAAAAGGTACCAACAGAAAAAACAGCAAGCATGAGAAAATCACATATGAAAGAGCACCTGATTTTCATGTTTGACCTGGTTCAGTTATGTATTTCATTAGTCTGACGTAAATAAGGGACATTTCTATATAACAGGAGTCACAAAAAAGGAAGCAAGTGTAGTCCTATTCTTATGGAGGCTATCAAGAATTTGGAATGCAGCACATAGACTCATCCCTATTGTGTATGTGTGTGCATACTTGTTGTATAGATCATCGTATGTGTATTTTTACGCCTTTTGGTAGCAACTTTACATGAACAAGTACAATTGCACATCAATACACAGAATTTGAAGCATTTAAACTAGAAAAGTAAAATTAGAAGAAATGAACTTGCCTGTAATCCTTTTTTCCCAAGCTGTTTAATAGCAACATCGATCTTAGTACGTGAATCCTCCGAACTATTTATCCGTGCCCTGTAAACACACCCGAACCCACCCTCACCAATCATAAGCAGCTGGTTGAAATTCTTTGTTGCAGTCTTGAGCTCAGATAATGTGAACACTCTAAGATTGTTAGATTTTTGTGTCGGACACCGTAAATGTTTCCGGCTTGGGGTCTGGCTTGACGAACCTGTACTTATATCTGATACATTCTGAGATCCAAATGCAGAATCAAGTCTTCTAAAATCATCGGTCGACGTAGAAGTACTAGAAGATAAATGAGGCATTGATGACTTTGTAGTAGCAGTAGTTATCAGTTCACTGCTCTTCTCCCCGTTATCGGATTGAAAACACCTCATGGTTATTCAACAAAAAGTAATCAAACAGTAATTTCTTCCCTGCATTTAGAAAGCAAGAAAACATCAAAAATCTAATACCCGCAAAACAAATCAAAATTATGAACGCATTATAATAACAGCTAAAGCTGACATTAACAATAGCATAATGCAACATTTGTCTCTAAGCTAAGACATGATTGCATAAAAAAAACCAAAGCTGAATCCATAAATTCCCATTGCCTTACCAATTTCTAAGAAAACCATCTTTTCTCCAGATTGAGAATCAAAATGAGAAAAATTATAGCCCACATTACTAAAAGAAGTGAAAAAACAGAAATTTCTCTTTCAATTGTCATGGAAGCAGAAGAAAAAACTTCACCTTTTTTTGTTGCTCTTTACAAATTGATACCAGATGAGAAGCTAATATACTGAACTTTAAAAATCTCAGATCATTGTAGCCTTAATGACAAAATCCAAATTCGGTGAGAGAACAACGAGCTTCCCACAACTTCCAAAATGCAAGTCAATTCCATCCAGCAAACTTCGCCAACCATTTGAAATATAACACCTATATTAAAAAAAAAAAAAAAACAAATTAATTAATTATAAAGAAAGAGGGACTAGGACAGGTTAAAAGCTGTATATGACAATGGTGGTCTGGTCTGGAGAACTTGCATATGAAGAAAAGATGACTAGTCATAATAGAAAGTCTTCTCTAAGAAATAAATGAATAACATTCATAAAGAGTTAGAATGAGCAGAGTTAAGTTTATTAATGTCAGTAACGTTCTATATGTAAAAAAAAGAGGTTAAAAATTTCTACGCTACAAAAAAGAGAGGTAGGTGAGTAGCAGGTCAACTCTATAAAACTACTGAGCCAGGTTGCCAACTTGCTTGAATGAAATTTGATTTGATTCGATTGATGTTAATGCATGATTGTCCGTGGGTACAAAAGACCTTAGACAATGATTGTTGGACGTAGAAGACATAATTGACAGTTCAGCATCTTGGTTGAGAACACAGTAAGGTATCGGTTGTTTATCGCTCTCTTTCAGTCTTATGGCATACCGCTATAGCCTTCGTTATTAAGCTCACAAGAGTGATATGTCATACGAGGAAGCCCCATAATGCACGATGAATGGAAGTACCAGAGTTGAGTAAGGTGGTGGTTCCTACTATCGTGTAAGAGCGCTAGTATCTTTGCAGAACTAACTGTCATTGACAAAGAACGCTTCTGAGACTTTGATAGAAAGGCATGATAAGCATGAACAAATTTGCTAATCATATTCGTCAGCGATAACGTTATCAAGCAGTATGCTGTACACGAGACTAATACTGATCTATCCGTTGCTTTTTCATATTGGTCAAGATTCAGGCTTTATATTATCAAATTGGATTTTAATCATAGATCGACTCTGGAGGAACAGTCGTGACCTCCATAGATACATAAAGAGATATATCAAATTCTGAAAAACCTCCATAGTTGAAATCTAACTGATCTAATTTATTGTTTTTCTGTAGTGTGATGTCTTAACTCAAAATTTCATATATATTTTTGGACAAGTTCAACAACATCTGCTGTATGTTAAAATCTGAGTAGTGTATTAAAAAAAGAAAACAAAAACGCGTCTGAAAGAGAGCAATGAATTGACGGGCAAAAAGAATTGCTTCTAGAAGCAAATTAGGATTGTTGGAAGTGTTTCCCATCTGCAGTCAGAGTGGAAGATCACTCACATCCCACCCATATTGAAATGGACAACGGAAGGGATTTCATGCCCAACCAAAAATAGGAAATCCATGTTTTGTGTTCCTATCACTTGCCGCCTTCAGCTAAAATTTGTCCAATACCACCTACAGTCTGTGCTCTTGAGATCATAACTTAGACTAAAGACATCGGTCAGTATTATCTGAAAAAAAAAAAGTAAGATATTCACATACTCAACTAATCTGCTACGAACAAAATCAACTACAAGATAATAGGTAGTTTTGGGAAAGGAATTACTTGATTTGAAATACTGTACTCTGAACACAAAGCCTTGGTTTAAACATATTAGCAAGGATTTTGAATTTTTGATACCAAGGCCATGCAACGCACTAAATTTATCAACTAAAGACTACCCCCAAAATTACATGTTTGTTGTACAAAAATAGTAGAAATCCTCTAACCTGCCATCTAAAACCCTTTTTCATTACTAAGCTCACAAAAAGGAAATAAAACTCGTTATCCAAAATGTGAAGCAAACCCACCGCGACTAATATAAAATTCCAACCACATACACTGACCAGTGAAGAAAACCACAACACTCCATCCATGGAAAAGGAAGCAAAAGCGATTCAGAGAATGTCAGAAACTACATCTCAGTGCCAACACCGAGGTCTTACTCTGGAATCATCTGCTCGTTATCTGCATTATCTCCATCCTCAATTTGAGATCTTGGAGCTTGGCTAGCACCAGGTGGTTGTTTCTTCTTGATACCACTGACTATGTCATCAATCCTAAGAAGCATGCAAGCAGCTTCAATAGCTGTTTTAAATGTCTGTGCTTTCACGTTATAAGCGTCCCAGATCTGAAAATCCGAAACCTATATAAGTTGGATATTCTAGTAGACAAAAAAAGGAGAATCAAAAGAATATGTTAGAATATAAACCTTTTTCTCTCCCATATCAACAATTGCACCAGTGTTCCCATCAATACCAATCCAAGGATTTTCACCATTTGCATGCTGCAAAAAGGAGTTCACCAGATTTATTCAAGTATTCAAGATTCTTAAAAACAAGAACGTTGGTCTATGTGATATTTACCTTGCCCTGTAAAGCTGTCATTGTTCGGATCACGTTAACTCCACAGTTCTGAGCTAGAGTTCGTGGGATAGCTTCAAATGCTATTGCTGCGGCTTCATATGGCCACTGTTAAATGATCAAATTCAGAACTGCACTATTAGCATGTGAAAGAATAGGATATTACAAGTGGAAAATAAAGACCCGACCATCTTTTCTAAAGCTTAAACAGATGGCCTGCAGGAACTAATCTGTTTCAATTGGCTAAGTTCCCAAATGTTCTCATTGTACAAACAAGTGATACTACAAATAAAGAATCGAAATTGAGGTATACAAGAAGATGCACATACAGCAAGTGCAACACTTACCTTTTCCATGCCTGCAACAGATGAACTCTTCTGCTTCAAAGTAGCAGACACAGTTAACTCAGTGGCACCACCACCAGGAACAAGCTTAGGGTTTTTCAATATGTTCCGTGCTACGCCCATGGCATCCTGTTAAACAAGTACACGGTTTTTAAAAATGACTAACTAAAGAAAAAGAAAATTCCTTAAGTTGACTCTACAATAGGTTACCTGAAGATTTCTTTCCACTTCATTCAGGAGATCCTTGCTTGCACCCCTTAGAAGTACTGTACAGGCTTTAGGATCTTTGCAATCTACTATGAAAGAAAAGAATTCATCTCCGATCTTCTTCACTTCAAAAAGTCCTGCTCCAGTCCCAACATCAGATTCTTGGAGCTCATCTGGTCTGTTGACAATAACAGCTCCACAGGCCTTGGCAATCCTGTTATTGTCTGTCTTCCTTAGCCTTCTGATAGCACTGACTCCTGCCTTGCTGAAGAAATGGCAAGCTAGATCACTAAGTCCCTTCTCTGTGATTACCAAGTCGGGCTTAAATTTCAGAATCTGTGCACAGAGCCCCTCAATGAACTCTTCTTCCATCTTAAGCATAATTCCCCTGTTACACTCCGACAAAAAAAGGCAGTAAATATCATGTGAAACAGATGTAGTTGTATTACACATTCGATCATCAGGACCCGGGCAGACTAGCAGCCTTATTCAATCTTATCTACAAGAACTGGAAATTCTGTTCATGTCCCAAGAAACAAGATACAGATCACTGAAACTAGTTTGTGACCATTTACTCAAAATAAATAATGTTAATTATAGAAATTCAGAATGAAGCAGAATATTGTTGGGAGTTTCTGCTTCATTCAGCAAACTGGAAATTCTGTTCATTTCGGCAGACCAGCTACCTTTTCAATCTATTACACCAAACTGGACATTTCGTCCTTGTCCCCAAGAAACAAGACAAGGACTGCTGAAAATAGTTTATGATCATCACTCCAAACAAATAATGTTATTTATCAAAAACGTAAAGCGAAGCAGAATAGATTGTTTGGTACAACAATGTTAGCCATACAAGCTAAACTTTTGAACCATTAGGGTAAGAGTTCTTTCGAAGCTTCATATCACAATCAGACAACCAATTTCAAACCAAACTGTGTCAGAGACCATAAGAAGGAACAAGTTTCAATTTAAAACAAGCTGCAAATTTCACAGTAGGCAGTAGCAGAATAAACTTACCAATCCTCTTCCTTGACCAATTCCGCATTGGTTTGATTCTCTCCCTTTTTGTACTCAAGAGGACAGTCGAGAAGAATGATCCTTGGGTTCACGATCTTTCTTTTCATTTTCCCAGGAGCAACAACATCTTTGTTGAACATAACTCCTTCCAGAACCTTGGAGTCTTCTAGCTGGCCACCAGGTATCTTCTCGACCTTTATGTACTTCTTAATGTCCACTTCTCGGACTCCTTGACCGAGATCCACACCAACAGTGGTAGTAGCATCAATTGCTAAGTCCTAAAATCAACCATATACACAGAATGGCAAGTTAATACTTTCAATTCATAACTAAAATTGAAGGAAGAACAAAAAATGGCTGATGGAGTAGAACTGAACAAAATACAAAAGGACAAGGGGGTGAGAGGTAGATAATATATATAAGTAACTCACGGCAATAAGATCTCCAAATTGGCTAGTAAACTTTGTCCCAATGCAACTTTTAACTAATCCCAACATTGAGGGGCCTGCCAAAAGGAAAGAAACTTAGTAATTGAAATTACATATCTGAAACAGAAACATGGCAACAGATATTTAAAATCTAACACTAAATGGATATTTAGGCAGGAAACTTGAACAGGTTCTGAACAGGTTATAAGGGAAGAAAACTCAACAACTGTGTTTCAGGAAACCTAAACTAATAAGTACAAAACGAGATATTTGGTTCTGATTATCGGCATAAGAACTTACGATCATTCACATCAATTGGCATGGAAATTTTTTCAAGCACCAAAATAGCATCTTCAAGAGCTTGGTTGTAAGCTGCAAAATTTGGCAAGTTTAGAGAACAGTATAAAGAAAAGAAACATCCGCACATTGTAAGTGTGTACGAGGATAGATAGCAAGAGAGAGAGGGAGAGCGTGTGTGAGAAAGATATATTGTACATCATAGTACTACAAATTACCTCGGCAAATGACTGTTGGATGGTAACCCTTATCAAGAAAAGCTTCCGCCACATGAAGCATCTCACCAGCTTTTTACAATAAATAAATAAATAACAGTCAAATGATGCAGTATAAACATATGATCAATGAAAATCTCAACAACTCATCTTTCCTAATAAACTACAACTGACATTTAGTCAACTATTTATATCTGCAAGAAACCTAAATGCATCCACCAATAAGGTTCACTTTCACAATCCGAAGAACAAACTATTGAGCTGCGACACTTTTCATGAACAGCTACTATGTGTGACTTGTGAGAGTGTGTGGAGGGAAAAAGAGTGATTCTCTCTCTAGGTTCCTAGATTATATTTCAGCCTCGATCAAATCATGTTAACCAAGATCCCTAACAAACTCCTGGCCTATGGTAAAATAAGACATAACATGGCCATAGTTTCGATGTCTCACAAGTCATCCCCTGCAAACTTTTAACCCGGGCACAGATGGTGGACTAATGAAATTCAATAAAAAAATAATCGAAAGAGAACAGACTGAGAGCTACATAAAATAACTATCCCAGTACAGTAATTTATTAAGTCTATGTGAGTATAGCTCAATTCCTACAGATATGAGAAAACTGTTACATACTTAGAACAATGACAGATGTAGTTCCATCCCCAACTTCTTCATCTTGAGTGCGACTTAGTTCAATCATGGACTGTCATTCAAGGCAGAAAAAATCAATAACATCAAATAAAGGCTTTGCATCATAGTAAAAACAATATATTGATTAAAACATTAAGAAACTAGAAGTCTAAAAGATAATAAAGGAGGTGGATGAGAAGGGTTACCTTAGCAGCTGGGTGAGCCAGATCCAGCTCACGCAATATAGCATTTCCATCATTCGTCACCACAATACCTGATGAGAAACAAAAAAACAACTCATCCATACTGACACTGCTAGGGAAGGTTTTTTTTTAACAAAAAAACAACTCATCATATTCATCATATATTAGCTAGTAAACTGATTATTATGGCAAAGTGAATACCTCCTGAAGCATCCAAAAGCATCTTCAGCATGGAACGAGGACCCAATGTTGTACGGATGATGTCTGCTACAGCCTGCAGCAGATGTGAGATGAAACAACAAATACTAACATCAGTGAAATATAACATATCCAGCTCAGATGGGGGTATCAACAATCAGAAAATGAACTTAGGGAATAAGAAAACAAGTGTAATTGAAGAATGAGATACATCGCATAGAAGCTTAATTCAAAAACAAAACTTAACCTTGGATGCTGCAATATTTTGATGCTGAACCTTCTTTCCAGATTCACGCTTTAAGTTATCCTCTGTTGAACCAAAGGTCACACATTGCAAACCATTTCATTGAAACCAAAAAAATGATCCTAAACAAAAACATATATTTCTAATAGAGCCCCAACTTAGTCTACACAATAGAACTAGTCACCCGATGTTTTTCTAGCTCGAATCCATTTCCCAGGCCAAATCCACAAATCGCTAAAAATAAAGAGCACCTCCGGTTTCCAATATTTCGCTCAGAAACCAAATCTCAAGTACTGACTTTCCTTTGCTTGTACAAGGGAGCTAACTAGAGTTTAAGTTTAAACCCTAAATAATATTAAAAGCAACATAACTTTGGTGACAGCACAAACCCTAGTTAATAAAACTCATTTACCAAACCAAATCTCAAGTTCCATTTCAAACTAACTTCACCAGTAAACAACAATAAAGAGATACCAAGATGGGGATCATGAACTTACTCAGAACGAGAACGGGAGCTTGCATGATTGCTGTATTTTGTCAAAACCCTAACACATAAACCACACATCAGATTCAAACAAGATTTGATCACTACGGAGGAAAAGATCTTCTGATGATGACAGGAAGAGGGAGAGAATGTACCTATGAGATCTTTCAAGTTGGAGTTCAGTCAAGTGATGGGGGTTTATTGCCGGAGATTTACCCCTACAGTGAGAAAGAGAAAGAGAGACTTCGAGAGCAAAGTTATATGAATACTTTCTTCGACCTAGATTTTGTGTGTGCGCGGAACTTAGGTTTTGAGTTTTGATATATGGGTCGGATCAATCGGACCGACGTGGCTACATTTGGGATAATATGGGGCTTCGGTAACTTCGTACTAGCGTAGCGGCCACCATGGTTCGGTTGTTGATACCTGAATTGGTTATGGTGTTAATAATAAATTATTTCACATTCTTCTTACACCTCCGCTTGTGTGCCTTGAATCAAACTTTTGATGGGAGTTTCTAGACACTAGCTAAACTTGAATAAGAATGCAGTTGGCATATTTGCATACTTGGCAAGTTTGTCATCTGACCTCGCCAAAGGTGTATTTGTCGTTTATGGCGATACCCAGCTATTTGTGCCCAATTTAGGTTCGAATAGAGATTTCATTTGACATATTTAACAAATTTGATTAAAAGATACTATCATTTAAAGCTAAAACAACATCAAAGTCATACAACCATCAACCCAAAATAACCAAAAAGAAGTTTAACAGAAGTTTAAAGACAACAAACAACACAACAGAAAAGAAAAGCACTCATGCAACAAATAGACTAATGGAGATTGTAAGTTCTAATCTTGCTTCCAATCTTCATAACTGTGATCCGCATCAATGGTGTTGTAGTTTCTTTTTAACAGTTGATACTAATGTGTGTAAAGGACTTTAGGATGTATGACTTAGTTTGCTTTACAATTTGGTTAATCCGGAAATTAAGATGTGTAAAAAATTTTGAGAATAAAACCTAAACTTGGTGGAGATTCTAACAATATCTTAATGCAGATTGATGATTGGAACAGGTTAAGAACAAATGCTCGAAATCAGTATAGTGGACAGACAATTAAAAATTGGTTTCCCCCCAGCAAATGACACTTTGAAAATAAACTTTGATGCTTCACATATATATAAAAATAGTTTATTTGGTTGGGGCCTAGTCTGTAGAGATGTAGGTAACAACTTTGGACTGCGAGGAGGTGCATTTTGTGCAGTAGATCCGGAGCATGCCGAGGCACAAGCTCTCTTGGAAGTAGTGTTATGGGCTAAGAGTATGGGTTGGAGGAAACTTTTTCTGAAAGGAGAATGCTTCAATGTAATTGATGCCATCAATGATAAATCCACAACTTTTAATGATGCTTTATTGATTCTCAAAACAATGGATTTCTGGGTGTGCTCCTACACGCACAGGGATGCAAATCATCTGGCAGATTCTTTGGCCAAGTTTGCAAGATCTCAATCTTTATGCTTTAGCTGGTTAAGTAATGTTCCAGCTTGGACTCAAATTTTGATCCATCAAGACAAGAACAATTTGTAATTTCCAGCGCTATTAATAGAATTTCCTTTCTTATTAAAAAAAAAAAACTAATGGAGATTGAACTTATCATCAATCTCTAAAATCGCAGCAGTACTGTCAAGATATGTAGCCATAACATAATTAAGTTGCTTCTCAAGACAGCAAACTCTTCGTTGAAGTAGAGAAATCGGCGGATCTTCGTTACGAGGAACAAGTGTTTTGTTTCTCTTCATCTTATCAATGTTATCTTTTGTCATATGCTTTGGCCTTCAAATGCAAGAACCAAAGGGAGGAATTCCAAACTGATTACAGATGCAAGGAAAGATAGAATTTTTCCTTACCATGTTCACATTGATCATTTGACGAACGATGAATGTGATACCCTACATTTTCATTTACCCATTTTGTAGGTGTTTTGAGTCAGGTATCAACCATATTCGATAATCTGTTGTTTTTTTTTTCATCTTTTGGATTAAAATCAAATAGAAGTTTGGGGTTTATCATTTTAGTGTTGCTTTGCCTGTATAATTTTGCACAATTTTTTCTAACTCCCAAATTAGTCGATACGCGACACTTGATAGTTTTCATAATCCTAATTATGTAGTTAAACCATACACACTTGAATAATCTTGTCCCAACCACTTTCGCTACTTAGAAATGTTGGGGCGCAAGTAACTTTGAAAGTTAATTATTAAGAAAAATAAAGTAAATAAATAAACAAGAAAAATATAAATGAGAAGAAGAAAAGACTCATGTGCTAGAACTAGGAAAGAAAAATAGAGAGTTAGTAACGTATTTTGCATGGTATATATGTTTATCAGACTTTAGGAATTGAAGTTAAAGTATGAGAAGATCTCTAAGGGGAAAAAGTATTAGGAGCAAGCTAATTTGAGGTAGTAGGTTTACTACTCATCTTCTTTGGGGTTTTCCTTACTCATAAGATTTTATTCATACCCAATTAAGATTTAAATGCCCTGAATTGTTTTTGTGTTTGTTATTGCATTGCTCCCTATGAATTGAATTATTTATTTTGTTATCATGAATAAGACTTGTTATGTGGATATAAACTCTTTAGTGGGACTAATTAAGGCCTGGTAAACAAAATGAGAGCAAAATGTAAGGAAAGGAAATAGATTTAAATTTGGATACCCGTCTGTAACACCTATTATTTTGGGTTAATCCGTGATCCGAATTTTGGGGTGTTACAAGTTGGTATCAGAGCGTTAGTTATTAGTTCTTACATGAGACTTTACGTATACATTTTCTTTTATAAGAACTCTTCGATTGGTTGCTTGTTATAATGGTTTGGATTGTTAGCCTGATTTTTGCTATTATGTCAGTACTTGTTGTTGTCTCACTATTGAACCCTTTTGAACGGTTAGTTAAATATGTAGGTTGTTCTTTGAATCGTTTGTTATATTCTATATAGGATATAACTGGAGATATGCCTCCTGAAATCAACGATGAATCTACTGAGAACGGTGTAAATGGGAATCAAATGCTAGCTGAAGCCATTCGACAAATGACTGCAAATTTGCTTACGACTAAGGGAAGCCCATAAACTTCACGTGTGCGCGATGACTATAAGGTGATGGATGAATTCCATAAATATAAACCAGCGTTGTTTAAGGGTTCACCAAATCCTTTGGATGTGGGGAACTGGTTACTAAAAATGGAGAAACAAATGGAATTTCTTGAGGTAGAGGACCGTATTCGAGTTAAAAATTTTGTATAATACCTTCAAGATATTGCTGGTCATTGGTGGATAGTGACTAAAACCAAAGAAGGGTGCAAAATCTTACCCGGAATGAATTCAGGTAACTTTTCCTCCAAAAGTTATTTCCCATAGCTTTGAAAAATACCAAGATAATTGAATTTATACAGTTAGATCAAGAGAAAGAAGACTTATTTGTTTTAGAATATGACATGCGGTTTAATGAGCTATCTCGATATGCTTCAGATATGATGCGTACTGAACACTTGAAAGCAACTAAGTATCAAAAGGGACTACTGCCAAATATTCATTTTAAGCTCACGCAACAAATGCTCACGAGTTGTGCTAAAATATTTGAGAGGGCGTTGATTATTGAGGCAACGTATAAAAGGTATCGAGAAGGGAAAGGCCGAAAGAGAAATAACTCTAACAGCAGAAACAAGCCTCCTAATAAGCCAAGACCAGACAGTGGACTGAAGAGAGTACACGAAGGAGGCCATAATAATCATATGCAAGTAAGGAAATGCTACGAGCGCCACAAGCCTGGACATCTTCGTAGGAATTGTCCACTTCTAAACGAACGAGGGTTTCGACATGGTAATAGTGGTAACAACGTTCAACATGACAGGTATAATCAAGTGAGACCATCGCAACCAACTAATCAACAAGGAAAGGTGTTTGCTACAGTAGAGACTAAGGGAGATGCCGACAATGAAGTAGTAGAAGGTACACTTCTTTTGTTCAATTTTTGGGTTAAAGTTTTATTTGATCCGAGTACTACATGTTAGAGCACTACTGGGTCGAACTCGCAAGCGTTGCTATCTCAAGCTTGTTTGTCAAGTTTAGTTGCCAAAACTATATGTCTTGATTTATAGTCTACTTATAGCTAACTCTCGGATTAGGATATAAAGTGTAGTTAAGCATAGAATTCACGGCGTTCATCGATTGAAGACGAAGAACTACTAAGGGGAGCTTGTGGAACTTCATCAACAAAAGGTATGTGGAGACTTGAACTTATCTACCACTCAAAAGTCTATCTACTCTATCTCCTATTTGAGACAAAAGTCGTATAGCTATATAGACTTCATTTATGCACATTTGATATTTCGAGCTGACTTTGACTCGCTTACATATTTCTCGAAATATGTGTTGGTAAGCTTTCGCTTTAACCAGGTTCTTCTTATATTCTTGACGAAAGTCAAAAGATGATCATGTGAAAATTGCCTGGTAACATCTTACATGATTTGTGTGAGACAGTCATTTGATGTAGACTCGGAATGTTTCGTATTGATCATTCGATCTCTTGAAAATTGCTTTGAAGCTAATAGTTTGTGTGAGACAGTTATTCCCGTCTTCCAATAATGTTTCAATGGTTAAAATGAGAGTTTAGAACAATTGGATTTAAGCATGGTGTGCATACTTGCATATATGTAACCCATGTCCGGGAACCATGGTATCCATACCCGTATGCGTACATGTTGGTTAGTGAAAGTCCGGGAACCTGATACACATACCGGTACGCGTACTGGCGTAAGGTTCAGGTCCGGGAATTTCTGCTGAGTTTGGAAGGTATGCGTACGAGTTCGTGTACTGGCGAAACCCAAACTTAGTCCGGCCATTTAGGTGCGCGTACCCGTACACATACCTAAGTGGATGATGTTCTAAAATCAATTTGTTCATGAACTAATACATTTATATAATAAGGAATGCGATCTTTTGCAAACCGTGGCTATAATATTCATGACTTGATTTATGCGAATCAAAATCAATTTTGCTTCAATTGTGTCTTGTATAAACAATTGAACAATTTTATAACTAGTTTCATTTGAGTCATTTGAACTAGTTATGGTTAAGATGAATAAGGTTGATATGAAAGTGTTCATATGGCCAACTTCGGTTAACTATTGTTGAGACAACAAGGTGTACACATTTAGGTATGGGTACTCATATGTAAATGAAGGTACAGTTCACTTGTGTGTAACAAGCTAAGCTTAATATTGCTCAGCTTGGAACTTGTGTTGGTACTCCATCTCCCTTGAGTCGGACAGACATTAACAAAATGAAAAAACCTGTCATTCCTGAAGTGGCTCGTCTTCTTCAAAGGAATGAATGCTTGGAAAGACAGTTGGCTGATGCTGTGACAGTTCATCCTGACCTAGCTGAATCAATATCTAAGATTGTTGAGGATTTTTATCGCAATCTGGATTAGTGTATTTCTCTTCGTTTTGTTCAAAATCTTTCTTATGTTAATTATGTTGAACTTCTTATGTTGATCTTATTAAAACTGTTATTTTTAATGGTTGCAATGAATTTAATGGTATTTTAGCCTTGAATGATTTTTTTCTTTCAAAAATGCTAAATGTATTAAATCCATGAGAAGTTCAGCCAAATAAAACAAAAGTTAAGCCTATTATGTCATTATGCAAATATTGATGGAAGATAGGATGAACTTTTGTTTACAAAGATTAAGTCTATTATATGTCTTTATGCAAATAGTGATGAAAGACAAAATGAATATTTGTTTATTCCGCAATATTGTTCTTCCCTGATCCACATCTTTGTGTAAATATTGTGCGGCTCCGTAAGTTCTCTTATGTGAACATTTCCCATTAAATTAATCATGGGTTCTCTTGTGGTTAATTTAATTGAGTATTTTGGATACAAATTCATGTTTCATGTGATTTGTTAATGTCCAAAGAATCCTTCTTTTCTTGTAAAAGTAAGGTCGCTCTTGTTGTTCTTTCGGGAATGACATTTTATGGGGGAGAGTTCTTAATTGAACTTGTGCTTAATTTCCAAATCTTTGTGGGGAGCGCGGCTGTGGAATATTGTAGGGGTTATCTTTTATATTTATAAACTCCTTGGTGAATGCATTTAGTTTCGGCTAAATGATTGTATCTAAACAAGTTGATATGTTGTTCTATTTTGGTCATTAAGTATCTTTATGGAAATTTCATTGGGATCCCACTAGTTTTTGTACCTTTGCCAATTTTTATTGACAAAAAGTGGGAGAATTAATGTGTAGTTCACACTATAAATACATATGGTTTACGGATCATTATGTCAGGGGGAGTGGTTTTTATGTGAGATGAAGTATTGACTAAGGGGGAGTGATACATATCACCATGGTATTTTTGTCAAAGTTGTGATACAGTTGAACTTTGATGTTGTGTAATAATACTATGAAACTGTATAACAATGATTGAGAGCAACTGTTTTCTCATTGTTATAGCTACGGATCTTCAACAACATTGATGCTGAGTTGAACACGTTCAGAATCATTGCAGTACTTGGAAGTGACGAAGATTTCGAGTAATGTTGAAGAACCAAGGAGATCAAGCATTTGGATGAGAAGCTACAAAGTTTATTTATTTTGTAATCCATATGTGTTGATAGTTTTGTCACTAAAATTGACAAAGGGGGAGATTTTTACAGCACTGCTCGGTCGAACTCGCAACCGTTGTTATCTCAAGCTTGTTTGTCAAGTTTAGTTACCAAAAATATAAGCCTTGATTTCTAGTCTACTTATAACCAAGTCTCGGATTAGGATAAAAAGTGTAGTTGAGCATTAGACTTCACGACGTTCATCGATTGAAGACGAATAACTACTAAGGGGAGCTTGTGGAACTTCATCAACAAAAGGTATGTGGAGACTTGAACTCATTTATCACTCAAAAGTCTAACTACTATATCTCCTATTTGAGCAAAAGTTGTATAGTTATATAGACTTCAATTATACACATTTGATATTTCGAGCTGACTTTAGCTTACATATTTCTCGAAATATGTGTTGGTAAGCTTTCGCTTTAACAAAGTTTTATATTCTTGACGAAAGTCAAAAGATGATCATGTGAAAATCGCCTGGTAACATCTTGCATGATTTGTGTGAGACAGTCATTTGATGTAGACTCGGAATGTTTCGTACTAATCATTCGATCACTTGAAAATTGCTTTGAAGCTAATAGTTTGTGTGAGATAGCTATTCACGTCTTCCAAGAATGTTTCAATGGTTGAAATGAGAGTATAGAACAATTGGATTTAAGCATAGTGTGTACTTGCATATATGTAATCCATGTCCGGGAACCATGGTACGCATACCCGTATGCGTACTTGTTGGTTTAGTGAAAGTCTGGGAACCTTGTATGCGTACCGGTACGCGTACTAGCATAAGGTTCAGGTCCGGGAATTTCTGCTAAGTTAAGAAGGTATGTGTACCAGTTCGCGTACTAGCGAAACCCAAACTTAGTTCGGCCATTTAGGTACGCGTACCGGTATGCATCCCTAAGTGGATGATGTTCTAAAATTGTTTGTTCATGAACTAATACATTTATATAATAAGGAATGCAATCTTTTGCAAACCGTGGCTATAATGTTTATGACTTGATTCGAGTGAATCAAAATCGATATTGCTTCAATTGTGTCTTGTATACTTCTATGGGAATATAAACAATTGAACAACTCAAAAACTAGTTTCATTTGAGTCATTTGAACTAGTTATGGTTAAGATGAATAAGGTTGATATGAAAGTGTTCATATGGCTAACTTCGGTTAACTATTTTTGAGCCAACAAGGTGTACACGTTTAGGTGCGATTACTCATATTTAAATGAAGGTACATTTCATTTATGTGTAACAAGCTAAGTTCGATCTAACGGTTGAAAGATATTAGCTTGAGTCTAATCAGGGTTTCATCTAACGATGAATATTGAATGCTTTGTTACCAAGGTAACATTGATTGCAAACCATGATTTGAAGATTATATAAAGGAGAACTCTGGAAACTGGGAAACCTAATCCCCAAACCTTCTGTGTGATAGTAGTTGCGATTGGATTCGATTCACCTTTAACCTTAGGTTTTTCACGAAACCCTGTAGGTTAACGAGTTGAAGACTTCATTGGGATTGTGAAGCCATACCAAACTATTTTCTCTGTAGTTGTGTGTTATGATCTTGCC
>JAJJWW010018525.1:0-198664 GCA_023531295.1 Papaver armeniacum
ACCTTTCAAACGAGATAAATTTTGTAAAATTCCAAGGCACGGATTTTTAGATATGTTATATTAAAGTTTGCTTTCCAATTATACCCCTGAAAAGATAGGATACACAAAGAGTTATAGTAATTGGACTAAAATGGAGGGACATTTTGGTTTTTCAACATGAACCATTCTCAATCTTTTTGTGGTAATTGATCACTTAGATTTACAAAAAAGTGGCCATATAAAGGTCCTCCCTCGCTTCGCTCGGTCGACCCAATAACTAATAACAATTAGAAATGATTTACTATACCACGTTTTTTCGGAACGCGCTTGGGGGATAAAAGAACTAATTGGGGGATAGAGGAAACAGATAAAAAGTGGATTTAAATATCAAATCAAGGTCACCCTTATCTAAGTATTTTATCTAATTCCTAATCTACCCCTTATTAATCATGTTTGGTGGTTAAATATAATTAGTTAAGTTAATAGATTAGTTTGATAATCGTTAGAATAAATCATTATCATTGAATTTGTTGAAGCAACAACATCAAATCAAGATATTTATGATCATGAAGGTTTAGGTGAAGAACCAACCCAGGAAAGTAAACTAGCTGAACATATAAGTGCTCCAATTACTCATATATAGGTATTAATGTATTGAAATTTGATTTTTTTTTTTCATTGAATTCACCATTGTTGTTGCTGAAAAACTCGAGTGTCGGCATGGTAAAAGTATGAATACCATGCCGAGCGGGACTAAACCTAAGCATGGTGTTCATACTTTCACCATGCCTAAGACATGATATCCCCAATTTTGAAAATTGGAAGTACACTAGGCATAGAAAGTTCATTATCGAGCATGTCGTTAGTAGTGTTGGCCACAGTTGAACCCCAAGTGTACCGTGCCGGTTTGAGGACAAAAACATACAAAAAACTTGTCTGAAATAACAAGTACCGACATGGTATTCATCTTAAAAAACCATGCCAGAACTAGTACCGGCATGGTATTCATCCTAAAAAATCATGTCGGCACTAGTACCGGCATGGTATTTATCCTAGAAACTACGACGAAACAAAAAAAAGTAGGGTATTCATCATAAACATAAGCCGGGACTGGATTAAAAGTTTATGATTCTAACCCAATTGAAGTTTTAAAACAACAACAACACTTTAAATATGATTCGGTATCCTGTACCTTCTCAATAAAGCCATTTCTTCTTCTTCTTCTTCTTCTTCTTCTTCTTCTTTCTCAAGAACAGTTCAATTTAACCTATCTTAAGAACTTGTTAGGGTTTGATTTTGATTTTTAGTTTTAAATTTTAGTTTAGATGGAAGGGTATTTTAGTATTTCCGCCCCCAAAAAACATCCCTTAACGGATATTATTGGATGGGGTTATTAATTCATATCCCCAATTAGTTTTTTTTATCCCCAATTGCGCGTTCTTTTTTCGTATTTGGGACGGGGGAGTAGTTAATTACACATCAACGGTCCACGGCTGGTGCAGTGGTTATACTTTCAAGATAGTGCCCCAGGTCTGGAGTTCGAGTCCCTTGAGAGCCATTTTTTGAGAAAACGGTTTTTGGGTAATAATGAGGTTATCCAAGGACCAAGGTCTGGTTCGAATGTCAAGCTTTCTTTTTTAAGAAAACATTTTTAATACATAAAAAAATGGAGGGAATAGTAGGATTCAAATGCTGGAAATGGCGGGACAAGTACGAGTCAAAATATAAACTCGACTCGTACGAGTCTATAGACTTGATCAACATCTAGTCGATTCAGGAGGACTCGTATGAGTCTAATAACCTTGATCAGCAGTGTCTTGTCGAGTCAACTTCTTTTCACATTATGTAACTAACGGTACCCTTTATTTTTCATTTTCTTTCAACGCTTCCGAGCTAACAAATTGTCGAGTCGACTCAGAACTCGTACGAGTAGTGGTGTAAAACATGCCGGCACAACACAGTCCACGAGATCACGTGCTTAGCGTGTTATGTGGCGTGCTAGAAGGCGTGATGTGCTGAACTGTACAAGAAAAATAAATGTATTGTGCCGTGTTGTGCCAAACACATTTATTTTATATTTTCCAATATAAATGTTTTCCAAATATTTTTATGAATATAAGTCAACATAACAATAGTAAAATGTCAATAATTGGCTAGAATAAAAGTTTTTTTTTTTTTTTTTTTGAAATATACACAAAATGTGATGTATTGTGCCATGTTTTGTAGTATTTTATTATACATATTATGACGTGCTTTCTTAACGTGTTGTGCTGTGTCGTGCCACGTGCTAATCCGTGTTGCATGCTGTGCTGGGCTACTGTGCCGATTAGTAGCATGTCCCATTTAACAAACGTGATGTGCCATATTGGGCTAAGTCACGTGTGAGGCTGAGCTGTGCTCAAATTTTAGCGTGTTGTGCTCGTGGTGGCACATCCTAACTTACACCTCCGCGTACGAGTCTAATAACCTTGATCAACAGTATCTTGTCGAGTCAACTTCTTTTCACAGCACGTAACCAAATTATATGATTGTTTCATTCGTCATGAATGTCAAACCTTTATTATCAGTATAACTAGTAAAAAGCAGTGTATTCTACACAAAATTCAACTCCTAATATTCTAAATACCAAATTTGACAAATTTATCCTCATTTTTTTTTTAGTTTCTAATTTATTATTTTCAAAAAATAAGTTTCTAATTTATGGAGTTGGTGCGCAGCTTGTTGCCCGACTTCCAACTATTGTCTTGTCTTCTGAAATTATTTGATTTTATTCATTATTGTATTTTGAAGATTTATAAACTAAAATAAATTTATGGATATTATATATTAATTAGCATTAATAAACTAGTCATTTCTAATTTATTATTATGTTGGAATAATTTAGTTAAAAACTCGTCAAAATATACCTAGCGTAGGGATATACAAATACAACGATGCAGTATATACGGCCTTGTTTTGTTTTCAAATAAAAAGTTGTCCTCGTCTTATTTTATTTTCTTTTCAGTACGAACAAACCACACAGAGATAAGTCTCGAGAATTGGGAAGTTCAAATTGGGAAGTTCCGGAATAAGTCTCGAAAATTGGGAAGTATCCGAATAATAAACCTGGCTGGTTTGAGAATGAAAAGTGAGAGGATTAGGCGTTGGAGTTGGGTTGTGAGAGGATACTCGAGATCGAAGAGTACATTCGTGGAGGAATGCTTTTTGTTAGATTAACTAGGTATCACCGGGGCCTTACGGCCCCGGCTCAACCTCTGATTAATATTATGTGTCACGTAATCTTTGATATTTAACATGGTTTTTAACTTGATATATATATATATATATATATATATATATATATGTTCCCTGAAGATAATTTAAAATACCATTAATGTATACCGTTAATTATATGTTATAATTAACGATTTCTAGATTGTTTATCTTGATGTGTTTTTTTTTTTTTTCATTTCTTCCAAAAATCACCTTTCAAAGTTAGTATATGTGACCTACGTGTATAATGATGATCTTTATTATCTAACAAATTAGAACATGCAAGCATGGTTTGAAACAAACAAATGAAGAATTCGAGTATGTATCTGCTTATATCGAATAGAAAAAAAATCTACGAATTCTAAAGAAATAAGTTTAAATTTTAAATATCAATCCATGAAATCTATTCGAAGAGCAAAACAGTCTTCCTTATTTCGTAATTCAGAACGATGTTGGGTTCCTAGCTAACAACTATGTTCTATTTTTATTTATGAAGAATATGATTACTTGTTAAATGATATAATTCTCGGCACTTAGTACATATTGTTCTTGACAATTGGTATTCTTGACAACTCATGACTTTTAATGTATCACAAAGATCAATTTGTACTTATGTATTTTTTTTTAAAACATCATAAATTTATTATTTTACTACTTAACACATCATACTTCTAATTGGATGCATAACACTTATCAACACTCGAAAATAAATTGAAAAACATCCACAATGATATGGCAATTAAGCAATCAAAATAGATTGGGTTTAAGGAACAACATCTTACAATAAATTGGATATTCACCTTCATCTGAAAATATGCGATGAATTTGTATCTTCAATTAATTTTTAATATATTTTTATTTTCTCATACAGGAGATTCGGTTCGTACGACCATATAAACCATGTACCATAAATTTTCTTCGTGTTTGAACAAAATTTGGGTTAGTTTTTTCATCTAAGATTAACACAAATAAATTTGTGAATATAATCCAAAATTCAAATTTTTAAAAATTATTCAAGAATAAAAAAGGAAAAAATCATAGGGTGATAAACAATTTTGAAATTCAATCTTGTACACAAATGAAAAACAACTGCTTTACCTAACGAATTTATACCTTGATTTATTTCATCAAATATTCTCTTTTCAACTTAAAAATAGGGTTTATTCAATCGAGGCAATCAGATACCTCTTGATATCGTAGGTGCCTTATATTTATGGCCAATTCGAGTTACCAATCAGCATTGCAAATATATATAGGTGATGATTAAAATGTGTAATGGTCCTAAAACCTTGCAAATAATTCCCAAGATAGAAAATACTCGTTTAAGCGTCCATAAAAATAAAACCATAAAAAATAAAATAATGTAATTTAATTAAGATTTGGTAATTTGTCTTGCATACTAATCTTGATGCTTCGATTCAAGTAGACAACCGTACTTTTCATATAGCAAAAAAAAAATAAATGTAAAAGCCGATACCTAGGAAGGGACTTAAAAAATCAAGTTAATTTCGTACAGTCAATTGTAAGTATCATTGGGAGCTATCTAATGGTTGATTTCTCCTTGATAATTCATAAGGCTTGACTTCAATGTCGATCTTGGTGTATCGCTTTTTTTCATGCTTAATTAACGCAAAGCTTGTTAATTCAACAATAAATAATGCCTACCTTTACTTTTATATATATTTTTTTTCAAAAATAGTGTAGACCACATGTAGTATATTCAGTTTAAAAGATAAGATTATATGTGAGAAGTACACTGAAAAAAATTAAATCATCCCTAATTAAAGATAGGAAACTTTCAAAAGTAATAAAAATAAAGGCACACACATTTCCATTTTAAATAGATTAACTACATGGACATAACTAAGTTGGAAGCTCAGTTTTGAGATCGACCGAAGGATAATCAGAGCAAGGAAAACTTTGGAAATTAAATGGTACAAAAATAAGAACAAAGAGAAATAAGTAATGCCAATATCATGTTTAACAAAAAAAAACAAATGACTGAACGAACGAAGCGAAGGAACTCACAACTTGAATGGCTTGATGATTTTAGTGTTGAATCGTTTAAGAGATTGCATATTGGTTACGCACATAAACATTTAAATCCCGTGATGCCCGGCTTTTCTTAAATGACCAAAATAAATGCATATCATATCTCAGTTTTATTACTCAAACGCTCATTGAAGGCAGTTCTAAGCACCCAATTTTTTTTTTGCAAAGAACCAAGAAGTCTCCAGCCAGGTCCTAGTAAAAACCTTGTGGGACACATGAGTTTGTAAACAACCTTCTCATCGATCTGAAGACTTTTAGGAGCGACTTGACCCTTACATTGTAGAGATATGGTGCTCTGACCTTATAGTCTAAAAAGCCTTATGGCCTATCTAAACGACACTCCTGAAATCAACAAAATTGTTGCTTGTGAAGCTGTGGTGATTGAGCTAGGAAAGCAGGGTGGACTTTATAGTCAAGTTAAAAAAAAAAAAAAAGGCATCACCTTTAAGCCTGATATCAATTTTTGTATCTCTAGTTAAAAAAAAAATCGCGAAAAAATAATTGTTGCCACCAATTTCAGCCACACCCATCATTCATAACAAATTATGTTGGAAAGAATAGATTGTAGTTAAATTGCCCAAAAATTTGCAAAAATAAAAAATAAAATGACCGGTAAAAATGTGAAACAAAGTTATTTTTTAAAAAGAAAAGAAAAGAACAAATTCACAAAGTTATTTCAAAAGACATATTCAATGTTTTGTTGCTTATGTCATGGCAAGGTGATGCTTTCTACCACTGTTTTGTATGATCGTCTTTTTTCTTAATTTTTATATAGTTGTACTCTTTGAATCCAATGTGTTAAAAATATTCCTGGTCATAAGAAATGATTGTGTACGTAAATCCTGATGTTGTGGAGATTATGAGGACCTTCGATATTTTTCTTCATCATTGTGAAGCGAGATCTTTCTTTGCGAACTTTGCACACCAATTATTTCTACTTAGTATCTTCTCCTTTCCTCCTCAATTTACGTTTTCAAGAGTTTTAATTTTCAGTTTTAGTCGGACAAGGTGGTATGTTTTTCGATCTATGGGTCCAGTTGACTTATGTCAAGATGCCAACTTAACTTGCCATGCGAAAAAGCAAAACATAATGCAAGAAGTAAGCAGGATGGCGCTCGGAGATCTATGCCAACTTTAACTTTATTTTTCCTCCAAGTACATATCACTACTATGTCAAATTTGCAAGACAATATATCATCATTAGATAGCAAGCTCATAAAATCGAGCAAAATAGAATAGCAATCTTAGAAAAATTTATTCAAACAACTCATGGTCTCAATATGTGTAGCATCAGTTGGTCTAAATAAACATACATATGGCGAGGTTTCATTAGTATCAATTCCTAGAAGCATGCAACAATGAGAATCTATATTAAACAGAAGTTGCAATACCAACGTGATTTAGTTATGTTCACTCACTTTAGCATACACGTTTTTATTGAGCTAAAGACTCAATTATACAAAACGTACAAAAATAGTAAAAATCTAAACTGCATTAAGAACTTTCCAAATCGGAATTAAAGAACTAAATGAGAATTGTTATCTTAGAAATTCTTAATATGATGACATAAGATATCAACAATGGCATAAAAGAACCCAAAACTCAAAAATTCACTATTACCACGCCAATATATAGAAGTCAAATCCCATTTTTGTGCCATCTGCGGGAATTGAACCTACAACTACATGGTTGTAAACCATGTGCTCTACCAATTGAGCTAAGACAACAACACTATGATAAATCCCTCAAATTCACTGTGAATCATACACTTGTACTATCTTTTAGAAAGTATGGCTTCACATCTATCTTAAATCAAATTATCACATGGGAAGTTCAACCATTAATTGCAAAATGGGATGCTTTTCGATTACCTTTCTAAAAAAGAGAAGTTCAACCATTGGTGCAATCTAGTTACCTTCAAGTCTTCTCCTTCCAAGATGGCAGGGGATTTTTATAGTACACTTGCTGCCACCCAATAGAAATGGCCAAACATAATTGGAAGAATGAGTCATAAGACTTTTTGATGTAAGTTCATATACAAAGCCCGAAAGAGTCATAAATACTCATTGACGGAAGTACATATACAAATCCCTAAAGGTTCTTTAAATTTCAAGCTGAAGTGACTCAGTCTTCAAAAACACCAAAAAATAGTATAAAACTATGTTGTCCAAGCTAGTGTTTGAAGATGATAAGATACTGAAAACCAAACCTGCATTGGCCTAAAGTTCAGCATCTCTAATGGATTGACCTCGACCAATCACCGCAGAAAAAATAAATAAAGATCTTACTCATCTTAATGACAACTCATTGTCAGAAAAACTACCTATTTCAGTCTTAACCCATACATAACATCATGTTTTACTCATCTTAAAGATCTTAATGCCTTCGAAAGAGTTGAAATTTATCCTCATTTTGGCCTACAACTAAGATGAGTATGTCACATGCTCACTGAAATATTTGGTAAATACACTATTTACAAAAAATAAAACAAAACCAACAACATTTTAAAAGGAATCATATCATAATCCTAAACACCTACAGTTTGGGTATTAATATTACATGCACCTGAGTTGAATCATTTCACAAACGGGTTTTTGTGGAATATGACTTCTAGCTTTCTTTGCTTCAAATGTTGTCAAAGAACCCAAAAGTTACCAACCACAACAATGACCCAAAAAGTATATAGGTATAATGTATGTAAAAGTTGTGGTACCAAGAAAGCAATCAAACTTTGTTTCCTTTTATGTTAATTGTATTCTTTGTGCCCCTGCAACAAAACCAAATTGTACATTAAGACAACTAAATTCCTATCTCCAGAGGCCTCAACAAATAAGGAAGGTCCCCCTCCCTATTTGTTATTAAAGGGGCTTTCGATAATACCATAATATATTAAAATAAGCAAAGTATGGTTCTGATCAAGAAGCCTAATAATACCATAATATATTAAAGACCTTGCATTCCAGAATACAAAATAAACCCACTTAGAAATTCTTAAATTACCAATCTATCAATGATAGAAATTTCTACTTAAATTTAGTAATCCAGTTTTCTCAATTCACCAACCAACCAATTTGGTATCAAGCTAAATTGCTTGCATTAGCTTACATCTAGAAACACAGTTCCATTAGAAAACAATCTTGAAACTAAATTTTGACAACTTCATTTCATTTTAATAGAGAAATAAAAAGAAAAGATGGATCCATGTTGGCAGTGGTATTTTTTTGAAGCATCAAAGATACCTTCCATTCAACAAAAACTGACACTTCAGATTTAGTAATACTAAATTCCCTTTCATAAAAATTGAATATGCACATGTTAATTTTTCATTATGACTTTTACTGATGAATACAACGTCACAATCAATAATGAACTATTCTGCATGTATCACTTGTGTGGTTAGATCCTTTAGCTTGCAAATGATGTCACACAACAGCTTGGGTTAGTCACCATGCCTCAAATGCACAACAATATAGTCCGTATCTGACATATTAAGGATCTCTCTTCATCACTGACCACATATTACATAGGGATCACCTTTTTCTAAAAGACTTATGTGAAATGAAACCCCTTGTGCATATGAAGATCACCACAGAGGTAGTCTGAATAACATATAATCTCACTTTGAAGTTCCAACATTAGTTCAACTTGCAAATAAATAAGAAATTGTTAAACCACTGAAACCTTACTAAATGGACATAGTTGATCTGTTCTCAAAATAGGAATATTAAAAATTTAATACACTAAAATGCAGAGATAGAAGTGAATACCTAGATTCAATGAAGATCGTCCGAAATTAGTGGGCATCCATCAATAAGACATACTGACAGACAATTATATCCTAACAATGATTGACATGCTTGATGTTCAGTGCAGGTAGGCCTGTATGATGTCAATTTAGATAGGCATGTCTATGCCACGGCAGTCAATGCAGCCATACATTGAATCTCTTATCTCTTGCTCAAGATCTCTACATTTAAAAGAAAAATAACCCAAATGATTTTTAATAAATAGACTTGTAACTCTTATAAATATCCAACGATGGAGTACGCTGCAGTACTGCCCCTTGCTTCCCAATGGAGTAATTATTTGACATGAAAATAAAACTTCCATTAATGTAAATATATGATAATACTACATCAAGCATACAACTGGAAATCAACAGACCAAGTGTGAGTGATCTGATCAGTAAGGCATGTTTTGCTGAGGTTGATATCCAAGCCTCAAAATTTGTAGACAAACAGACTACCAAAAGGATGTTGTTGTAGATGAAGATTATTGGTAAACCTAATTTGAAGTATGTCACTCATAGTATCCTTGTATTAAGTTCATATGGTTACCTGTTATTATTGCATTAAGCCGAGCTCCACAGGCAACAATACCTAATTTCCTTTCTCCACCATAGCCCCAACTCCACTCATGCCATACATCTCAAACATCAGGGTGGTATTCGATGTTTATCATGGTGGACCTAAGTATTATGGCCTCTCCTTATTGTGTTGGTTGCGGTGGTGGATCAACAGGTAGTGAAAATGAGAACAAATTTGAAACAAATATTTATCACGTGTAATAACTAATAAACGTCTACAATTATCACTGCCATTGTATCAGATTGAAAATATGTAAAAAACAATTGAATTGAAGGGATTTTATAAAAATAAATCTAGATATAAACATGCTAATATGAAGATAACATTGCAGAGATTCATGCTGTTGACCATAAATAAATCCATAAAATACCCGTCTTAATATGAGAAAATGGATGCCAATATTGATAATGAAGAGAGTGTCATACAAATTATTGATTCTATTTATAGGCAAACAGGAGTAAGGTAATGCAAGAGGCAACGTGTTAAAAGTACTTCCATGCAGAATTGGGGACACCACATGCATTGTTTGTCCCATTTCCTTGCAAAAGTTTTCTGAAACCCTCAATGTTAATTTACTGCACAACGGTTCACTTCTAGAAGATCATAATCGAATTCTTAAACCTTAACATAAATCTTTTCTTATTTATAAAATATGCACCATTGAGCAGTAAAATAAAAGATTAAACGTAGTTTATATATTAAA
Organism: Papaver armeniacum; assembly: GCA_023531295.1. NCBI lineage: Eukaryota > Viridiplantae > Streptophyta > Magnoliopsida > Ranunculales > Papaveraceae > Papaver > Papaver armeniacum. The sequence goes on from JAJJWW010018525.1 coordinate 10,354, forward strand.
ATGCAAAGTAGCTATGACCTACAAACTCTTTTCAGCTTATCTACCACCCTACTTGGTCTCAAGTTTGAAATCCAAAAGATACCAAGTGTTTCCCTGCTTAAGCAACAACATTACTTGCTCATCTTAACTAATACCAAATGTTTGTAATGTTTCAGAAAAAAATTTACTTGCTCTGCTTCCCTGTTGAAATTACTTGCTCACCTAGGTGGTCGAAGCAGCATAATATATGTGTTATCAGATCAATGTGCTATCTGGGCTCCAGTCCATTGCAAGCCTGCATAATAATACATGGTAACTATGCTTGTGTGGTAACTTCTTAGTCAACCACAACCACTGAACTTGATATTTTGTAACTCATTCACTTTCTGATTTTGTGAACCTGCACACAAAAAGACCAATTAACAATTCAAAGACTCCAAACCCCCACTAACTAATAACTATACCCAATAACAAAAAAAGAATACATAGTAGATTGCAATTTACAATCGGAGAAACTATATCATCTCTAACCGAGTTAACTGCTTATAATGATTTTCATTAAAGAAACATCCGAAGTTGAAGGCAGAGATACACATATTAAACGGATAAATCACTGCAGCTTCAACTACACTACAATCTATAACTCCCCTACAGACCAATAATTCCGTTTAATATAGTAGACCTAAATGACAAAAACTGTAATAGCTAGAGCCTAAATGCAATCAAACAACATCTGTCTCTAGATTTCAAAATCCAAATGCTTATTAAAACAACCAAAACAATAACTTCTATAGTAAACATTTCATTAGTATTACCCATTGTACAATAACTGTAGCTCTTCGATTGTGTTGGCAGATTCAAATATCCCGCCTTAGTGCCCCACTGGGCTGCAACCTCATTTAGTCACTCGACATAATAAGGTATCCAAGTTACACTTCAGATTATTCTGACATAATATTACATAAAACTAAAAGATGGAAAAGTCTAAAATGCAAGTAAACTGAACGGGCCAGGGTGACTGAGTGATTTACAATATCTATAGAAGCAACCTAATCAAGTTTTTTTTTTTTTTTTTTTGTGATAAATCATATAAAATTCCAGCGAGGTGACAGCTGAATGTTCACAATTGCTGGCCAGAGTTCATCTGTTTTCTCCGTATTAAATGCACTGAGCGTTATCTCAAAGTCGAAACCTGGATTCATGATAGAGTTGAACGCTGAATCATGGATTTGGATTTCTCCTGGTTTTCAGATAACGTATAAGTTCAGTGAATTATACTTAATATACACATACACTAACTCAATTCTTTTTGAGTTTTTCATTACCTCTCCAAGCTTGTTTGCACATCCGACGCAGTGGGCTGCCCTGGATCTCATTGTCAAGAGAAGCTAGGGTGGAACCGCTGATATCTTCCACCTCAACAGTAGTAGGTATATAGGTTATTAGGAGTTTCATCCTATGGATTCACAATTTAATCACCAATTTTCGCCTTCTGTGCCAAATATTTCCTTACAAATTGTCAATGAGGACTTGGGTAGGTTTCGCCTTGCACCGATATTGAGTTCCTGATTACATGAATACAGCCATGACATAATATTTGAGATGATTATTAACCAAATCTGGAACACTGATTTGTACTCTAAGAATACGTAAATGGGAAATTAGTCGATTTGATTTACCCAGCAGAGCTCCTAGAAGGTCTTTGGGTGACAGCGACAACATACCGCGACATCAAAAGTATCTTTGAAGGATTCCTTCGAATTAGAGATAACAAACACTCAGAAGAAGATTACAAAAAAAAAAAAATACTAAAATTACACTAAATTAATAATAGAACCACAGAAATTAGAAAAGCCAATAATTTTGATTTTGTTTGAGGATGAACGGAACCTTGATACCCATTTCTTTCTCATGGCAAACTAAATCAGAGAAAAACGAAAAGAAAAAAATACCTTCATTAATGAAACCCTAGGTTTCAAATTCTGAATTCATTACAAAATCAATCACCAAAATCTCTCCTTGCCAGTGATAGAAACCCACAATTATCTGAACACGGTTAAAAAGATATGGCTAACTATGGTTTTCAAACAAAAAACTGAAATCAACAAAAAAAAATAGAGAAAAGATGAAGATGTCACTGGAACTTGCCCAGTATGAGAGAAGACGATGATGTATTTGACTGAATCACTATTGCTGCTCCAGAAGGAAAGTAGACGAAGGTAAACAGGTGACGGGAAAGAAATTGGTGGCAAGGTTGCAGGTCTAGGCTTCTCCGTCGGGTTTCACTGTGTTTGAGATATATTGAAAATCTGCTATGACTTTGCCATTGGGGCCGTCGATTTCCGTATATAATTCAAACTGATTTCCGTGTAACATACAGTGACTTTCGTAGCCGTCCATGCAAAAACCCAATCCGTAGCTTCCCGACCTTCGGATCGGGGTCCCCATTAAATGATGTCCGCCTGGTAGCCCTGGCTATCATGGACACAAACCTCATACCTTTTTACAACTATGATTGTGTTGTGGATCATTGATTTTTTTTTTAATAGTAACTGTTTGGTAGATTAATCATGTTGTAATTATGAGTTAATTATGCGGAAAACCTGTAATTTGCTTACATATGATTGGTGTCAAGTTCATTGAGCTGATTTCCTCATACTGTTATTATCCTGTTTATTGGTTGGACTAAATCGTTTTTTGTGTTTTTGTTATTTTATAGGGAAGCATATCTTTCTACTCCATTGAAAAGGAGCAAGTTGGACTTATTCCTTTAGTTGCTCGTTTTATCAATTCTTGTGTGGCGGAAGCGAGATACAATTAGAACCTACAAAATGTATTTCGAAACCGTATCTTGTTCTCATTGTTTGATAATAAAGGAGATTGTATCTTCTTCTTAGTTTTGTTTATCGGGCTACGAGTTAAAATGATTTTAATATAGTGCTTGGTTTAATTACTTGCAGATTACGTACATTTGCAAGACTTTCATTGATGTAGTTGTGCGGCGCCAAGTGCCGATAATGGGGTAGCTCCCCTACAAGAAGCAGTTCGGAAGCTCCAGGCGTTCTTCCGGATACTTAATGACCTTTACATTCTCGAGTTTCTTCTTGTTTGCTTGTACGCAAACCGTTACCAATATGGTTATAGCATATTGAAGGAGGACATCTCTCGAGGTTGATCAGCCTAGAGACCTCTTCCTCTATTTGTTATTATGGGTGATTTTTCTCAACCTATTTTAGTCTTTTACCGATTTGAATTGTCAATTAATTCTTTGGAAGGTTTGCGCTTTTATCTGTATGGAATTTTTGGGTTATCTGTGAAACCGAAGAAATTTTTACCCTCTATTATAAAGGCCACTTCAATTTAAACTTGTTGGTGGATTGCCTCTTGTTCCCATCCAATATTGTATCAGTTTAAATTTTGCTTCATGGTTTATTGAAGTAGATTTGCATGTTCTATTTACAGGGGGATGATATGCATTGGCCAAAAGCAATTCCGTCATGCCCTCCAACTCCTATACATTGTATGTTAATACTGCATTTATTTTGTGTAGATTAACCTTCTGCAAAGAATAATTGTTCCTTACGTATGACCTTGTATTCTTTTTTCGCGTTCATTACTATGAAAGAGTTCCTTGCTCATATTCTATATATATATGATGATAAAATAGGAATTTAGTGGTCACTGTTCCTTGATTGTTGCGTTGCAAAACTTTGGAAATTGGTTTTTTTCTCTCCCTAATTTTAAGGAAAAATAGATTGAGGATGTCTTATTTGTGTTGCCACATAGGAAACACATACAATGACCATCGGAGAAGCTCTAAGAGAAGAGAAAGAAATAGAGCGGGTTACGTGTAAGAGGGCCCATGAGAGAGCAAAAGAAAAGCACGTGCGGAGAGCGTGCCGGGCCCGGCATACTGGTATATAGAAACAGAAATTGTTTCTATAAATTTTCTATAACAAGAAGAAAATTTTTCCTGACCTATGAATTGGGTTTTTTTAGGGTTTTTGTAAACGATAATTGGAAATCGCTTAGGGTTTAATCAGAAATTGTTTTTGTGGTTATTAGGTAGGGTTTTAAATCAAATGCCGATTGGTGGTAATTCGGCTTTCAAAATATATAGAGGACGGAGGAAGTACGACGATGAGCAACCTCTAAACAAGTACACTCCCAACCTTGATTTTCCACGTCCAATTGATGATCCCGCACCTTACATTGTCGTCGTGCAGGGACCTCGCAAGGTAAGAAGATCCCCTATTTACTTTTTGAATTTGAATTGTTGTAGCAATCCCAATTGAGGTTTATAATTCATACTGATATTATGTAGGTTGGGAAGTCCCTGTTGATTAAATCCCTAGAAAGGAGTATTCTCACAGAGCATTTTCGTTCTTATGGACAAGGCCCCTTCCCAACACTCCAAGTCCGGAACGAATCAGGTTCAGTTTTATTTTTATTTATATTTTCTTCACCTCAAATTCCTTTGTTAATGTAATATTATGCTGATGTAACATATCCATGGTTAAGAGTTTGAGAGATTTTAATGTATTTAAATCCCTAGGGATTTAGAGGGAGTGTATGAGAGTCTAGACAATTTGGGGGAGTTTAAAATGCTTTGCTAAAATGCTTTCATCTACGTAAAAGGTATACGGCTACAGTTTGTGGAGTGTCCGGATGATATTAATGGCATGATTGATGCTGCAAAGTATGCTGATGTAGCGATACTAATGGTTGACGCAAGTTACGGGTTTGAACAGGTGAGTAACTTACAAGAATGGTCTTTTACGACGAGTAAAATGGTTTTGAGAATGCCGTGTCGAGTTCTCAGGAAAATGCTTTTGTTGATTTCAGGAAACATTTGAGTTCCGTAACCTTTTACAAGTTCACGGATTTCCAAAGGTTATTGGGGTTCTTACACATCTTGACGAGGTCAGTCTAGATGAAATGTCAAAAGTCAAACAGCGTCTCGAGGATCATTTCTGTACTGAAATATATGAAGGAGCAAAACTTCTGACCTTATCCGGTCTCGAAGATGGCTTGTAAGTTTTTATCAGATGAATATAGCTAAGTAGCATCTAATGGAGGAGGATTATGCTTGCTTGAATCCTTTTTTTTGTTTTTTTTTTTTTTTTTTTTTCAGTTGTAGTGGTTTCTTATCCAGTGTATGATTAACAGGTACAACCAGGCTGAAATTGAAGATCTGAGAAAAACGCTTTCAGATCCTCAATTCCTTCCTCTGTCATGGCGGGCCAAACATCCTTATGTGCTGGTAGATCGTTTTGAAGATGTTACTCCAGAAAGAGTGCATGGGGATGAAAATTTCAATAGAAACTTAAGTCTGTACGGTTATCTCAGAGGTTGTAATATCAAGAAAGGAGCTAAGGTATTTCTCTTAACTCTGCCATTGTGGTTCTCAATTCATTGATGCACTTGCCGCCGAACGGGCTTTATAGTTTTGGTTGTCAGATACTCTTTCACATCATAGTACATTTATTGTGCCAGGTGCATATTGCTGGTGCTGGGGATTTCTGCTTAGCTGGCGTTACAGAGTCTAATGATCCTTGCCCTGTTGATTCTTTTAGGAACTTCGATCTTCTTGTTGAACAAAGCACAGGGACTTATTTAAGGTTGGATTTTCTTGATGTTCCTCCTGAGATAGTTGAAAAATTTGATCCCCATCATCCTATTCTCGTGGGAGGTATTTTTCCAGAAGAGGAACATTTTGGATATATGCAGGTAATTATTCATTTTCTAAGTTTTATTTACTACTGCAAAGTGTGTTATAATCTTGATTACACGTTTGGTTGGACCATGTTACTGGTTTATCATGCGGTTGGATTCTTACAAAAGAAAATGGAAAGAGCTGTCATTCAAAATTTAAATATAAGCTCGTCCTGTTTGCTGTCTACTTCTGCTGCCTGTATGATCATGTTTTTGTGCTGTTTTTTCAGGTGAAACTTAAGCGTCATAGTTGGCGTAGGGATTTGTTGATGACCGGTGCTCCAATCACTGTTTCGGCTGGTTGGAGACGTTATGAGACAACTGCTATTTATGCCATGGAAAACGAAAATGGACAGCATCAACTTCTCAATTACACTCCAGAACATAAGGAGTGTCTTGCGGTGTTTTGGGGCCCTCTAGCACCTTCCAAGACCAGAATTGCTGCTGTAATGACTAATCTTAATTGTTTGAAAGATAAGGTCTGATATGTTTCAATTTCCATTGTTCTATCCTATACATTTTGTAATTCAGGGATGCAATATGAAGCTACTGCTTTACCAATTGTTGATATTTTCGTATCTTGAACTTTGTTTGATGAGTGATTTGTGTTTCAATCAGGAAGCATTTCGAATTATGGCCAAGGGTGTCGTTCTAGATTTTAATTTTCACGCACAGATATTGCTGAATTTAGAAAAGATAGGATCTCTTGTTGGCACCTGCTGGAAGACTGCTCGTATCAAGTTTGCACCAAACTTTCAAATTGATGGGTTTATAGGTGCACCAATTCAGACTGAGAGCGGAGTTGGGGGGAAGATTGACAAGGTTTGTGTACCTAGAAACAAAATCCTCTCTTCTGTATTTGCCGTTGGGTTTTGTTATTTGAGTTCTCTATTTGGTTTCTAGATTAAAGAACAACAGGTTTTGACCCTTTTCTTTTGTCTTCTTTTTTAATCTTTCTATGTCTCGCACTACTGAATTTTGCACTGCTGTCCAGTGTGTCTATTTTTGCAAGTGAATTTGAACTGTATATACACATTCCCTGTGTTGATGTTTTTTGTTGTATGAAGGGTTTCTGATTTCTGTTGTGTGTTATGTGCAGGTTGCAGGAGATCGGTTATTTGAATGCACATTTACGGGCCATGTTCGCATGGGCGACACTTTCTTTTTTCCTGTTCCGGCCACAGTCGTGCTTCCTGCACTCTTCAAACTGTTTAATTTGCTCTTCAAACCTTTAGAGATCGTCGAAGCAACCATCGCTGGCATTGCCGCCGCCCTCGCCGCCGTCAACAACGCCACTGTCGCTGTCGCCACCGCCGCCATCCCCGCTGCCGCTGCCGGCGCCACTATTTTCAAGTACGACGAGCTTGCTGTTTCATACAAAGAGGTTTTCTCCTCATCTTAACCCAGTTTCAGTGCGTACGGTTTACGAGTCCACATTTACTTATATTTGGCTCAAAACCCAGATTGCTCGGAGGTGGCGGACGTTTTATCAGCGACGTGGTGTGGTTATCTTTGAGGGGAAACCTTCATTTGTTACTTTACCAAACCCGATAGAGTCAACTTATTTATCAGTGGTTGAGTCAGCTTATTCATCAGAGGTATGAACTCTTGGGCTGATTCAGATCTTTTCTGTCATTGTTCTGGTTTAATGCTTTTGCTAGCTCTACTAGTCTCTAACTCTCTATGTATCCTATTATGTTTCTTGTTGGTTTGTTAGCTTTGTAAAATTGCATCTGATATGATTATATCTATTGTACAGGAGCAGAAGCCAGTCAAGAGGAGAAAATTTAGTGTTTGTGAGGCCCGGGAGATGTTAGGAGGGGAAGCAATGGTGATCAACGACGATGAACAAGTGCGGTCTAAAGACAGGGCACTCGATATATTTTTGCCAAGGCACGGTGGTAAGGTAGTACCGGTAATACAAGTACTGAGCTTGTAAGAGAGGAGACCTTTGTGAATGCACTTGTTTATGACAGTGTAACTGTTTGTATAATCTTAAAATTATCCTTTTGATCTTAGTCGAATTTTTCAAGGTCTGGCTTGCTGTGGGAGTTAGTCGCAATACCAAAAGTGAAATAGTAGTTCATATTCTATGAGGAATAAGGTTTACACTATCAAAGTCTGACGATTAATAACAAACATTGTGACTTATAAAGTAACAGATTCAGATTCCCAGGTTTTAATCCAAACCATAAGAACGCCGTTGCAAAATTTCCAGAAGTTGAAATTAGGAAATACAGATAGATCATCGTCAAAAGTGGTATGAACAAGAAAATGTTGAGTCCCTCTAAGATCCTCTGAGCACCAATCTCACTTCCTCGGTTGCAACGGACTGATACAGCTTGATTAACAGAGTGTAATTTTTTGATGAAGTTAACTGATTTTTAGCAACTTATATTAGTTGGAACTAACCAGAATGATGATGCTTCATTATAAGCCACTCCATGGGGTCTGCATGTATCTTATGCGAACAAAAACACAAATGCAAGAGTGACATGCACCTCAAATTGCACCCAGGCTATTCTAGACCCTTCAAAAATTGAAAAAGATGCAGTAGTTCTTCGTCAACCAGAGTATGTTACGTGGAAAACCTCCTGAGAAATTTGAAACTGCTGATGGACCAGAACTGTTCATCCTTTTTGACTCAGTTGCCATATCCATCATTGAACAAATTTGGATAGTCTCTCAGCATCTACAGATTACAAAGTTAAAAATGCTGTAAGCAAAACCTCGTAATCAAAAGCATTACCAGGCATATAAATAAGACGAGAAACTGTCTAAAAATTCAATGGATGAATTGCTGCAAAGCACCTTTGTATAGAAGCACAAAAGGAATTAATAAGAGAAGAAAACAATAATACATCTGGAAACTGATACAATGCTTACTCCAACTACCAGCTGAGTACGTACATAAGGAGTTTCATGGCAGACGTGTCTAAAGGGATCAAAAGTCCATGTGAGAACAATGTTTCAAACTTCATCCTAACATAGAAAAACTTAATTTTTGCAACAGGACAAAATAAAAAATGTCCAATATGTATTTTATACAATAATGATACTGGGAGGCAAACAAACTGCAGTGCAGTGCAGTGCAGTGTATGATTAATCTAAGAAACCATACTTCCACCATTAATAAAAGATATCTACTGAATCTAGATGATGCTAGTACACCTCAATATGACATTCTCGTTACACTTGCTATTCTAGCAATCTCTAAACTGTAATGATGATCAGGTGACTAACTTCAGGGTTTCTTTATATAAGCAAACGTCCTTTTGCTAGGAAAACACATTCATTTAGTCCGTAACATAATAGAACAACGAGGTTGCATAGTGGAGTTAAGAAACCTCATTAGCCATTATGGAATTACAACATAAGAAAAATTGATTCACAGGAAAAGAACATAAAGTCTTACAAAATATCTTGCCATCACCGATCTCCCCAGTTCTTGCTTCCTCGATTATCTTGGCAATTACTTCCTCAACCTAGAAGATACAAAAAAGAGAAATTAGTGATGGACCCATGAAGTACCCATTGAACCGATTGCTGAAAAGGTCTACCAATAGTAATCTACTCTTTAGTTATTTTTCACTGAGAAAATTTTACTTGAATGATTTTAGTTCTCTTTAACCAATCTTTTCTTATTTAAGAATGATAATTACCTGTTCTCTGCTGACACCAGTCTCCAGTTTAACTTAGTTATGAAATTGTCTTTAGAAAGTTCAGAACTTGTAGAATGGCAAAAGATCGATAAATAATACAAAACACCAAAATGAACAAGTTGCTGAGCAAAGTCCTAGTGAAGATATGAGGTCAATAGTTTACAGCCTCTCTCTGTTGACCCACCCTGAGCACCAAAGCCTCGCACGTCAGAAATTGTAACATTGCGAATTTCCATTTGCAGTAGGCCCGTAATAAATTTTGAATAAATTTTGAATGTTAACCCACTATAGTTATATATTTCTAAACAAATTTTCAACACTACACTTATAGTAAGTTATGAAAGAAAAGTACGATATTCACGACTGCAAAAGTAGCAGTAACAAACTACACTGCAAATTATAGTTTTCATGCAAGAAAAACAATTTTGATCAACTGACTCGATATACTATCACTTCTTCTAGCAAACAGAACGGTATGGGATTCTTCTATGGAAAAATATGGGCTGTTTTTCAACTTGGATATACTCTTTTTCCAGTAAGGTTTTGAGGATGCCGGGGACATTGTATGGGACCTTCTGTTCATATGGGATAGTTTCTTTAATTTCTTTACTTTTGAAATATCTATTTCAGAGAACTGATGCCTACATTAGCAATCTCGTAACTCTCTTCTTTTTCTTATCCCAGCTGCCCAGAATTTTAGTTGGAAGAACCTAGTACCTTGCTTATGGAAAATTCTATTACTAAGTCCTAAATGTCTTCACACATCAGCCGTAAATGTCTTCCTAAGTCCAAGCACCACGTCAAATCCATGCAAAAATCCGCATATTAAATGTTCAGAGAAACAATTGTCCTATATCCAGACATTTACTTGTCATAAATCACGACATCACTAAAAGCAGCTAAATTTAAACATTGTTCCCCATATGGACAGTCCTTTCTGGATGCATTGATCATTGTATGGAAAAAGTGGTTTTTGATCGAACAAAAAAATTTGTTAGTCACTGTCGCAAAGGTAACTAGCAAACTACGCTGCAACATTCTAGTTTTCATGCAAGAGAAACAATTTGATCAAAAGACTCGATATACTATCATTTCTAAGAGCAAGCAATATGCCATGGATGTCTTCCATCCCAAGGTGATCGTCATGGAAAAGCAACCACTATGGTTCCCTTTCGCCTTAAATAAATTCTTTTTCCAACAAATGCAGGGAACATTTCCATGCAGCAGATGACGGATGGGAAAGTTGCTTTAATTCCTTTACTTTCAGAACACATTTTTAAGATAACTGATGATGAACGTCAGGGTAGGAAATTATCCTCTACCCGTTCACAACATCATTAAAAGTAACTGTATTTAGACATAAATCCCCATCCGGACAGTCTTTGGCTTGATGGAATTGTTCCCTACAAATGTCGGGCGAACTCTTTTTTCCATAGTGAAAAACAACCATAGTAGTTATGATTCTATGGAACAAATCTAAGATATGAAAGATTTCCATACCATAGTGCTTGCTCTAAGTTCTATTCTCCCTAAAACCACAAACACAACCCTATCACTTAAAACGAAAAAAAAGCCTTGCGAATGTACTTCATTTAACACATAGTAGACAATCCTTTCAACATACTCACTACCACAAATTTCTGTTGTCATCCATCAAAATGCAGGTGCCAAGATATGAAATGCATTGTACTTCTTCTAATGTCAAGAATTTCTACTTTATAACTTAAAACATCTAGTAGAATTCGAATTACAAATGAAACTTGTTCAACTCTACATGGCCTTGAATCAAATCACAAAAAAATAAAATTACTTCAATCTTGTAAAATTGGGACTCTGGCATGTAATCTGATAACAACCCACCACACAAATCAGCAAAATAAGACAAACCCACAATTTATTTCAACAAAAAATCAAGATCCAATACCTGGGGTGGTCTGTGCTTTCAATAACAGGAACAATAGATGCATTTCTGAATCGATTTAAGCTCAAATTGAAGCGAGAAAGAGCATTAATGGATTTCAACCAGAGTCGATTGTGAATCGATGAGATGAGAAGTGTTTAGAGGAGAGTATTGAGGATTGATGATGTTGCTGAGATTGGCATTGTGTTTGTCGCCATTTTTGGGAAGAGAGAAAGAGGAGGGTTTTGTGTTTACTGTGCGTGCACTATGTTGAGTTTTTTACTTAACTTTGTTTGGGTGGTCTGATTCGGGATTTGGATATGAATCGGCGAATCACTCATCTTGAATCAGAAATCGTTTGCGTTTTTTCATTCTGTTTTTCGTTTTAGGCTCGTACCGTCGTACGGTCACTTTAATTGCTCTTTAGTTGTCTTTGCTCTTTACTCTTTAGTTACTTTTCTAATTTGGCACAACAGTGTTCCTCTCCGTATTTCATTTATGGATAGCAATCTAAAATATTTCCTCCGTTTTTGAAAAAGAGATAGTTATTTTTGTAGTTTGAGATAATTTTAGGTTATAATAACAAAATAATAGTAGTATCTTTTTTCCTAGAAATGGAGTAATATAATTTTCGGAAATACCGTAATGTGGATGGATTGTCTTTTGATAAGTATTGTGCGCGGTGTGCCTAACTCTTATGTCGTTGTACCGGTCAATCAATCAATCAGATGAGACAACCGATCCATTGTTGCTACATATGCTCCCTCCTTCGTAGTTCATAAATATCAAGATTAGTAACTAAAGCCAACTCATTTTGCTAGTCCAGACAAGAAAGAATCCCAATGATGAAGCTTTGAAAGCTCAAGTTGCTATTGACGAAAAAAGGATTCATGAGGGGAATACGTGAAGAGAAAAGAAAGAGGACTTCGTAAGATTCACAAATTAGGATATTAAGGAAATTTTAGGAAGGGGGCAAAGATCTCAAATCGAGAAGATTTTGTTTTATTTTGTTTTGTTTTATTTGTTTTATTTTTAGCTTTAAAGTCATATGTTGGTGTTCTGGCAGTTGTGTGGAGTTGGCATGTTTGTCATCCTCTTTATATCGTTTAGTCGGTTCTTATCCGTTTTCTCTTTTCTTTTGTCAATATAAATTTCAACTAGGGGTATTAGGCAGGGAGATTGCCTATCTCCTTATATCTTTATCATTTGTATGAAAACTTTAACTCAGCTACATTGAAAGGTGAAAATGACAAAGTCATTCGGGGTTTCAAAAGCGAGGAAAGATAGTCCTCCGATTTCACATCCTTTTTTTTTCAGATGACTGTATGCTTTTTTCAAAAGCCTCTTTATCTTATGCAAGAAATCTTATGAAAATTATAAACATTTTTGCGAAGGCCTCAGGTCAAGCTATAAACTTTGAGAAATATGGTTTTTTTCACTAGTAGTAAAATGCATCATAAACATGTTAAGTTACTTTCAAAATCTTTGGGTATTAAATTTTTGAGTAGTTCTAAAAAGTATCTTGGTACTCCTTTATTTGTTAAAAGGGATAAAACAAAGTCTTTTCAGTTCCTTATTGATAAATTCTATGCGAGGTTGAGTAATTGTAAGAGAACGAATTTAAATGGTGCTGGTAGAACAGTTGTTACTAAGAATGTTCTCTCAAGCTTAGCTGTTTATCATATGACATGTTTTCCTTTCTCTAAAAAAAAATACTTCTAAAATTGATTCGATTCAGAGAGTTTTTTGGTGGTCGAAGAAAAACCCAAGACGAGCAGCTTATTTTCGCTCTTGGAATGATATTGGTAAATCAAAATTAAGTGGTGGTCTAGGTATTAGAAACTCTCATGCTACTAACAGGGTGTTTATTCAAAGTTGGGTTGAAGAATTTGTAGAAACCCGGATCAATTAGTTTCTAGATTTTTAAAAGATAAGTACTTTCGTAATCAAAACTTGTTGGAAATATATAAAGCAGCTGAAAATTCCTATTGGATCTGGAAAGGTATAGTTAAAGGTTTGGTATTCTTAAAAGATAATATTGTGAGTAAGATTAATGATGGTACTTCTAAAAATATCCTGGGTCTTCAAATTGATTATGACGCCCCAACCTAATCACCTACTTAGCTAATGGATTACAACCTAATAGAAGCATCAAATCTAGATTACCCATTTTAAGAATCATAATTACATAAACTAATCCTGTTACAAACCCAAACACTCTGATATTATATAAATGAAAATCTCTCGAGTGATATAAATATAATAATGTGTTGATTAAAAAAAGTTAACAAAGGATACACATCATACGAGATACACGATATCACTAACATTTAATAAAACTCTAAGCTTTGAGTACGGATATCTTCGCGCGCACCTTTTCTCCTGAATACTGAAACAAAAGTGGGAACGAGTGAGCACATCATCCCAAAGGGGTGCCCAATGGAAACAAATAACGTTCAAGTAATCACTAATATGCTCTCGGTTCTAAAGAATGAAAATAAAAACATGTCATCGTGCATAATATGCATAAGAATGATTTCCCAAAATACCTTGATATAATATTTCCTCATTTGGGTCTTAACGAAAGAAATTAGTTATAAAAATAAAAAGTAATAGTATTTCGCTTTACGCGCTAGATAGCTATTATATGCACTTCCCGTGCTATGTATTGCCTTATCTGGGCTATAAGACTTAGCAAGGAGTTGTGGGGAGACCACAGTCACTCCTCGCGGGGATTTCACTCAAACACACATCAAATTATTCACTCAGCAAACAACAAGTGCATCGTAATATAACATGCATGAAAGAGAGGTCATTCTAATTATACCTCCTCAGATATTTCGTACCATAATAACAATATCCGTGAAAGACCACCACCGGATGATCTACAAAAGTGAAACTAGAACAAACCAAAAATATGTCACTCAGACCTCGCCAAACTCATTGGAGAAAGCGAAAGCAGATTAACTCCAAACTAGAATGATAGCGCTATCCACACATCGTGCCCATACAAACCATAATTCAAGAACTACCATCATAAGTCCCGAAGGTTTTGCAATCAAGCATAATATGCAAACGAATGGATTCTCACAAGAAATTGTAAAAGGTAATATTCCCCTATATAACGACATTGCCTCATCTGGGCTATAATAAGCATAAAAATAGATATAACATTTGGAGAATCCACACAATGCATATTACACAACATACCCAATCATTTACACACAAATATGCTCATAAGAAGTAATGACTCATCATGCTGGTATATGAAAAAAAAAAACTTAATGATTATAAGAAGGTTACAGAGTTACCACCTCTTTTGATGACAAGACACGCTTACCTCGAGATCCACAATCCATTGGTCCATTCTTTGAATCGATCGTTGTAAATATAGACTAACTGTTAATCACACAAGTATTCTAAGAAATTAGCCAAAGGCTCTTACAAGGTTCATAACAAGTCTATCTAATGGTTTCAAACCCATTTATAATTCTACACCTTTTCATTTTCTACTTTTAGCACTTCTAAGGGTTTACTAATTCAATTGGATTGGTTCTATAGTCCATTAGATAAGTCTTATGAATATCTACAACTTTGTAGAAGGAACCAAAGGCTAATTCGGACCATAAGGGTCCAATATATCAAAATAGGAAACTATGCCTAAGCCCAAGTCCACTAAACATGCCCATTAATCTAAGGCCTGGTCAAACTGGTCAACTGATAGTCACTAACGGTCCAAGGGTCAACTAACAGTTCACATAAAGTCAGAGTCCAGGTCAAAGGTCAAGTCAATGGTCAACGAGTTAATGAGTTAAGTCACTGAGTCAAACCGGGTCAAATTTGGTTAATGAGTCATCTCAGGGTTAGAGTGATTCATCTCAATCAAATGGTCTGAGTCAGATAAGTCAGCTAGACTGGCTAGGATGACTAATAGTCCAAATGCTTAAGCCAAACTTCTAATGTACAATTATGATGCAACACAAAATATGCCAAGACCAAAAGATGCATTTATAACTGCAATAAGCCTTTCAATTCTATCACTAGATCATTCCATAAAACTCAGGACTCCTCCCTGTATCTTTACAACATTTCAATTATAGTTCCAAACACCATAATCACCATTCCTAATTCTAATTCCAATACATCACCAACTTAACTACAAATATACTCAAGACAACAGTCCATCCTTCATATGTTTACAAAACATTCTTCTAAGTCTCCTGCCAGTTCAAAAACACTACCACAACCTCGTTCATACCACCTGCAACTTCAGTTGAGAACATACTCAGTCCATTAATCACAGTTACAACTCCAGCAACCCTTGTACCTGAGTACATCCAAACTAACAATTCATTTATCATCATTCATATTCTTCTCATTTGCAATTCATCCTTAACAACTCAAACACTACCCCAACTGCAGTTACTTGAGTTAACCCTTCCATGCAATCCACCTTTCAGAACCACACAATCACCCCCCATCTGTTCAATGCCTCCACCAATAATTTCACTTGTTCACTTTGTTCTCCTTTGCATAACCATTCTATGACTCACCAGCCTCTACACCGCTGCCATTGTTACTTCATAACTTAAACCGAATTTCCATCTTCTTTCACTTGCTCTAGACAACACAATCCATCTCAGCTCAGTTCAATTTCATTCTTATCTACAAAGCCTTAACTTAACTAACAACCCACCGGTACATCTCATTTCCAACAGCTGCAACTAACTAATGAACTGTTTCAGCACAACCTGCAATAACTACTTTATCCATTCTGTCACAAAATCTAACTCTAAATCATCAATTCATCTTCCTTCCAGTACCAATTATATGATTCCTAATTATAAACTCAAACCCTAATTTCTAGTTTGATTTAGGGAAGAACAGGAACCCTAATTTCTCTATGAAATCAAATCAAACTTCAAACATCCATTTAGACTTCAATCAAACACAAACCCATATACTAATTCAATCAAATAACAACAATTTTAAGAAGAAAATTGAATTACTTGAAACCCTAGATTACCTCGGTTCTACATTTACTAGAAACTCAATCTTCAGTTGATTTCCTCCATCTCAAGAACTAAATTCTAACCCTAACTTATATTTACATCAGCTCAATCTTCTCCTTCATCCCAAGCTTAATAAAACACAACATCATCGCCATCTTCTACTTAATAAGCTCTCCCGACTCAATTAAATCTCTCGAACCGAACTCACAACTCTCAAATCGAACAGAACTAGAGAAGAACAGGGGAAGAGAAAGAAGAAGAATGATGATAGAAGAAGAAGAAAAGAGAATGACTTCTCTTCGGTCAGGTTTTGGTGATAAGGCCAAAGATAAAATGATAAAGGCACCTATCCAAATGATATGGCCAGACATGTCGGTTTAAAGGAAAAGGACGATTTTTCCCTTTCATTGAACCAAAGATATCTTCTTCGTCTGATATCTGAATAACACCTTCGAGTAGTCAATTCCACATAACTTTTCGAGACCTCATCAATGATACTAATTTTGTATCTAGATCGTTGTTAGATTAATTACTATTAACTAACATTCGTCTCTAATAAAGCGAGTCATTAGTGGCTTAATCATCTCTTGATCATCGCCAGACCAGTCAAATACCGTTGACGAGCTTGAGGGTCCCTACATGCTCCCCACCTTATACATTTTCATCCTCGAAAATCGATCCACCATCTAGTCTTCAAAAAAACTCCCCACCTTATAAAGAATTACTATCTGTCGACTAAGTGCAAGTACTGCTCATACTTACAAAACGCACGAAAGCCTACTCATTTAAAATGAATTTCAAACAACAAGAAAAGAAATACAAACCTATATTGTTTTCTACAACTAGAATCTATAATTTGTAGCTCTAGGTTCAATAGACTAATTTTTTTCTATTTCATAATGATTGTCTCTAAGCTCACTATGGTAAATTTGATTATGACAGATGTGTATGTCTAAGTTCTCCGTGCTAAGATTTATAGTCTAATATTTAATAATTTACTAATTTGATGAAGTTTTATATTTGCTATATTTTTATTAGGATTTTGTCATTGGTTCAATTTACAAAACTTAACCGTAGATAAGAATTAATAATTTTCCATTTCAATAGATTGATGGCCTTACATAAATGCAAAGGTACTCAAAGAGTTACTAAATAAATTTGGGATCTATCAAATATACTAATCTCACTAATTTTTCTCGTATTGCATTGTCTACAAGTTCATACTTTTTTTTGACTAGTTATTCTCTAATCTCTACTAACTTTGCAAGCAAAAGATAATTGGTTTACCCTACAATTTTTACTCCACATAATGTACACACAGCTATACAAAAAAATCAATCAACCAATTAAATCTTTTAGTTTTTGTTTGCTTTTAGTGATTAAGATTTATCTCACAACTCAAAACAGTTCTAAACTAATCTATTTATCTTTATGACACTAAGAATTATCTACTGTTTTCCATGTAAGATCTAATAGTGAGCTTTGATACCAACTTGTGACGCCCCAACCTAATCACCTACTTAGCTAATGGATTACAACCTAAAGAAGCATCAAATCTAGATTACCCATTTTAAGATTCATAATTACATAAACTAATCCTGTTACAAACCCAAACACTCTGATATTATATAAATGAAAATCTCTCGAGAGATATAAATATAATAATGTGTTGATTAAAAAAAATTAACAAAGGATACACATCATACGAGATACACGATATCACTAACATTTAATAAAACTCTAAGCTTTGAGTACGGATATCTTCGCGCGCACCTTTTCTCCTGAATACTGAAACAAAAGTGGGAACGAGTGAGCACATCATCCCAAAGGGGCGCCCAATGGAAACAAATAACGTTAAAGTAATCACTAATATGCTTCTCAGTTCTAAAGAATGGTAATAAAAACATGTCATCGTGCATAATATGCATAAGAATGATTCCCCAAATACCTCGATATAATATTTCCTCATCTGGGTCTTAACGACATAAATTAGGTTATAAAATAAAAAGTAATAGTATTTCCCTTTACGCGCTAGATAGCTATTATATGCACTTCCCGTGCTATGTATTGCCTCATCTGGGCTATAAGACTTAACAAGGAGCTGTGGGGAGACCACAGTCACTCCTCGCGGGGATTTCACTCAAACACACATCAAATTATTCACTCAGCAAACAACAAGTGCATCGTAATATAACATGCATGAAAGAGAGGTCATTCTAATTCTACCTCCTCAGATATTGCGTACCATAATAACAATATCCGTGAAAGACCACCACCGGATGATCTACAAAAGTGAAACTAGAACAAACCAAAAATATTTCACTCAGACCTCGCCAAACTCATTGGAGAAAGCGAAAGCAGAATAACTCAAGACTCGAATGATAGTGCCATCCACACAGAGTTCCCATACAAACCATGATTCAATAACTACCATCATAAGTCCCGAAGGTTTTGCAATCAAGCATAATATGCGAACGAATGGATTCTCACAAGAAATTGTAAAAGGTAATATTCCCCTATATAACGATATTGCCTCATCTAGGCTATAGTAAGCGTAAAAATAGATATAACATTTGGAGAATCCACACAATGCATATTAAACAACATACCCAATCATTTACACACAAATATGCTCATAAGAAGTAATGACTCATCATGCTGGTATATGAAAAAAAAACTTAATGATTATAAGAAGGTTACAGAGTTCCCACCTCTTTTGATGACAAGCCACGCTTACCTCGAGATCCACAATCCACTGGTTCATTCTTTGAATCGATCGTTGTTAATATAGACTAACTATTAATCACACAAGTATTCTAAGAAATTAGCCAAAGGCTCTTACAAGGTTCATAACAAGTTTATCTAATGGTTCTAAACTCATTTATAGTTCTACACCTTTTCATTATTTTCTACCTTTAGCACTTCTAAGGGTTTACTATGATGACTAATATATGAATTAGAGATATAAATTAACAAATATACATAAGCATATGTTAATATTTGACCTGACATAATAAAACCCAAAAAATGAATCTAGGGTTTTCATCAGGATTCTACAAAAGCAAAAAAGAAAACCTATTGAAAAAATATTGTTTATTGTTTACATCTTAGTAATTAGAACTATGTGCAGATAATATATTACGAAATAGAAAAGACATAAAAGTAAAGAGAAAAGAAGGAAAATTTCTTACTAACTGGTTCTAGAAAAATAGAGTTTATATCACCATTCATAGAGATATAAGACCCGGTGAAATATGTAAACCTAATTTTACACACAAGAACATATTAGTAATTAACTTTAAATTTCTTTATAAAAAAAATACTACAGTCGAAATAAAAAGACAAAATGTACTTCCCCGCTATGTATATATATATATATATATATATTATCTTGGTAACACAAATGAAGTGCACTGCTCTTTCATGTCTTGAAGATCATCTATGATTAATTTAAACTAAACATATGTTCATGATTTCCTTTTCAATGTACACTAGATTTATTTATTTTGTTTTTTCTTCTTAAGGGTGGTACCCAATTAGAGAAAATTCTATAAATCATCATCCATTTTGTTGCATAGCCGGGTATTGACAGTGTGCGTAGAAAAAAGATAATATTTTATTTACATGTTTATGATAATTAGTTTATTAAGCAAGTTTTTAGTCTGTTTTATATAAAGTTTCTAATGATTACAAGGCCCAAAGGCAAACTGACAGTAAGATATGGGATCTCAACTCATTGTGTTGAAGTTAGAAAAATATACCATTATCGATTCCCATCTTTTGCATTGCACAACAAATGTACACATGACGCATAACATTATTACGAAGTCAGTCAATTTTATTTTGTATTTAGGTTACCATGTACGGGGACCATGGGGATAGTTTGACTCATAGTTCCATTTTAAGGTCAAATGCACATAATATTTATTTTATTGCAAATTAATGTTCAGTAAACATGCATAATCTCTTATTATACACAATAGAGAGAGCTAAATATTCATCTCTTCTGCGCTAAATTCTATGAGAATAATGTTTCCCTTATTTCAAAAGCTCGTGCTTATCAACTTGTGCACTCTGAAATCTCACTCAGTCATCTTGAAACACTAGCTGAGCATGCCATATTTGAACTTCGACAGGTAAGGTTTCTTACAGCTTTCTGTAGATTCACTAGTGTTGGCATCATATTCTTAAACATCAGTTGGTAGTTGGTAGTTGCACTTTTGTCATTGGTTGGTTTTTTTTTTTTATATTGCTTGTTATGAAATCTTCCTTTCCTGTTGCAGATTGCTGACGAGTAAGAAAATAAAGAAAAGGTTCGTCGAATCTCCTTCGAGTAAAGACAAACATGCCAAACCATATGCTGGTTATGGATGATAATGTATGACATCCTACTCATATGGGAATTTCTTTCAGGGAAGGTCACGGGGAAATGGCATATTGATGATAAGGATGGATAAGAATTGTAAAATAGTTACAATATAGGTGTATTTATGGATTCATTTTCTGCAATATTGATCGGGTCATATTACCAAACACAATGTTGATTGGTTCGTCTAATCCTCAGTTTTGATTTATGCACAATAAAAATATTAAAATACGTGTATATACCTTTTGCAACTGCCATGAACAATCCGTGGCTGAGTTACCGTGATTGACCTTTAGAGGGCCTAATGAGTTGACAATATCAACAAGCATATGGTCATCAGAATCTGCAAAGTGGGCTAAACAAACTGAGAATGCCTCAAAATCAGGAGTGCAAGTTACCTGAACAGTATCAATCGGCTCCACATTCACATTAGCAATCAGTAAATCATAAAATAAGTCAACAAAACAATGGCTGAATGGAGCAGCATATCATGAATAATCTCTTCATTATTATGTGCAACTAAGTGACTTATAGGAATCTCGCTATTCAAATGACTAGAAGGTATCTCATTATGAACGTCTACTGTCTCTAAGTTATTAGACTCAACAATAGTATCTTTTGTATATATAGATTCTTCCAAATCATCATTATCATAATAAATTGCATCTTTAACACAACTTTTGTCCTCTTGAATAGGCAAATAATCAGTAATATGATCATGAGTTGGATAAGATACAAATGTTATACATGTATCATTGTTCCTAAAATCACTACCAGTGTCAAGTCCATCATCATCCTCAAAGCATATTGATTCATCATCTACAACTGTTTCATTATTAATATCATCAATATGAGAAAAATCAGAACTTGAATCATCGTATAGAACAAGATCCTATATCAACAATTATTCTATTAGTTTGAGCACGGCTCTCAGCAGACGCAATCACAAATAATTCAGTTTGTTTGGTAAATCGTTCCAGGCTAGATATGAGAGACGAAGATAGTTCACCGTACAATTGATTATCTCTTTCGTACGATTGATCGAATATTTTTGTTCACATTTTTTTTTCACTAATATAAAATAATTAAGAGTTACAAATCCTCTACGCTTTCCCGGAGGTTAATTTTCTCTCTCCGGTGGTATGAAAATCGAAGCCGTTTTTTTTTTTTTTTTTTTTTTTTTGTGAATGATGTGGGGTTAAAACTCTACATACCAATCAAATAGAAAACAAGAGACATTTTGAGGCATTCGATTATGTATCTTTAACATAATCTCTTCCTATAAAAGTGAGATTTAAAGGCTGTTATTCTCAAGCTCAAATCAAGAACGAGGTTCTTCTGACTTCCAACAAGGGAAATATTTGATTTGGGGGAATCCTCTGGTTCTACATCTATTTATTCTTTTCCTTTTCATTTTAACAATAAATGAGGTGGTCAATATAATATCCTTGTGATACTGACATAATAATGTAGTAATAACACAAAGATTCTTACTTTTATTGATATAATGATCGGCAAAAGTTGTCTTCGACCTTACAGTACGGTTCGACTTTCTTTGAATGTGCAAGTTATTGGGGTTTAAATTCATAAACTAGGCCGAAATGACCAGCAAATCTTATGAATCGGTGGTCTCATCTGATTGATTGACTAGTAACATAACAGTTCGACATACCGTACAATGCACACAATACTTATCAAAACTGGAAACCCACCCACTGTACAATACTTCTGAAAATGCATTGCTATACATACCAAAAAAAAGTCTAGAGAGAACATTGAGGTGCCAAACAATCACGACCAAAATTCCATTTCTTTGCGGAAGAAAATGAGAGTGTTATTCCTTTTATTTATTTTTTGATTAGGAAAAAGAAAAATTTGGTGCTGATAAATTTCGAACTCAGGTCACCGCGTATCATCACCGGTTAACTATATATCAATGTACTACACTGACACTGGCTATGAATATAAATATCGATGTGGAGAGTAAGAAATTTCCTAGTAGGAATGTTATCGATAGGATAAATGTGTTAAAATGTGAGTTAGAAGATTGGTACAAAATTAGGCATATCTACTGGCAACAATTGTCAAGAGATAAATGGATGAGAGATTATGATAGAAATACCAAGTTTTTCCATGGTTTAGCTACTCACAGAAAAAGGATTAATACCATTCACTCTCTCAGAGACCCTTATAGGCTTTGGATTTATGAAAAGGATCAGCTTGACCAGCTTTTGAAAAACCATTTTTCTGGTATGTACTCCTCTCATCAACATAGTATCCATCCTCTTTTAAATAATGTTATCCCTAAATGTATTTCAGTTTCTGATAATGAAAGTTTATTAGCTTTACCCTCAACACAGGAGATTTATAAAACACTAGCTAACATGAATCTTTGGGGGCGCCGGGTCCTGATAGTTTTCCCCCAGGATTCATAAAGCAACACTTGAATCTTTTAGGTGATGATGTGATCTCCCTTGTGCGGAATTTTTTCACTTCCAGAAAACTTCCTCCAGGTATTAATCATACATACTTAACTTTGATTCCTGAAGTTCCAAAACCAGCTTGCCCGGCAGATTTTAGGCCCATTAGTTTAAGTAACGCAATATATAAAATCATTTCTAAAATTTTAACTAATAGGATAAAACCTTTTGCTGGACAAAATGATAAGTCAAAATCAGTCTGCTTTCATCCCAAACAGACAGACATCGACAATATCGACATCGAAATCTTACATTCCATGAAGACCAGAGATTGTAAAAATGGTAATTTTGCTTTAAAATTGGATCCGTCAAAGGATTTATTGATTAGAGTGGGATTTTGTTATTTTTATGCTTAGAAGTTTTGGTTTCAATAGTCATTTTTGTGATCTTATCTATGAGTATTTATCAACTGTTAGCTTTTCTGTTATGCTTAATGGGTCACCTGGACCTACTTTTTCCCCTACTAGAGGGATCAGACAAGGGGACCCATTGTCCCCTTATCTCTGTTTATCATATGCGTTTAAGGTTTGTCTAGAATTCTAGCCAATTTTGAAGCTACATGTAAAATTGAGGATATAAAAGCTGCTGCTACATGCCCACCAATAAATCATTTTCTATTTGCAGATGATTGTTTTGTTTTTGGGAAGGCTGATTTGGTTCAGGTAAGACATTTGCTTGAGGCTTTAAACATTTTCTGCTCTTCTAGTGGTCAGGAAATCAACTTCCAAAAGTCTGCAGGTATATATTTTCACCCTAAAGTTCATCCTAAACACTGCATGATCATTGCTAATATTTTAAAGGTGAGAAAAATCTCAAAAGATGATAGATACCTTGGCATGCCTTTGTTTTTCAATAGAACTAGGTCTCTTAACTTTAAATCTTTACTTGAAAAAACCTACTATAGGCTCAAAGGTTGGAAATCTAAGTTACTTTCTCAAACAGGTAGAACTATTTTAATAAACTGAGTCACTTTTGCTGATGAAACCAATGATGATGTTGGTCCAAGTCGTAGAGGTGGTAAAGGTCGCAAAATCCAAGCAAAAAGGAACAAGTAAACTTTCAATATTTTTCGTTAACTTTATGGATAACTTTGTTTATGTTGGATTATGTCGGAGTATGTCGTTTTAAAAGTTTGTGTCGGATTATTAGTTGTTACGTTATCTTTATGGATTATGAATGGTTATGTTACTATGTTTATGGATTTAACGATGACTCGCAGGCGAATCACGTGAAGAGAGATGAAAGTGTTGAATTTTGGAACACAATCGGAAGATAAGTTTACATATGAACCTATCGATTCTGGGGATGTTGCATTTTTTAGTCAGAATCGGTAACATTATACGATATTAAAGTACCGATTCTGGGGATTTTGCAAAATATTTTGTCAGAATCGGAAGATTACTAATATACTTTGCCTTCCGATTATCATGTGTAAAGAAAACTTGTCTTTTGTATCCAAACAATACCACAATCGGAAGGGAATTGTGCACCTTCACTTTCGAATAATAATAATCGGTAGGTTTATTTGTTATGTTCCTTCCGACTATTCTATGTAAAAAAACTTTGTTTTCTGGAACCAAACAACACCATAATCGGAAGGTAATTGTGCACATTGACTACCGAATATTGTTAATCGGTAGTTTTATGTTTTTTTAATTTTTGATTATTCTACCAAAAAACAACTATGATTTCTGGAACCAAACAACACCATAATCGGAGGGTTAATTTTCAACTTGACTTCCGAATAAAATGAATTGGTAGGTTTAGTTTTTGTTAATATCCGATTATTCTGTGTGAAAGAACTTATGTTTCCTGGAACCAAATAACACCATAATCGGAAACAAAGTTGACACATAAGATAACCGAATATTTTAATTGGTAGTTTGTTTAAAAAAATACGCTTCCGTTTCTTTATAATCGTAAAGTTTTTATATTAATAATCCTCCAACTACATCCATTACATAAAGTTCAAAATTTCGTCAAAAGCACCTAAATCCATACTCCTAGTTGACCATAAAAGTATTAAAAAGGATCATAACGTCCAAACACCACAAAAATTGTCCCTCTTGATCTTGTAACATCCTTCATGTTCAAATCGTTTCCCGTAGAGGTCCATATACCGACGATCATCAAGATTTCTCTGAAATTACGAATGAGTAACAAGTTAGTACTAACTTATGTTAATGTGAGTCGGAGTTATAAAGACACTTACTCGTTTTTCATACATCCACTAAGAAAAAGCGTCCCTAATAAATCGTTCTTCATCTTCAAGTTTGTCAATCTCCTTGTCGACTGCCTTCTTTCCATCTTAATGTCATTGGATGATCTTCGAATTCGATTACCATCTAACGCCTCAAATACCATTAAAATACGGTTCCATAACTGCTCTTCGGATTCCCGTTTGTGGAGATTGTGAACACGATCATGAGAAGTTACCACAACCCACGCTCTATAAATAGCACAATCTTCTTCTTCGGCAAAAGCAACATCGATGTTTTTGGTTTTCAAAATTAGAACTGAAGAGAGGAAAGAGTTTGGTGCAATTAGGGTGATAGATATGAGTTTCTTTATATAGGTTTAGGTTCCAACGTCTCTTTTTGTTTTTCCCAAAAACTCCAACGGCTATTTCTGAAATTTGGTTTAAAATGCCAGGATAATTTGACGAAGGTTGAATGTGGAGAAACCAATAATCGGTACGTATTTTAGTTAGAATATCTATCGATTATGGTAGCTTTCAAAATTTGAATTTGTGGAAACTATAATCGGTAGGTTGTGGAACCTATTTGGCTTACGATTATGGCTACATCCAAAACACGAACCAAGTGGTTATGCCTGGCTCTGTACACTCCAAACCTATGGAATTTGGCAAGGGTTCGATTTGGGGCTTCTTACAATCGGTAGGTTTTTAAGTTGTATATACTACCGATTATGGTAGATTTCAAAATTCATCACACGAAGGATTTTAGAAAAAACTCATTTTGGGGCAACCTATAATCGGTAGGTTGTGGAACCTATTTGGCTTACGATTATGGCTACATCCAAATCACGAACCACATGGTTATGCCTGGCTCTGTACACTCCAAACCTATGGAATTTGGCAAGGGTTCGATTTGGGGCTCCTTACAATCGGTAGGTTTTTAAGTTGTATATACTACCGATTATGGTAGATTTCAAAATTCATCACACGAAGGATTTAAAAAAAAACTCATTTTGGGGCAACCTGTAATCGGTAGGTTGTGGAACCTATTTGGCTTACGATTATGGCTACATCCAAATCACGAACCACATGGTTATGCCTGGCTCTGTACACTCAAAACCTATGGAATTTGGCAAGGGTTCGATCTGGGGCTCCTTATAATCGGTAGGTTGTTAAGTTGGATAGACTACCGATTATGGTATATTTCAAATTCCCTTACATGAAGGATTTTAGAAAAAAACTCATTTTGGGGAAACCCATAATCGGATGGTTTGGTAATATATTAAACTCCCGATTAATTTTCGCATCCAAAACACGAACCAAGTGGTTATGACCGGTTGTGCACACTCAAAACCTATGAAATATGGCAAAGGTTGGATCTAGGGCTCGTTATAATTGGTGGGTTGTATAATTATATACCCTACCGATTATGGTAGATTTCAAAATTCATTACGCGAAGGATTTTAGAAAAAACTCATTTTGGGGCAACTTATAATCGGTAGTGTATGTAACCTATTAGGCTTCCGATTATGGCTACATCCATGCTCAAGCCAAGTGGTTATGGTTGGCTCTGCACCCTCAAAACCTATGGAATTTGGCCAAGGTTGAATATGGGGCTCCTTATAGTCGGTAGTCTTGCAAGTTGGATAAGCTACCGATTATAAAAGGATTATTAGCCGAATTATCTACACAATAATCGGTAGGTATAGTTTCAATTTAACCTACCGATTCACCTTTAACCTACCGATTATGGTATGGGCTCCCGATTATATAAGGGCATATTGGCCATTTCGAAAAATCAAAGATAAGGGTAGCTTAGATTTACGTTTGGGTGACCTTTTTTGTCTTATAGTGTCGCCACTAATTCTTTTGGGGTCGCCCTTAAAAATGCTTAGGGTTTTTCAATCCAAATTTGGCTTTTGTCATTTTTTTCCTTATTGCTAATTTGGCTTAGTTGTAATTAATGAGACAAAAATACCCCTCTCCCTGAATCCGCCAATATTCCTTAAAGCAACTGTGGTATTCCAAGTAATTCAGAAAACACCAGAGGACATCTTCGTCATCCCATTCTCATTCTCGCTAAATCCCCCAACCCCCCTCCCTCCCGCAACCAATCCCAGTCAGTACACCACACCACACCACACAGATGAAAGGAAAAAAAAAAAAACCTAAAATTATTTTTCCTCTCCCCCCAAAAATCCCCACAGTCGAAAACCCTAAGGACACCAATTATTTCTCCAATAGAAGATTCAATTCAAGTAAGATTCTCAACTAATTTTTTATAATGTTTTCATGATTTCGTTTAATTTGATTATGTTTGCGATTCCAAAACCTAATTAGAGTGTGCTGATAAATTAGGGTTCAAGTTAGACTGTGTCTTTGCCACTACCACACGAGCCTACTTCAAATGTTTTGGCTTGTTCAGACATGTTAAATGCGGTTGGTTTGGCTATTGGTAATGCAGGTCGAAATGCTGAAGATGGAAATAGATGCTGTCAAGGGAGCTGCAGGGGAAGACTCAGAAGTAGAAGGAGTTCTGCCTCCTCCTCCAAGGAAGCCAGCTGAACAGGATATTGTTCAGAGAATTGAAGTTTTGTGTCAATTAATTGCTAAGAATGGGCCTGCATTCGAAGCTCGTGTAAAAGAAAGTGGGAATCCTAAGCTTGCTTTCTTATTTGGTGGTCAGCCTGGAAGTGAAGCAGCAGATGCTTATGAGTATTTTCAGTGGATGAGAAGTAAATGTTGTATGGATTTACAATTGGGTGAACAGCCTGAAAAGACTATTTCATTGCCCGCGCCTTTAGAAATTGAAGATGCATCTCAATCAGCTCAAGATTCCGACATGGAAATGGAAGGTTAGTCCTGTAGATCATGTTTCTTTAATTGATTTGTTGGAATCTGGTAAAAAAAATCTTTCGAACATTCCATCTTTCGTTGTGTAATTAGTAGCATTCATCTTTTGATTGGCAAGTCTGGAACTGTAATTATATTGTTAGCTGGGAAAGATTTTAGTTTCGTGTATACTTTGGTACTGTTGGTGCTGGTGTCCTGAGTCACTATATGCACTCTTTAGTAGTTGTCATGGTGCGAATCTCGAATACGTATTAAGGCAATTCATAGCTAAATGATTCCATAGAACTCAGTTGGTGAGGAATTAAACTAATCTTTATAGGTACATAATCTGATGTTTTTGGAGGAACCTTTAGTATCAAGTACGATGAAATGAATGGGTTTAATTCCTGTAATTCTTGAAACAAACTCACAGCCAGGCCCAGGATAAATTGTTTTCCTTAATTTTTGTAAATTCCTTCTGATACAACACAACAAGATGTCTGAATGTCATATTCATGAATAATTTGAATGTTTAGTTCTATTATGTACACTAACGCAGTTCCAGTCTTGGGTTTCTTGTTTAGCGCTTGAAGTATATTCTGATAAAAGTGCCATCAATTGATGCTTGCTGTAACTACTTCAAATTTAGATACTAAACTGAAGTTTTTTTTTTCCCTAAATGTTTTTAGATGAAATGAATCAGTCTGACAAAGATCAGCGGATTTTTGACTCAGTTGAAGGGCTAAAAGAACCTGGTTCCAAGAGTAACGAGGTCTCATTTGTGAATGTCAAAGAACAATCGCCTGGACATCCGCATTTGATATCCTTAACATCGTGGAATACTACATCTGGACTTCTACCTGCTTCTGAGGCTTCAATAACTGCTGCAGATGGAATAGGTTTGAGTCGTTTGACCTTATTTTCTAGCATCAATCTTGTCCTGCATATTTGATAACATGTGTTAGTTTGAAGACTCATTGCTTCTTTTTTCAGATTCAATAGCACATACTATAAAGTTCTTAGACATTTCACCGTTGTAATTGTAACCCTCTTGTTAGCCATAACCTGTAATTGTCGGAGCATAAAAAATCTGCTAGTAGCAGTATTAGTGCATGGCCTTGGTTTTGCATTTTGAAACTCACATGCTAAAATTTTCACAGAACAACAAAAATCTGTGCATGGCAGACCATCTGCCAAAGACGATAGCTCAGCTGAAGGAGGCCTCAGGTACGTTTATCCAAAAGCGGAAGCGGGTCGTTCCTCTCACTAGAGATGTAAGTCTAGCTAGTGTTTCACATGCTGATGCTTGTGACAGTGGCGAGGAGGCTTCAGGTACACTTGTCAAAAGCCGAATCCCATTATACAAACGGTTACAAGAATATGCCTCTGATGACTTTGCTGAAGATGAAGTCAGTCCTGTAAGGGTTTCACCATCAGTTACTGCAAGTATAACAAGTTCACATGAAGATGAGATGGCCATACTGTATGCAGACTTAGGCTGTGAAAATATTTCTACGAAGGAAGAGGTGTTTATGCCGTCTGCAGAGTCAGGGTCTATACAATCTATTGGTCCGCTCTCTAGGAAGCCAAATATTTCATTAGACACAACTGCCAAATTTCAGGATAATAATAGTTTGACGTTCAAGGATGACATACAAGGTGATGCCGACATTGGTGTCCATAGTGATGAGCTTCGGAATACAGAAAAGTGTCTCACCTCAAAGAAAGTTGATCAGTACGGGAGATTGGTTAGGGAAGACGCAAGTGAAAGTGACTCTGATGGTGCACGCTATACCAGGAGGCATGCCAGGAGACATAGAAGCCAGAGTAGGAGCAGAAGCAGGAGCAAAAGTCGATCTCCAAACAGTAGACAGAGAAGAAAGAGTCGTAGTCCAGGGAGGAGAAAGGATAAGAGAAACCGTTCTCGCAGGTATAAGTTATCTTTGATTTGATTATTTGAGTACGATATCTGTTTTGGTTGGTTTACTGTAAGAACCTGGAATTTCTAGGGTTTCCATATTTTATTTTTCTGCAAGCTATCACTGTGTAGCCCTCGGTTCTGAAGTTGTTGGTATTTTGCAGCTGGACTCCAAAGAGACAAAGAAGCAGGAATAGGTCACCTCATTTTAGGCATAAAAAGAGGGGAAAGATTCCAAACTGCAATGATTTCCTTTGAGGAAGATGCTTCCGTGGAGTATCTTGTAGATATATACACACTTCAACAAGTGGTGATCCGGTTAAACAGAATAAGAGCAGAAGTAAACAGTATCTCGAGCCTCCACAGGATCCGAAAAACAATGATATCAATGGAGTTTCACAGATAGTAGTGAGCGACAAAAATCCACCATCTCAAGTAGAACATGGCAGCATTGGAAATTCGGGTTCTGTAATGGATCACGTTACTTCAAGTGGGACTGCTGGAGTACACCTATCCGACTATGAGGCAGCAATTACTGGAGTGAAAGTAGTACAACAATCTCCAGAAGAAGAGCTCGGTGTTCAACTTAAGGAGAACGAGATATGTAGGCAACCGTTGTCTGAAATCTTGCCAGTGCAATTAACAGTTGTTTCAGAAGCCGAACATCTGACTGGTGTAGTTTCTCAGAATGAACCTTCCGCTTGTCAAAATAATGTTCAACCGCCCCAAACTAATATAGTGGACGTCCCTGTTCAGTTTGCTCAGCCTATTTCCCAACCTTTTTTTGGTCATCCATCTAATCCATATCCGATCCCAACTTCAATGAGCCAGACACAGGTGCATCAGGTTGCTACAACTTCATCTTCAGCATTCCACTCTTATGCTCCCCAACTACCTCACCCACCTCCTTTTCTTCAAGATGTTAATGTGGCAGCATACATTTCAATGCCACCTACTGCAAACATTCAAGGTCAGTTAGCCTCAATGGAGAGGCTTCCGCACTATCAGGCTCCATTTCAGGGCCAACATTCCACAGTTCTACCACAACCGACATGGATACCCTTGCCTCCAGCTCCAAATTCTGCCTTTCAGAATCCTGCTTTTCATCTACAGTACTTACAGCATCCGATGCAGGCAGGAAACAAGTTCAATCAGCCGGTAATGAGGCCTTACTCACATGAAGCGCCTTATAACAATATGTCTCGGTTACCTGTTGCTGGAGCATCTAAAATGCATTACAATCCGTATGCATCTACTTTCGTACAAACTCCTGGGAACTCCAGATTTGGTTCAGTTCTTAACCAAGATATGGATCCCAACTACCGAAATAACAATGATTCACTTGGTTCTAGTGCATCAGCAAGTGGGCATTTACCCTTGGATTCTAGTAGATCTGGAGGCCAATTTACCGCGAACGAGAATCTGACATTGTTTGAGAGTGTTGAGTCGTCTTCCACTACATTCCGAAAACTAGGAAATACTGGGGAACGGCAGGCTGTCGAGGAGGGTGCAAGTGCTGCAAATATGTCTCCTGGAGATGGTGAGTTTGGTGATGCAGGAATAGATGCAGAGGTTGGTGCCGTTGAGAATGGGAGCCCCCACCTTGCAGAAGAAGGGAATTGGAGCCTGGAGAATCCAGCTGATGATGAGATTGGTCAGGTTGAAACATCTGGGGAGAGCAAGAAGAGCAAGGATTCCCGATTAATGAAACATTTTAGGGTTGCCATTGCTGATTTTGGAAGAGAAGTGTTAAAGCCGTCATGGCACGAGGGTAACATGAGCAAGGAGGCATTCAAGACAATTGTCAAGAAAACTGTTGATAAGGTATCAGGAGCCATGAAAGAGCACCAGATACCCAAGTCACAGGCACACATAAATCAATACGTGGAGTCCTCGCAGCGGAAGTTGAGAAAACTTGTGATGGTACATATCTTCCTTAACCCACTCATCTTTTTCATTCTACCAAAAGATTTTTCGTGCAAGTTATGTTACTCGTGCAACCTCTGGCTGTCTTTATTTGCCAAATTTATGCGAAAGGTTGGAACAATGTAGTCGTTAAGATCATACTAATTTAGAATTTTGCTAAAAAGCTGATTGTTTTCAGCTTTTAACATGCTCCGCTGGCTACGTGTTTCTGCTCCTTGTCCATTCCCTGTAACTTGTCACAGTGTTAACCTCATCATAATTGGAGCAATCTTATAAAGTAGTTTGCTTAAACCTATGTTACTCAATTTTGTTTTGCAGGGTTATGTGGATAAGTATGTCAAAGTATAAAGGAGGGCATTTGACCATCTTTTACTTTCATCCGTCGAAGTATTGGAGTGTTTGAAGTAGACATGTGGTTTTAAGAGTAAGTACTTTCCTAAATAATTCACTCTTAAGTCCTGGATTTGGCTAGTTTGTGTAAAGATATTGATATATGGAAGATTCATGATCGACCTTAAAATTAATATTTGAGAGGATTGTTGCGTAACTGATAGTAAATTGCAGTTCGATTCTTCTGCTTGCAGTGGTATTGAAAATGCTTTGTAGACAATGCTAGATCGTGGAAAAAAGATTAATTCTAAAATAGACCTTTTAGTCTATTTCCTGCCGATACTGTATTACTGTATACTGTTCGTAAAAAAGATTGTGCGTAGAAATGATGTTTCGCTTAAGACGGCATGCTCCACAGGATGCAGTCTTACAGTTAAATCAATGTATGTTTTCTTAACTAGGAACAGTTGAATTGTGTAAAAATGCTAGGTGGTTATAATATATTTCTGCGAACCCCAACAACCACTGTAAAGCTGTGAAAGAGAAATTAATATGTCAAGTGAAACACTACTTCTGTTGTTGGACTAATCGTCGCAGTATTTGAGTGGAGATCGTAATGAAACTCTAAAAACGCATGATGCCTTTTTTAGTAAGGACACTGGTTCTTATGCAATTGCTATTTTTTTTTTCAACTCATGAGTATATTTCTATTACAGGAATCAGAGGATGCTCTGTGAGAACCAATAGAGTAATGATAGCTGAGTCTCTTGCTTGGTTGAAAGCTGTAAATGGTATAGCTGAGTCTCTTGCTTGGTTGAAAGCTGTAGATGACTTTAGGCAGTGATCCTCATTGCGGTGTGCAAGTTGCCCATCGTTTCGTAGGTTTCAGAAGTTGTGTCCTTTGTTGACACTCTTTGTTCTCTTAGAAATTTCTGTGTTCTTAGAAATCTTTGTCACTTTTCTGTGAGCTTCTCGCTCTTGGTAGTTGTACTCGCCCGCACACGGCTTGTGTGCATTTTAATCTATTCTCTTTGATCGATAAAAAAAAAAAAAAAATACTACTCCATGAATTGCCAAAACATAACATACATGGATAAATATATGTTGCACGTTTTTTCTCAATCGAATCTTGTGCTTTTAGGGGATGAGTGGTCTACATCTAGGGGATGCCTCCAATGTCAGGCACATGTACTGCAAATGGGCTTCTGTCATCTGACACGAAATGTCAAATGCCGAAATTTAACATATTGTGTGACTACCAGTTACATTGGTGATCTTACAAAGCTTTTCTAGATTGATCTTGAATTCTAATGCTTTAAGAGTATTGGCTTTTGTTCCACGTTTTTTGAACTATAAGACATTGTGAATGTTGTGAGCTATAAAAACTGAGCTGTGAAATTGGTAGAAGCATACCTTTCTCGGCCTTTTGGCTAAGATCAAGTGTAGTATCTGTTCTTATCAGTTTAATATCTTATATGCTTGTCCATCCGATGGCACGATATTAAAGTTGTTTTTTTCACGGGGGAGTTCCCATCACAGAAGCTTGCTGCTGGGGGTTCTCAGGCGTCGCCCTTGCGTTGCACTACTGCAAGGGCCTGGCACACCCCTACCAATGCTAATCTTTAACCATTGATCTGGCTTCACATCCAATATTTATGGAGGACTATCCCTATACGGGTCAAACGAGGATTAAGAACGTGGCGACGATCTTAATCTCACTAGTCTGAGTTCAACATTAGTCCCACATCCCGAAGATAACAGAAAAGGTGAAAGAAGACGTCCTATAAGTAAAACTCAAAATGCAGCCAGAAATCATACTTACCTGGACGGGTCTATTGCTGATCATAAAGGGTCATGGCCTAGGTTAGTGACTTCCATTGCACTTTGGAAGGGCGCTCGCCTAAGATCTATCCTACGGGATAGAGTCTCCGCGCGGCCCCAGCCAATCTTGCAAAACCAAAATTTCTTCGGCCCCTGCTAATCTTGCGAAACCAAAATTTGTTTTATCATTTCTCTTTCTGCTGAACAGGAATCTGAAAGTGCGCCTTAACTCTCAAGCAAGCTCAGAATCTTCAAACATATTCAGCCAGGAGCTATAATCAAGATGCTTAGAATCTTGTCAGGTTAGCGCTACCTTGTGTCTACCATTGCTCCAAGTTATGAAATCAAACACAAACACAAACACTTGCATTACTAACTTGGTGTATAAGAACATTTTTGTTCTACAGCTTCGTTGAACCTGAGCTAACTTGGTTCCATGAGTTTCACAACTATCGAGCCATGGCTACAGTATGCCATTATGGTTTCGCACAACTGTTACCGTCCCTACAGTATGTCATTATGGTTTTTGCAAGTAATTGGTTTCTAGTGAGATTCCGTAATGGCGCAGGGACGGTACCATAAGTACATAGAGCATGCTGAATTGGTGGATTTGAATCACATTTGTGTAAGGTTCAAAAACCCTCTGAGCTTATCCAATTAGCGTTAATGCTATTTTCCGGCAGGTTCAAATGTACATACGACCTGCTGCACCGGCATTATATGGTCGTAATAGATCGAGCAAGTTTGAATTGACGTAACATAGTCTTGTACTAAACTTAAGTGATAGAAACAAGAAATATCACCATACACACAACTAAGATTGTATTAGAGTTGTAGAAATTTGTGACTGGGGGGAGTCGAACTCTTAACCGCTCCAGAGAAGGAATCCAGAAAGACAAAACACAGTGTTGTAGGTTTAGTCCCATAGTGCCTATATTACAAAACAGAGATTGGTTCAAATAGGCTGAGCTTTCACTTAAGTTCGTCCCTTCGGGGACATCCGATAAAATTGGAACGATACAGAGAAGATTAGCATGGCCCCTGCGCAAGGATGACACGCACAAATCGAGAAATGGTCCAAATTTTTTTTGTTTTTTTTTCTTTGTTAGTCTGGTTATGGATTTTTTGATATTGAGACTGCTTCCTGACATGATTTTTTCCATTGTTTGTTATTCCCTCAGCAACAGAAAATGCACACCAGGATGTTTGATCGAAGAATGAGTGTCCTGAGAAGTGTCTGAATTTGTTTCTTGAAATGAAAGTGGCAGGAATGGATTAACTTTGTGGTGATTTTGGGTGTGTCTTTATGTGCTTGCTTCAAATCATTTTGTTTTCCACTGGGAACCCAAGGTTACGACGTCCGAGGTTGTGCACATGTATGTAGATTAACTTTGTTACATTAACAGAAGGTTCGAACTGCGGATTCGCCTGAATGCAGTTAGCTGACATTACTACGTCTATAGCTGATGTCCTTTTCCTTGAACCAAATTTGGCATTCAATATTTTCCTCTTCAATCCCGATTCCTGATATATGTGGCACTACACTTTTGTCTAATTTTCCATCTGATTTGACAATTTGTAAGAGTCCATGCGTGTGTCCACCACCCGAAGTCAATTACGGCCACAACTCATCTGGTTGAAATCAATGATGTCCAACTAGTTCAGGTACTAAAAGGACTAAATAACTCGTTCAGGTTTATTTCGCTCCTTGAAATGGCTGGCCAAAGAGATGTGATGCTTTTGGGCGCAATGTTGCTAAAAAAGATTATAGGTCCAAACCTCTCTCTACCCATGAAAGAAAGAAAGATGCAAAATGAAAGGTAATAATAGTCCCACACAGGCCGTTCAGGAAAGAAGAGAAAGAAAACGATCCTATAAGAGAAGCTTGAAATGCAGCTTGAAATCATACTTACCTGGACGGGGTCAATGGCTGATCATGAAGGGTCATGGCCTAGGTTAGTGGCTTCCATTGCACTTTGGAAGGGCGCTCGCCTAAGATCTCCCCATTGAGGGAGAGTCTACGTCATAATTTGTTCCTGAGGGGGAACGCGTCCGCGCGGCCCCTGCCAATCTCGCAAAACCAAAGTTTATCTTGCGTTGCCTATAAAAGAGGTGCATTTTGCTTAAGAATTTGCGGTACTTGCAAGTTCTCTTGAATTTTTTGCACAAGCTGGTATTGCTGTGTCAGATGCATTGCTAGGCAAGATCGACATTTGTGTACATGCACATTCTGGTTATGAACACCTAATAGACTGGAATGGTTTGTGATTACTGTAAATAAGGAACCGTTGTCGATTCAGAAATTTCAGTAAAAAACACATAATAATCAATCGTCTCTGGAATCTGAAATCCTTCATTGTGGCTTGATCTGACAACTTTCCTGTAAATTGACTGCATTGTTTGTCATTTTCCCCTCAGCTGGATGAATTTGTAGTCTGGTCAATAATTTTGCATCTCCAGGAAAGAAAGCATACATTCAATTGTTTATAAATAGCAGTAATGTTGAGACTCTCACGTTATGACACCTTAATGATTTTCTAATTTTTACAAGTTTAGTGAGCCTGGATCTTTATTGGAATGCTTTAAGTGGTTACATTCCTGACACATTGGGAAAGCTGTCACAGCTTCGTTTCCGGTATGATTCTATAATCATTTGTTTGCCATAGATTATTGTAAACTTGGTGCAGGCTTTTTCGATTTGTGCCCACTTGAAAGAAGAGCATATTCATCACAAATGGAGGAGGTTTAGAAGAAGTACATTTAACAAAATTATGACAGTACAAGAAGCTGGAACACGGCCGGTACTTGTTGGTAAAGATGATGGTTACACTGAACCACCGTGGCTTGCTATCCCAGTGGGACTATAAGCTGATTAGGAGTAGCCAAAATTCAAAACGTAAACAAGATGAAATTGGATAAATTTGGTTAGCAGTCCCACCTGGGATAGAAAGCTACTGGTAATATTGCGACGTTACGTTAGTCGTCCGGGACTGGATTGGAGAACATGTCGAGTCTTAAGAATAAATAAAAAAAAAAGTGCACCAGCCGGGAATCGAACCCGGGTCTGTACCGTGGCAGGGTACTATTCTACCACTAGACCACTGGTGCTTGTTTGTAAATTTCATTTTAAAATACAATGAGTGACTCTTTTTCTTTCTGTTGTTTTTCTTGTTCCACTTTGAGTTGTAAAGGGCTGTTTGGTAACCATTAAAATAATGGATTATCAGCCCATAATCCATTATGCAGATTATAATGGATTCTATATGTGTTTGGTAACCATTATAATAATTGATTATTTTAATCATAATTGAAAAAATCCATTATTTTCATAAACAGAAAAAAGTTGTTTTGAAAATTTATTATAATCAATTATTTTTTCTAACAAACTCAAATTGAATTTTTTCTTTTATTTTCTCTAAACTATCAAGAGAGAGACAAAAAAACAACATATGACTAAAATAAATCCTAAATCATTGTTCTTTCCTCTCCATTTCGAAATCATCATTCTAAGATAATCAATTATTTGAAAAAAAAGTGTCTGGGAAAATTTATTTTGAAAATGATTATATCAAAATCATTTATCAATTTATGATTATTTATAATCATAAATAGATAATCATAAATTTTACCAAACAAGGCCAAAATGTGCAACAATCAACAACCTATTGATAACAATGGTTCTGGGCATACCGCCCATTTTTGAACAACACTAAAACAATCACTCACAGAAAAAAAGGAGGCCCCACCCCTAGGATTTTGCAGGGGCCAGGCTATGGGGAGTTTGTGAGGGGGTTGTTTTAAGCTTGTTTCAAAGGGCGGTATACCTAGAATTTTTGTATTGATAATGTTCCAAAACTTTTTATTGGTGGTTCACCAGGAAATATAAGATGGCGGCTTCTAGTTGTTTATTTCGGACACGGAGGAGAACCGTTTTATATATCCTCGAAACTTTTGATTTAACAATCCAATTTCAGTCCATATTCGGACAATAACACGTTGTGATTGCAAATCTTGGAACGCGAGTTCCCCATTTCTGAAATGGACCATGAAATTAGATCAGAATGACTTAAAGCTCCAAATCATCAATTTTATTGGGCCGACCGAGCGAAGCGAGGGAGGACCTTTATATGGTCACTTTTTTGTAAATCTAAGTGATCAATTACCACAAAAAGATTGAGAATGGTTAGGGCCGAAAAACCAAAAATGTCCCTCCCTTTTAGTCCAATTATTATAACTCTTTTTGTATCCTATCTTTTCAGGGGTATAATTGGAAAGCAAACTTTAATATAACATATCTGAAAATCCGTGCCTTGGAATTTTACAAAATTTATCTCGTTGGAAAGGTTATAAAAAACTCTACGCAACAAGTACAAACAACAATATCAAATTTAGAGTTTTACGAAAAATTTGGAGGTATGTATCATTTTAGGCACAATTTTAGAAAATTAAATGTATATCCATTATCCACAAAATATACATAATACTTTATGTAGCAAAATTTTGGTTCATGCGTCAACTAATTTTCCGTTGCAACTAATAAAACGATGTACTCCCTCCGTTTCAAGAAAAATGATACTTTAATTTTAGACACAATTCTCGAAAATTGAATGCATAGCCATTATGCAAACCACCACAGATGATGCATAACACATCATGCAACCATATTTTGGTTTATGGATCGACTAATTTTCCGTTTCTGAAAAAGTGATACTTCCACAACCCGTTTCGGGAAAAGTGAAACTTTCGCTCCGTTTCGGGAAAAGTGATACTTTCGCTTCGTTTCGGAAAAAGTGATACGTTCGCTCCTTTTCAGAAAAAGTGATACTTTTTTCAAGCGGCAAAGTATCACTTTTCTAAACTAAGCGAAAGTATCACTTTTCGGAAACGAGGTGAAAGTATCACCTTTCTTAAACGGACGAAAGTAGTCGAGACGAACCCCATGTTGATTCTTTTCGGTCGGCCCTCCCACCGTGGCAACGCGGTTATACTAGTAGTCTCACCTGGATCACTTAGAAGGATTGTTTTTGTTTAAATACCACCAGCAACAGAGTATCCGTCCAGCAATGATATAACAATTTTTTTTAGCTAAGTCATAATATTAAAGCCAAAAAAAGTAATTACAAATAATTATCAGGGGACCCTAGGATCCCAGACCCTTTAGAGAACTAAAGGGCAGACAAAACCTCGAAAAATCTAATTAAGGAATAGAAATGGGCAAAACAGGCTCTTACATGAAAACGTAAAAACCTATAACACCCGTTAAACTTCAATCATTAATATCACACTAACTCCAAGCACCCTACATAATACTCATGTCCGTAGCAATCATCGTTCTAGTAACATAACTTCATTTAAAATTGCGTTTATGCGATTGTAAAGGTCCACGCACTTTACTACTCCTCGATGTATTACAATTATTAACTGATGCAGTAGCCAACTTCATATTTATAAAATTCAAGACTCTCTGAGCTTCTTCCTCCGCAATAGGGTCAAACCCTTTATCTTTGTTAGGGAGTTTATTATAGAACCCTCCCCAGGAATATAAGGTACAATCGCCGATCGATTAATATCAGCATCCATCCCTTCATTATAATCGGTTTCAACTTGTTCCACATCCTCATTGGGTACCTTCTCCGCTAATTCATCAATAAGATTATTTGCTGCAGCATTTATAATTTCTTGAGCGAACTTTAACATACGTATTTCCTATTCCGAGAGATTCTCTTTAGATTTATTCGTACGTTTACGTCTTTTATTGTTACCAACAACAACCCCCTGTCTAATTTCAGTAATAGTGGGATCATCAACTACTATTACAGAGTTTTGAGTAGTAGGGGCGATGACTAAAGTACTGCTCTCCGATACAATAGTTTCATGTATGGTTTCATTCACAACAACTCCATCAGCTCCAAGAACCGGCGAGATAATTCTCGATTGCTGGCTACAGATATCAACTTCAGGAGTTCTAGGTTTATCCCCTACATCTTTAGATGACTCATCATAAACATTTTCCACTTCTTCACCATCACCTTCTTGGTTGTCGCCCATCACATCATCTGCCTCACTTCCGTCCACATTTTTAAGAACATCAAACTTCCCAGTGTTTACGTTACCCGAATTTTCAGCACCGTTGTCGCTGAATTTAGTTTTTGTACCCTTAGCTAATTCGAATACAGATTGTCTTGTCGCCTGTAACGATTTATTATTGTTGTTGACTTCTTCAGTTGTTGGGGGAACAAAGTCTCTGTTCCTGTTACATCTTCTACGATCTCTAAAATTATTATCTGCTACATTACCTGACTTAGCAATGATATAACAAGCACGATGTGGATAGGGTTCTCGTAATTTTCAGATCTTATGAAGAAAAATTGCCCATATGAGCTCACTTTTAGATTCCAACAAACTGTATATGTGGAAGTATTTTAGTCGCACAAAGCTTAAAAATATCCTTTAAATTTCTACTCCGAAGAAGACCGTGAAAAGCATCTGAGCCCTTTCTAAGTCTCTCACGTCAGGGTTTTCGATTGAGGCTTTGGCGGCAGAAAACTGCAAGAGGGAGGGGATAAGTGAAGATATGTTTCATGGTGCATATCTTGAAAGTAACGGTTTGCATTTTGAATGATTGGTTTCATGTGCAAATAAGTTTGAATTCCAAGATATCATGTCAGGCGAACCACTCATTAAAAAACAAGGCCACTTTGATCATTATTTTTGCACTTAAATCATTCAGATAGGTTGAAGCTCATTCACAACATCTAACAAACATACTTGCGAGCAATAGAAATATGTAGATTAAAGAGCATAATATAGTATAACATCCCTACTCTTTTTTTCTCCATCTGAAGATGAGAGTGGAAGCAACCCCTTAAGTGTTGTAATTAGACCGAAAACCATGAAAGGTCGTGTGGGATATCGTTTGTCTAAGTATTACCATGGCGAATAAAATTGTTACCTATAAAAAAAAAAAAAAAAGTCAACCTCAAATTCTTTTGTTAGTTCGAAGAAATTATGTTCTACTCTTTTTCTAACTGATTTGTTTCAGTTAATCAACACAAGACATCTTGAGCCGGAATACATACCATGACTGTAACCGTAGAGACGCCGCCGTAGATCAGGCAGGTTGTTTTCACCCGGGATTTATTAGTGTATAGCCCGTAGAAATTGGCGATACAAAGAGGCCACTTGACGAGGAGCTCAAGCCAGACGATGCCAACGTAGAAATGAGGTTTTTCGAGTTTCAAGTAATCTCCGTACCATGTAAAGAGATGAAACAGTGAATTCCCATAGGAACTAGTAGCAGGTAGAACCGTAGAAGTATATACAAATCAAAGAGTGAAGCCTTAATCACCATGAATGGAAAGTAAATCAACAGAAACCCATTGATGAATTTTTCAAGACTCATCTTCTCTCTATCGTTCTCTTCTCTCTATTATTAGGCCAACCGAGCGAAGCGAGGGAGGACTCTATATATGGTGACTTTGTGTCAATGTGAAGCGTGACATTTTTTTCAATTACACAAAAAAGATTGAATTTTGGTCCGGACACCTGGAAAAGACTAAGATGTCCCTCTAAATTAAATTTTACCTTTTTTCCTTTAGACATTTTCGTAAATAAACCAAAGAGGAAGGGAATAAGGTATTAGACATTTTCGTAAATAAACCAAAAGAAAGGGCACAATAATAAATGCATTTTTATATATTTAAAAACCTCAGTATATTTATTCAAGTAGTATTTTTATAAATTTTATATATTTGGAAAGCCCTTTAAATTAGCTACGCAATGAGCACAAACAATGATATCAAATTTTTGTTTTTCAATTTTTTTTATTATTCTCCAAATTTTGTATCTTTTTCTCCTTAAAAATTAGGCATAGCTTAAAATTAGACATATCTTAAAAAAAATTGAAAAAAACTACAAGAAAAATAAAATGATTGACTATGTATAAAAAACAACTAATTTTAAAATGAAAAGGACAACATATGGTGTTGAATCACCACCAAATTATTTGCAAAGTAAAAATATACCATGGCTTACCTGTCTGGAAAAATGATACTTTCGCGTCGTGTTTGGAAAAATTATACCTTCGTGCCATCTCAGGAAAAATAATATTTTCACCCTACGGCGAAATTAAATTGTGAACACAAAATTTAGTTTTACGTCATTTTTTTCGGTCGGCCATCCCACCGTGGTAGCGGTCATCTAGTTATTATGATGATGTAGGTGTTGGAAAACGATTACTAAAAAATAATTTTTTAAGGTTTTAATAAAATTATAATTTATTGTTTTCTTTTGTGAATGAAAAAACTTATTAGTCCCACATTGTGGAGTTTCCACGTTTTAGTTGTTTTAAGAGACTATATAAGCATTTTAGTCCCACATCGGGGAGTTTTTCTTCTTAAGTTGTATTTGTCAATTATATAAACAAATTCACTACTTTTGTATATAAAATCTATGGGAAAGGGGTTGCTCCATATTTTAGAGGGACCCCTAAGGGAAAATATTTTACAGCCGTTTCTTAAGCGTTCGCGATTTTCCTTAATGGTTTTTTCGGAGTTGCCAAGCTCAAGTTGAGCATCTACTACATATGCTAGTAGTAGGTGTAGTAGGGTGTTTTATCCTGGAGATATCCGTCTGTTAGGGCTATAGCATCACTCTTGAGTGTAGCCAGGGCGCTAATGTCTTAAGGACAACGTGTTGAACACGTGACTCACTCTATTTTTCCAAAGTTTTTCCTTGTTATTTGTTGCGGAGATTTGGGAGATCGTCCGTTTCATCAAATCAATCACCTCCACTATAAAGGAGCTAAGTATCAATAACTTTTGCTTATTTAATTTTTCCTTGTTTTTGATTATTGCACCCAACAATCTTAAGACATTAGAATTTGTAATAATCAAGAATGGTTGATTGGTTTGTGAATCATGGATGTTAATTATGGAGTGAAAAAACAGAAAACAAATTTTTGGTCAGCTGTAGAGTTTCGAATTTATATCTCAACCTAAAAGGAATTTCGATGAAATCTTTTGACACAACGTAGTGGACATCCTGATGGTTACCCACGTAAAATTTCAAAATTTTTGGAGTTGTAAAAGTATTTTTTTGATATTTTACAAAACAGAAAAACGTTCTGAAAAATTCTGACGATGAGGAAATGTTTTGTTAACTAAAGTAGTTTTTATGGGGTAACCATGAGTTTTTTAATATGGTGGTTCAAACGAAGTTTGAAAATCTAGATATTATCTTCAAAACTTATATTTTATCTTCCGTTTCGGAACTAAGGTTTCAGAGATGTGGTGTATTAGGTGATTGGGAAATTACCATCTCCGTAGTCCGAGTATAAACGAAGATTGTGACA
The DNA here is from genome assembly GCA_023531295.1 of Papaver armeniacum. Taxonomy (NCBI): domain Eukaryota; kingdom Viridiplantae; phylum Streptophyta; class Magnoliopsida; order Ranunculales; family Papaveraceae; genus Papaver; species Papaver armeniacum. Next base: position 53,844 of record JAJJWW010018525.1, read on the forward strand.
TGAAATGGGAAAGGGACATGGCTAACAGGCGCATGTGGATGAACACAATTTTTCCAAAGCTGACAAAGGTTGGAACATCAAACGCAACTCTAAGCGTAGTCTTCTTAAGAAAGGTATGTTTCATAAACCTGAATCTAGCATTACTTTAATTAAGGGTGATTTTTATGTGTGTAAAATCCAAGCCATACGGTAGTAAATTGTAGGCAACATAAAAACCTTAATTAGTAGATAGTTAATGCTAATTTAGTTGAAACAAACTAGTACGAGTTCAGTGGCATGATGTCGGAAGTTATTTTAATAACTAATGTGAGAGACCAGTAGGTGGACTTTGGAGCCACCAAGCATGTTTGTTGAAACAGAGACCTGTTCACCTCCTATCAGAGGATAGGAGATGTCGAGAAACTCTATATGAGTAACTCACCTGCGACAGAGGTTGCAAAAAGGGAAAGGTCGACGCGAAGCTCATATACGTCAAAATTCTCACATGAATGAAGTTTTCATGTTCCGGGCATATGCAAGAATCTTGTATCTTGATCTGTTGTAGATGGTAAAAGACTTAAGATATTAATTGAATATGGAAAGCTTGTCGTACCTAAGGGCATGTGATTTTGAAGGAAACGTTATAAGACTTAAGGTCAATATAATATTAACGAAAAAAAATGATGAAGTCGTTGATTCTTGTGTTTTCTTTTGTGTGATTGAATGTTTTGCATGGTAGACATGGAACCGTAAACTTATATAAGTCAAATGCATAAACTGGGAAGCGTATGCTACATACCCAAATTTAGTTTAGATATTGAACACAAAAGTTAAATATTCGTAGAATCAAAATATGCTATAAAACCATTTAGAAAAATTTCTCAGAGTAATTCTAATCCCTTAGAATTAATTCAGTTAGACCTAGTTGACATGAAATCAACTCAAACTAAGGTGGTAAAAGGTGTTTTTATAACTTTCATAGATGATTGTATGAGGTACTATATTGTATACTTACTTAGGGGTAAGGATGATGCCTTAAAAGCCGTAAGAGTATAAACTTGAAATTGAAAGCAAAGTATATGTTACCACTAAAAGGGTTAGTTCTGAACATGATGGCAAGTATGAAATTCATATAGGATAACTTTACTTGTTAAATGGCATTATTGATGAGATCACACCTCCTTATTCACCGTAGTCTAATGGTATAGTAGATCGTAAGAACAGATCCATTAAGGAGATGATTTATGCCATGTTGATTAAAGGAATTAACCGCCAACTTGTGGGGGGGAAGGTCGTCCTCTGATTTTGTTATATCCTGAATAGAGTAACCTTTAAAGGATTAGATAAAACTCCATATGGTTATGAAAGATAGACAACCTTCTTATGCATACGTCAAAGTGTGGGGGTGTTTAGATAAGATATCCTGAGTACCCTACTGCATATAGTTTTTGGTTGTGAGTTTTGCTTTACTATTATGGAATCTAGGGATGCTGAGTTCTTTGAACATGTTTATTCTTAATCATGTACCTCATTAGAGATGTGATGTTGATCCCTAGATTTATTTTCAAATAGTCAGAACTTATCTTTAAGGAAGATGAATTAGAGTTGATCCTAGGAGAAGTAAAAGATTAGAATTGAGACTTCTTATGGACCTGACTTCTTAATAAGCCTAGCTTAATCTGAGCTCCAGACTCGTAAAGAAGCTTCATTTAGTGAAATGGACTTAGTCCGTCGGAACCAGACTTGGGAGCTTGCTAGTTTACCTCTAGGGAGTAAGACCATGAGATGTAAATGAGTCGAAACGTTAGATATATGGAACTATGGAAAAATATTAGGCTAAGTTTGTAGCTAAAGGCTATAAACTAAAAGAAGGTGTAAATTTCCTTGATTCTTATTCACTTGTGAAGAGAATTATTTCTGTTGAAATGCTAATTGATTTTGCTGCCATAAATAACTTGGAGATACATCAGATGGATGTTAAGACAGCTTTCCTAAAACCGTGAATTAGATAAAGAAATTTACACAGACAACCTGAGGATTTTGTAGTGAAAGGTTATGAAGACAAAGTTTGTAAGCTTAACAAATCTTTGTATGGTTTTCAAATAAGCACGTAAACAGTGACATGGAAAATTTGATCATGAGATAATGTGTAGTGGATTTAAGTTAATGAATCTGACAAGTATATTTATAAGTAACTTGTTAAGGATTCCTGTGTGATTGTATACTTGTATGTTGATGATATGTTTATACTTGATACAAACATAGATGTGATTAATTCCACTAAAACCATGCCTTTGAATGAGAACGTTGACTTGAAAGACTAAGGCTTTTTGATGTAATCTTAGGGATGAGGATTAAAAGATAATTAAACATTTATAGTCTTAGTCATTCTCATTATGTTGAATTTGTGCTAAAGAGATACAATCAGTCTGATTGTAAGCCTGCTTGTACTTCATACGATTCTTCTTGTAGACTCAAGAAAAATAAGGAAAATGGAGTATCTTAACTTGAATACTCAAGAGTTATAGGATGTCTGATGAATTTAATGAACTGTAAGAGTCCAGACATTGCCTATATTGTGAGTAAGTTAAGTAGATATACTTGTAGTCCAGAGCAAGAGCATTGGGATGCACTTAGTAGAGTATTATGGTACCTAAAATACTCTATTACCTTTTATTTGATTTATGAAAGGTATCTTGTTGTCCTTGAGGGACTTTATGATGCAAACTGGATAGTTGACTCAGAGGAGTCTAAGTCTACGAGTGGATATGGTTTCACTCTAGCATGAGGGTTTGTTTTTGGAAGATTTCCAAACAAACATATATTGCTCAATTCATTATGGAAACTAAGAGTATTGTGTTAGATAAAGCACGAGAGGGGGCCGAGTGCCTAATATGCTTTTAGAAGACATTCCTCTCTGGCATAGGCCTGTGCCAGCTATATCTATACATTGTGTTAGCCAAGCTATAATAGCTAAAGCTAAAAATAACTAATCTCAATTTGCGTTATTTCCATTGATTGGATAAAGTCTAAGGAGAATATCGCGCAACCTTTTACGAAAGGTTTATCCAAAGAGATAGTAAGAAATGCATCGAGGGGATGGGGCTTAAGCTCATAAATTAAACTTGCCATGAAGGATACTCAACCTTGCTGACTGGAGATCCCATGATCAAGGTTTTGAATGAGACAACTAATTTGTGGTGGGTAAAGGTAAACACTATCAGAGAATTTCATTCTCTGTCCCTTCCCTATGGTGTAGACGTGATAGTGTGACTGCATGTGAAGGTTGACTTTTAAGAAGTCTTAATGAGTTCTATAGTTTCAATTTAAGAGTGAAGTGGGGTGTAGGAGTAACACTCTTTATGGAAACTCACCTATACGAATGAGGAAGTGGGGCGCTTCCATGAGAATATGAGCTTTGATTCTCTAGAGCATTTCGAGAAACAGGATATGTCCGGGCCAAATTGGACAAACGGCACGAGCTTAGCAGCACCCTTGGAGATATCATTCGTGGTTGTTATCGCGAATTACATCAAACGCTAGCTAAGATTCAAGACATAGTTCACTTGTCTCTAGCAAGTAATTTCGGTAATATCTCACTAAGCAAAGGTTCAAGACCTCATGGACACCTCTGCCTAAAATGGTATTTCCTACGCTTTTTATGTGGTTTTCGTTTTGATGGTCTTGGTATTACTGGAACTTAGGATCTAAGGATCACAAAGGGTTCACTAGTTCATGCTTTTTCACTTTAATTTGGTGAAAGGAACCTTTAGGCTCACTTGTGAGGAACTAAAGATGAAAGATCTCTATATATACTATATGATTGTTGCAATCCATAGTATGACCCCGGGGTCAACACACTATTGTGTGAGGGAGATGACGTTGAAATGGCTAGTATGACTTCAGCATACACGATTTGTCTGTCTGTTCAGTCAGTTCGGGTCGTGAGATTGGGTTGTTGATTTACCAAGATCTATCTGTGTTTTCGTGTTTTTATTGAGTTTTCATTCATGTGGGGATTGTTGGAAAACGATTACTAAAAAATAATTTTTAAGGTTTTAATAAAATTATAATTTATTGTTTTCTTTTGTGAATGAAAAAACTTATTAGTCCCACATTGTGGAGTTTCCACGTTTTAGTTGTTTTAAGAGACTATATAAGCATTTTAGTCCCACATCGAGGAGTTTTTCTTCTTAAGTTGTATTTGTCAATTATATAAACAAATTCACTACTTTTGTAAAATCTATGGGAAAGGGGTTGCTCCATATTTTAGAGGGACCCCTAAGGGAAAATATTTTATAGCCGTTTCTTAGCGTTCGCGATTTTCCTTAATGGTTTTTTTTCGGAGTTGCCAAGCTCAAGTTGAGCATCTACTACATATGCTAGTAGTAGGTGTAGTAGGGTGTTTTATCCTGGAGATATCCGTCTGTGAGGGCTATAGCATCACTCATGAGTGTAGCCGGGCGCTAATGTCTTAAGGGCAACGTGTTGAACACGTGACTCACTCTGTTTTTCCAAAGTTTTGCCTTGTTGCTGTTGTGGAGATTTGAGGAGCTCATCCGTTTCATCAAATCAATCACCTCCACTATAAAGGAGCTAAGTATCAATAACTTTTGCTTATTTAATTTTTTCCTTGTTTTTGATTATTGCACCCAACAATCTTAAGACATTAGAATTTGTAATAATCAAGAATGGTTGATTGGTTTGTGAATCATGGATGTTAATTATGGAGTGAAAAAACAGAAAACAAATTTTTGGTCAGCTGTAGATTTTCGAATTTATCTCTCAACCTAAAAGGAATTTCGATGAAATCTTTTGACACAACGTAGTGGACATCCTGATGGTTACCCACGTAAAATTTCAAAATTTTTGGAGTTGTAAAAGTATTTTTTTGATATTTTACAAAACAGAGAAACGTTCCTGAAAAATTCTGACGGACAGAAATGTTTTGTTAACTAAAGTAGTTTTTATGAGGTAACCATGAGTTTTTTAATATGGTGGTTCAAACGAAGTTTGAAAATCTAGATATTATCTTTAAAACTTATATTTTATCTTCCGTTTCGGAACTAAGGTTTCAGAGATGTGGTGTATTAGGTGATTGGGAAATTACCATCTCCGTAGTCAGAGTATAAACGAAGATTGTGACATGAAACGGAAAGGGACATGGCTAACAGGCGCATGTGGATGAACACAATTTTCCAAAGCTGACAAAGGTTGGAACATCAAACGCAACTCTAAGCGTAGTCTTCTTAAGAAAGGTATGTTTCATAAACCTGAATCTAGCATTACTTTAATTAAGGGTGATTTTTATGTGTGTAAAATCCTAGCCATACGGTAGTAAATTGTAGGCAACATAAAAACCTTAATTAGTATATATTTAATGCTAATTTAGTTGAAACAAACTAGTACGAGTTCAGTGGCATGATGTCGGAAGTTATTTTAATAACTAATGTGAGAGACCAGTAGGTGGACTTTGGAGCCACCAAGCATGTTTGTTGAAACAGAGACTCAATTTCACCTCCTATCGAGAGGATAGGAGATGTCGAGAAACTCTATATGAGTAACTCACCTGCGACAGAGGTTTCAAAAAAGGGAAAGGTCGAGCAGAAGCTCATATCTGTAAAATTCTCACATGAATGAAGTTTTCATGTTCCGGGCATATGCAAGAATCTTGTATCTTGATCTGTTGTAGATGGTAAAAGACTTAAGATATTAATTGAATATGGAAAACTTGTCGTACCTAAGGGCATGTGATTTTGAAGGAAACGTTATAAGACTTAAGGTCAATATAATATTAACGAAAAAAAATGATGAAGTCGTTGATTCTTGTTTTTTTACTTTGTGTGATTGAATGTTTTGCATGGTAGACATGGAACCGTAAACTTATATAAGTCAAATGCATAAACTGGGAAGCGTATGCTACATACCCAAATTTAGTTTAGATATTGAACACAAAAGTTAAATATTCGTAGAATCAAAATATGCTATAAAACCATTTAGAAAAATTTCTCAGAGTAATTCTAAGCCCTTAGAATTAATTCAGTTAGACCTAGTTGACATGAAATCAACTCAAACTAAGGTGGTAAAAGGTGTTTTCATAACTTTCATAGATGATTGTATGAGGTACTATATTGTATACTTACTTAGGGGTAAGGATGATGCCTTAAAAGCCGTAAGAGTATAAACTTGAAATTGAAAGCAAAGTATATGTTACCACTAAAAGGGTTAGTTCTGAACATGATGGCAAGTATGAAATTCATATAGGATAACTTTACTTGTTAAATGGCATTATTGATGAGATCACACCTCCTTATTCACCGTAGTCTAATGGTATAGTAGATCGTAAGAACAGATCCATTAAGGAGATGATTTATGCCATGTTGATTAAAGGATTAACCGCCAACTTGTGGGGGGGAAGGTCGTCCTCTGATTTTGTTATATCCTGAATAGAGTAACCTTTAAAGGATTAGATAAAACTCCACATGGTTATGAAAGATAGACAACCTTCTTATGCATACGTCAAAGTGTGGGGGTGTTTAGATAAGATATCCACAGTACCCTACTCGCATATAGTTTTTGGTTGTGAGTTTTGCTTTACTATTATGGAATCTAGGGATGCTTTGAGTTCTTTGAACATGTTTATTCTTAATCATGTACCTCATTAGAGATGTGATGTTGATCCCTAGATTTATTTTCAAATAGTCGAACTTATCTTTAAGGAAGATGAATTAGAGTTGATCTAGAGAAGTAAAATATTAGAACCGAGACTTCTTATGGACTCGACTTCTTAATAAGCCTAGCTTAACTGGCTCAGACTCGTAAAGAAGCCATAACATCTATTGAAACCCCATTCTGGTAAGAAGCTTCATTTAGTGAAATGGACTTAGTCCGTCGGAACCAGACTTGGGAGCTTGCTAGTTTACCTCTAGGGAGTAAGACCATGAGATGTAAATGAGTCGAAACGTTAGATATATGGAACTATGGAAAAATATTAGGCTAAGTTTGTAGCTAAAGGCTATAAACTAAAAGAAGGTGTAAATTTCCTTGATTCTTATTCACTTGTGAAGAGAATTATTTCTGTTGAAATGCTAATTGATTTTGCTGCCATAAATAACTTGGAGATACATCGGATGGATGTTAAGATGGCTTTCCTAAAACCGTGAATTAGATAAAGAAATTTACGGACATAACCCGAGGATTTTGTAGTGAAAGGTTATGAAGACAAAGTTTGTAAGCTTAACAAATCTTTGTATGGTTTTCAAATAAGCACGTAAATGATGACATGGAAAATTTGATCATGAGATAATGTGTAGTGGATTTAAGTTAATGAATCGACAAGTATATTTATATGTAACTTGTTAAGGATTCTGTGTGATTGTATACTTGTATGTTGATGATATGTTTATACTTGATACAAACATAGATGTGATTAATTCCACTAAAACCATGCACTGAATGAGAACGTTGACTTGAAAGACTAAGGCTTTTTGATGTAATCTTAGGGATGAGGATTAAAAGATAATTAAACATTTATAGTCTTAGTCATTCTCATTATGTTGAATTTTTGCTAAAGAGATACAATCAGTCGATTGTAAGCCCGCTTGTACTTCATACGATTCTTCTTGTAGACTCAAGAAAAATAAGGAAAATGGAGTATCTTAACTTGAATACTCAAGAGTTATAGGATGTCTGATGAATTTAATGAACTGTAGGAGTCCAGACATTACCTATATTGTGAGTAAGTTAAGTAGATATACTTGTAGTCCAGAGCAAGAGCATTGGGATGCACTTAGTAGAGTATTATGGTACCTAAAATACTCTATTACCTTTTATTTGATTTATGAAAGGTATCTTGTTGTCCTTGAGGGACTTTATGATGCAAACTGGATAGTTGACTCAGAGGAGTCTAAGTCTACGAGTGGATATGGTTTCACTCTAGCATGAGGGTTTGTTTTTGGAAGATTTCCAAACAAACATATATTGCTCAATTCATTATGGAAACTAAGAGTATTGTGTTAGATAAAGCACGAGAGGGGGCCTAGTGCCTAAGATGCTTTTTAGAAGACATTCCTCTCTGGCATAGGCCTGTGCCAGCCATATCTATACATTGTGTTAGCTAATCTATAATAGCTAAAGCTAAAAATAACTAATCTCAATTTGCGTTATTTCCAATTATTGGATAAAGTCCAAGGAGAATATCGCGCAACCTTTGACGAAAGGTTTATCCAAAGAGATAGTTAGAAATGCATCGAGGGGGATGGGGCTTAAGCTCATAAATTAAACTTGCCATGAAGGATACTCAACCTTGCCGATTGAAGATCCCATGATCAAGGTTTCAATGAGACAACTAATTTGTGGTGGGTAAAGGTAAACACTTCATCGAGAATTTCATTCTCTTGTCCCTTCCCCCTATGGTGTAGACGTGATAGTGTGATTGCATGTGAAGGATGACTTTTAAGAAGTCTTAATGAGTTCTATAGTTTCAATTTAAGACTGAAGTGGGGTGTAGCAAAGAACACTCTTTATGGAAACTCACCTATCCGAATGAGAAAGTGGGGCCGCTTCCTATGAGAATATGAGCTTTGATTCTCTAGAGCATTCTGAGAAACAGGATATGTCCAGGGCCAAATTGGACAAAATGGCACGAGCTTGGCAGCACCCTTGGAGATATCATCCGTGGTTGTTATCGCGAATTACATCAAACGCTAGCAGTTCAAGACATAGTTCTTGTCTCTAGCAAGTAATTTCGGTAATATCTCACTAAGCAAAGGTTCAAGACCTCATGGACACCTCTGCCTAAAATGGTATTTCCTACGCTTTCTATGTGGTTTTCGTTTTGATGGTCTTGGTATTACTGGAACTTAGGATCTAAGGATCACTAAGGGTTCACTAGTTCATGCTTTGGTTAAAGGAACCTTTAGTCTCACTTGTGAGGAACTAAAGATGAAAGATCTCTATATATACTATATGATTGTTGCAATCCATAGTATGACCCTGGGGTCAACACACTATTGTGTGAGGGAGATGACGTTGAAATGGCTAGTATGACTTCAAGATACACGATTTGTCCGTCTGTTGGTCGAGTTCGGTCGTGAGATTGGGTTGTTGATTTACCAAGATCTATCTGTGTTTTCGTGTTTTTATTGAGTTTTCATTCATGTGGGGGATTGTTGGAAAACGATTACTAAAAAATAATTTTTAAGGTTTTAATAACCTGGCACTTTTAGGGGCGACCCCGAAAGAATTAGGGGCGACTTTTTTATTCCCAACCCATATACACCGTTAAGGGATGTCCAAAAACGCGGAGAATACGTTAATGCCCTTACACAATCGGAAGATATTTAGTGCCCGATTATTATACATCAATCGGAAGTTTAGTAGTTATATTATACTACCGATTAATATCGATTTTGTGCCAAACTCGCATCTGGCTTCTATAACAATCGGAAGGAAAAATAACCTCACTAGACTACCGATTATAGTAGCTCCTAAATTCCCAAAATTGGTGATTTCGCCAAGAAAGAAATTTAGCAACCTGTATAATCGGAAGTCTTATTAACTACCGATTATTCTAGTTCCCAAATTCGAAAAAAAAATGACAATTCTGCAAAAACTAAATTTGGGGCAACTGTATAATCGGTAGGTTATTAGCTACCGATTAATATAGTTCCCAAATTCGAAAAAAATGACATTTCTGCAAAACAAAATTTGGGGCAACTGTATAATCGGAAGTTAAAATACTTCATTTGACTACCGATTATACAGTTGCCCCAACAAAATACAGCCGTTGGAACTCTAAACTCTATATAAGGATTGTATCCTTTTACCCTATATGGAACACAAATACCTTTAAACTCTCTCCAACATCATCTTCAACATAATGGCCCAACCATTCATTAATCCTACGGAGTTCACGATTGAAGAAGATTTATCTTTATGTAGGCGCTATGTTCAATTCTATCCGAGACGAGGAGAAGAACGCAGGCAAGGAGGCATAATGAGTATGAGTTATTTGGGGAAAATTCACGAAAAATTCTGCGACGACACACCCAGAACCCAAACAACCGTCACTCGCTGATCTTTTCTCGCCGAGTTGGTTCAATAAATGGACACGCCCAAGAATTCGTCCATTTAACTTATCTTGTGAATCAATATCGATTGAGGGGTGAAACCAATGATGACGTTATAGAACGATCTCTCGGGAATGGCGGAGATGGAAAAAGATCAAGCTTAGTTATGAAGCTCATTTTAGAATCCTTAGGGCGATGGAAAGATTTAATCCGTTTAGGACTCGTCCAACACGTCCGCGACGCTAATCGCAATACCTTGTAATAGAATTGCGGGAGTTCAATGTAAAATTATGATGATGTGTAGGTGATATTGTTATGAATTTCAAAATATTTATGAAAATCGGAAGTTTTAATTGTTGATGTAACTACCCGATTATACTCCAACGGCTAGTTCTTTCAAAAGAAACTAGCCGTGCCTCAAAACCAAACACAATCGGTTGATAATACATATTTATAAACCTCGATTATACTACTCTAGTGAAACTGGGAACTCATTGACAAAACATCCTATAATCGGAAGCATATAACAATACATATTTACCGATTACAAATAATCGGATTCTTTGTTCACACATTTACTACCGATTGTGTGTAATAATTGTACGCAATTTCAGGAGTCTTGTAAAAGTACGCATCAACGGCCATAATTTCAAAAAAAAGAGACGTTGGGACTCTCATCTATATAAGGAGGTAAACTCTTCTTATTTATGTACCAAACAACACATATATAGCATTGTGTATTCTACAAATAGATTTTCCATCGTCTACTCTTGTGAATTCATTGTATATCTCAACTTACAAGCATGGCAACGTTTGACGCAGATGAAGATTTGGTCATTGTGAAAACATGGTATCGTGAAACAAGACGTGAAGATGTCATAGCAGGAAGGTTAACACCCAAGTCTTTTGGGCGAGGGTATATAGACAATTTGTGCGAGTATGGAAATCCAAAGCAAAGATCACTCCAACAAGTTCATGATCGTTTCCGACTTGTCCAAAAAGGGGTAAATGATTACATAACGATACAAAGAGGATGTTTAACACTAGCCACTTAAGCATCGATCCAACAATTTGTAAGTATAACGCTCGGTTATTCTTTTTAAATAACACCGGTGTTTAATCTTTCTTACTAAAACGAAGTTGACATTATTTTATGTTTGTTTATATAGGAGACACTCACAAAAAGACAGTACTTAGTGGAAAAGGGTGAAGAATTCACTTATGATGGAAGTTATGAATTCCTGAAGTCCGTCGTAACAGTATAAATGTTAATTGATGGTTACAATCGGAAGTTATAATTTTATATTGTCTACCGATTCCTGGGAAGATTTTCACCTATTTTGTCGGAATTTGGTGACAATCGGAAGTTTATGCGGTATGTTGTCACCGTTCGGGAAGATTTTCGACTTTTTGTCGGACTATGGTGACAATCGGAAGTTTATTCAATATGTTGTCTACCGATTAAGGAAAAATTTACAGTTTATTTTTTGTCGAGTTTGGTGTCAATCGGATGTTTATATAATATGTAATGTACCGATTAAGGAAAAAAATTTCAGTTGTTTTATCACCTTTTAATCGGAAGATAAATTCAAAAAGTTAATAACCGATTATAATATTGATTGAGTCTGTTTACAAAAGCTTGTATAATCGGTTGATATATTAAAAATATAACTACCGATTATAGCTTTAGACTTCCAAGATATTTTCCACAAATTCAAAAAAAACATGTACAAATAGGGCTTTCCAAAATACATCTTTCAAACATAACAATCATTGATCTTCATCATCCGAGGAAACCAATTCAGTCGCCTTCCGGAAATCCACCTTCATGACGCGATCCCAATCCAACATGTTGGTCTCATATTGTTTCAACCAATCGTTACAATGATTCATTGGAAGTAATCGTTCCAACCAGCCAACGGAGGTAATGGGCAATCCCTCTTTACTCTTAAACCGATAAAATGCATCTCATTCACAAATGCCATAACAATTCTTCTATCTTTAACGATTCATCGCAAACCGTCATTGTAGGTGTAAACGTATAAGAATGTCCATACTTAGGAGGAACAAAGAAATGTACCACACAATTCAAAGTGTCCGCTAAGAGATATCCACATTTAGGCATTGTCATCCAATACTTGGATCCGATTGTCTTCAAACCCTTTCGGCACTTTACACGCGCAACAAAGTCTTTGAACTCTAGTTCTTTGTCGTGCCTATCTCCTTCCTTCATCATCTCCATATAGAAATCCTTGTCCTTTATTAGTTGTACCGCCATCTTAGTTCTTAAATTTTGCCATTGGGTGACATCTTCCTTCACCGCCTCTCCAAAGTAACCAATTTGTTCCGAGGCGACGTGAAACCCGCCAATTGCCATCCCCATCAACCTCGTCGGTGGACAAAACAAATGGAACAATGAGTGGAGGAGTTGTTTCATATACTCTTCTATAATCGTATACCTTGATCGTGTTATTTGGTCTTCCATGAAAATCCCTAGGACAACGAAGAGTACCATACTTCTCTCTTATAGTCACCATTTCCGTTGAATGTGTTTGTGGCGTGTCGCTCATTTGATCAATAACTACGGAGCTAGTTTGGGTCTCCACTAACACAACTTGTTCCACCGCATCGACTTGACTTACTTGAAAAGGGTTCTTAGAGAATTTTTGACTTCCATTTTGATCTTTTCTTGGACGACCTCTTTTCTTTGGTTGCGTCTCATCTTCAAATTCGGCTTCCGAACGCTCATGCCAACACAATATTCTTTTATTAGACAAATAATCCTTTAATTCTTTTCTTTCAATGGTCCTCGACACTTCGGTGTTTGGCCTACCCGCCCCTTATGCTTAATAGGTTCATCAACCTCTTTTAAACGAGGGTGAAGAGCTTGTTCCAAATCATGCATCAATATTTGCTTCTTGGCGCCATTTGTTGTAGCATAACGCTCGCTATTCTTGCACACAATTCCGACTCCATGAACGACGGACCATTGACTAAGGGTGTGCTTGGAGTGAAATTTAATTGCTTCCAAAATGGATGAATATCATTGATGTCAATCACATCGGCGTACCTACCCATTTTATGACGACATGGGAGACCAATACCTATCATATCCTTGCAAATACAAACAGTATTCTCGTCATCGTTAGCTTTATACAACTTCAATTGTTCTATCATGTGATTTATTGCCCAACGTGAAACTTTATGAACAATGCCCCTTAGAAGCAATCTTTCCTCTTCGTGTTCCGTAGGGAATTTATGTACACTAAATTGCATAGAAGCCTTAATCTTTATGAGATCACGATTGGTGAATTCATGGATTGCTTCTTGGATCGACACAACTCCATTTTGACTACCTAGAAGTATTTTCTTTAATCGGCCATGAGACCCCTCCGCAATGCTTGTCGCCTCGTTCTTGAAGTTATGATATTCATATGTCCATGCATACACAAACCTCTCCTTAATCGGTAACCATTGTGTTTTACAATACTCAACGGGTTTTGGGTAGTCCTTGTAATATTCTTCCTCAAATTTCTTCAAGTTCCTTTCGTAAATTTCCTCGGTCATTGACCAAACGATCTTGTCCCATGCTTTCATGAACGATCTCCAAATTATCCCATCCTCCTTCCATTTTTCATCAAATAACCTCTTCTCTTCCTCTCGTTCTTCCTCGGTTAATTTACTAATGCGCTCATCCTCTTCCTTCGACCTCTTGGTACCCTTCCTTGGTTTTTTAGCTTGGAAATGGCGATGGCAATTGTGTACGAGGTTGCATTGAATGTGCCACGTACACTGCAAGTTTCGGGCTTCAGAAACACTACCGCTATTGCATGCATTAAGGCTTGATCGTTATCCGTTACAATAACCCTTGGAAAATCATCCCCATTGTAAATGGACCTCGCGTCTCCAGCATCCAAATGAAACTCACGTTGTTCTCATGATCCATTAAACCCCCATGCAATCGTAAACGTGTTTTTGTCCGAAGTCGACAAGCAATGTTCAACAACGGCATGTTATATTTGTTTGTCTTGTAAGTGGCATCTATCAACACAATTTGATGAAAACACTTTGAGCCAATTTTATCATTTCGGGATGTGCCAAGAAAATACGTACCACTTTACCATCCTTTTCTTCCGTTCTCAACGTGTAGTCGTGTAACTCGGCTAACCACTGCGATTGTTGCATGACCGTTCTACCATCCCATTCCGTCCTTTTGATCGTAGCTAGGGCCGACTTAATTGTAGATAAAGAAGACAAGTTGTCGGGTCGTCCGCCTTTATTTTACTTAAGATCGCACTTTTCGCCTTTTGGATACGCATAGACCTCACCGTCTCCATTTCATGTGCTTTTAACCGCAACCATTACATGTCCAATAAGAGTATCCGGATCATCGTGGTTGTGACAACCATTAGCAACTTTAGACATTTTCCAATCTTTACTTTCCTTACCATCGGGCTTATAGAAGACAATCTTAAATGGGCATCCAATCTTCTTCGTATGAGTTCGGTACTTCTTCCTCTCCGTCTTCCTTACATACTTATTATTCTTTCCTCGTGACTCTTCTTCTCCCCACCTCGCTCACATACCATTTCAAACCGAATATTCTTAACGCAACGGTTACGAACTACCACGCACATCTTCTCTTTTGCCTTGTTCATAAGCCATTCCTTGGCCTCCTTCTTACTTCCAAATATCTAAATGGGCATATTACAAAACAAAAATAATAAGCATAACCATCTAACACACGATTGGAAAAAGAAAAGATAAATCATGACCATACCAAATCGTTTGCATAGTGTAAAGATATCGGGCCTCAAATAATAATCGTCATCAACCGCTACAACAGCCTACGCACAACAACAACAAGTTATGCATTAGCAATCGGAAGGAAGTTTAGATAATAAATAAAAGATTGTAACACAATCGATTGTAACACAATCGGTGATTTAATACTATAAAACGTAACCGATTATAATAAATCGGTAGTCATGTACGCATATAGTCTACCGATTAACGACATACGAAATGAACAATTCTTCCGTGTAAAAACCTTGATAATCGGAGGGACTATAAATTCATGAACCAACCGATTATTATATACCAATAATCGGACGTTTATTCATGTAGATAAATTCCGATTATGAGAAATTGAAGCTTTCAATTTGGGGATTTTTTCATATTCGGCATATTAATACATCAAAATATACCCGATTATTGATAATCGGTAGATGTGTTACTAAATTAACTACAGAATATATGTCGTTCATGTCATTCAATGCATGCGTAAATCAATTTTCACGTTCAAAACACACACAAACGCACGTAACATGGATAACATGGGTATTAGAGTTTGTTAACAACATACCCGTATGTTTGATGAATCGTTAGCTTCGATCTCGGGTGATTCTCCATTTTCTTCCATGAAAGCGTCGTCTAGGGTTTCATCTCCATCAAAGTTTGGATTATTCAACATATACCCCAAATCGTCATCTCTAAACGGTAGTGAACCTTGAAATTCAACAACTTCACGTCCTCCTTCTTCGTGCCCATCCATGTTTATGGAAGTTGGAAAAAATCGGAAGTTGGCAACATATACCCACTTCTTCTTCTTTTTTTTTCTTCTTCTTCTCTCACTCAATCGGGAGTTACCTCGCGATGAGTCAAATTTTTTTTTTTTCCAAACACTAATATATAGACCTTGATGTAACTACCGATTACAGAGTTTGCTACCGATTATTGAGTGAAACTACCGATTATTGTTTTGGCTACCGAATATTATGGATTTTGGCAAGGGTTCGATCTGGGTCTCCTTACAATCGGTAGTTTATTAAGTTGAGTAGACTACCGATTATGGTAGATTTCAAATTTCCTACAATGAAGGATTTTAGAAAAAACTCATTTCGGGGCAACCTATAATCGGTAGGTTGTGGAACCTATTTGGCTTACGATTATGGCTACATCCAAAACACGAACCACATGGTTATGCCTGGCTCTGTACACTCGAAACCTATGGAATTTGGCAAGGGTTCGATCTGGGGCTCCTTATAATCGGTAGGTTGTTAAGTTGTTAACCCTACCGATTATGGTATATTTCAAATTCCCTTATATGAAGGATTTTAGAAAAAACTCATTTTGGGGCAACCCATAATCGGATGGTTTGGTAATATATTTAACTCCCGATTAACGCTGCATCCGAAACGCGAACCAAGTGTCTATGGCTGGCTGTGTACACTCAAAACCTATGAAATATGGCAAAGGTTGGATCTGGGGCTCGTTATAATCGGTTAGTTATATAATTATATACCCTACCGATTATGGTAGATTTCAAAATTCATTATGTGAAGGATTTTAGAAAAAACTCATTTTGGGGCAACTTATAATCGGTAGTGTATGTAACCTATTAGGCTTCCGATTATGGCTACATCCACATCTCAAGCCAAGTGGTTATGGTTGCTCTGCACCCCTCAAAACCTATGGAATTTGGCCAGGGTTGAATATGGAGCTCCTTATAATCGGTAGTCTTACAAGTTGGATAACCTACCGATTATAAAAGAGATTATTGGCCGAAGTATCTACACAATAATCGGTAGGTATATTTTAATTTAACCTACCGATTGAATGTTTACCTAACGATTATGGTGTTGGCTACCGATTATATAAGGGCATATTGGCCATTTCGAAAAATCAGATATAAGGGGTAGCTTAGATTTACGTTTGGGTGACCTTTTTTGTCTTTTAGTGTCGCCCCTAATTCTTTCGGGGTCGCCCCTAAAAGTGCCAGGTTTAATAAAATTATAATTTATTGTTTTCTTTTGTGAATGAAAAAACTTAGGTTTCCCCTATTTGCCACCCACACTTTCCCTATTCACCACCCACCTTAATTACCACTCCAATTTATCCTATTTACCACTCATTTGTTTTTTCATATATCATATTTACCACTCCTTGACTTTTTTATCCACACCTAACAATCAAGTACTAAACCAAAAAAAAAGTTAACCCTAAATTACGAAACAACTATTTTCCCATCTCTTCCACCGTCACCTTCTTCTCCATCTCTCCCACCCTCTATTGATTAGAACTTGCTTTAATAATCTTTGCCAAAAGTATTGATTAAGAGAAATTGCGAAACAAGATTATGTTACTATGAGTGGCCTGATTCATTTTTCTAGCAGAGATTACTATGTGTTCGGCTGCAATTATCCTTATCTTACTTGCTAAGATTATTAATTGTTTAACCAACACAAGCCCAGGAAATTAATCTTGTCTGGTGCACAACAGCAGATAGAATTTTTTTTTTTAAAAAGTACTAGTGTTTAGATCCTTCGAAGTCACTTATAAATTTCTTTACAACCTAACAAATTCACTGATAACATCCAAGTTACGAAATTCTTCATCATGTACACTAATTAAAGATTCTAATCATATTAAACAGAATTAACCTGGGGTTTTATAGTCTATTAATGGTTGATGAAAAAGAAAATAGCGAAGAAGAAGAAGACTTATAACAGTGGTCAAAGTTCTAATCAAATTAAGTTTAATTTTTTATAGGTGGTAAATAGGAAAAATTAGAATTGAAAAGTAGAATTGTTTTATAATTCTAAGATGGGTGGCAAATAGGAAAAGTATGGGTGGCAAATAGGTGTAACCAAAACTTATTAGTCCCACATTGTGGAGTTTCCACGTTTTAGTTGTTTTAAGAGACTATATAAGCATTTTAGTCCCACATCGGAGAGTTTTTCTTAAGTTGTATTTGTCAATTATATAAACAAATTCACTACTTTTGTAAAATCTATGGGAAAGGGGTTGCTCCATATTTTAGAGGGACCCCTAAGGAAAATATTTTATAGCCAGTTTCTTAGCGTTCGCGATTTTCCTTAATGGTTTTTTTCGGAGTTCCAAGCTCAAGTTGAGCATCTACTACATATGCTAGTAGTAGGTGTAGTAGGGTGTTTTATCTGGAGATATCCGTCTGTGAGGGCTATAGCATCACTCTTGAGTGTAGTCGGGCGCTAATGTCTTAAGGGCAACGTGTTGAACACGTGACTCACTCTGTTTTCCAAAGTTTTGCCTTGTTGTCATTGCGGAGATTTGGGGAGCTCGTCCGTTTCATCAAATCAATCACCTCCACTATAAAGGAGCTAAGTATCAATAACTTTTGCTTATTTAATTTTTCCTTGTTTTTGATTATTGCACCCAACAGTAGGTCTACTGGTATTCTGTTATCAAAAACTCAGATTGACTGGTTATTAAAGTTTTTCCGTGTTCTAACTTCTAAGAATCCAGGTTTCTGCAAGAAGTTTTTTTTTTATTCAGACGGCTAGGAAGTTCTTACTGAGCCCTTAAAACCTAGTTCTGGATACCTATCCAAGTTACTTGGACCTTGCTAGAGTGTTGTTTTTTTTTCCTTCTTTTTTTTTGGTTTTCTACACACAAACTCAAAAGAGATGTTTAGCTGGAGTAGATTTAACTTAACAGGTCACATGCTCCACTTCAAGAATTTTGTCAAGACTTGGCATTTAGCTCTCTAGCCTCCGTCTTATCTATGTGCTACGGTCATGTTCATTTGACTAAACCAGAACTTTCTTCTCCGAGTTGTTGCCTTGACAAATGCCGAGCAAAATATTAACATTTCTTACTTAATAGACCTAATGTTTATCTTAGTTTCGGTTGGGTGCTTATCTTTCTCCATTTGATACTTAAAACTATAAAGGTGAACAGCAATAAGGAGAGACCCATAAGATCATCTCAATGGATAGATCTTAGGCGAGCGCGCCCCTTCCAAAGTGCAGTGGAAGGCACTAACCTAGGCCATGACCCTTCATGATCAGCCATAGACCCCGTCCGGTAAGTATGATTTCGAGTTGCATTTCAAGCTTCTCTTATAGGCTTGTTCTCTTCATCTTTTCTTCAGGCCAACCAGTGTGGTACTATTAGTTCTTGTTACTACCTTTCATTTTATAACTTTTAAGTTCTTTCTTTCATTGGGAGAGGTTGGGCTAGGTGGGCCTATAATCCAACACTGAGCCCAAAGGCAATATCTGTTTTTGCATTTTGGCCAAATCTGTGGGAACAAAATCAGAATGGAGTATTAACTAGGACTAGACAAATTGAATAAGTTACTGTATGAATGGCGAAAAGTTAACAATCGCACAGTATTTTGGTGTTTGATTTTGAGTCTGGAATGACATGGTCTAGCATTGTTTGATGATATATGTACAAGAAAAGTTGAATTTCAGAGGTCATCAAGTGCAGGTGGAATCCTCCAGCTATTAATCAATTGCTATCAAAATAGTAATTAAACAAGTCTGTTCAAGTTAGTGCAACCATGTACTATGAGACACACCCATGTGAGTATTAAGGACTTCTATGCACAAAATGAATAAACGTTGTGTGAGAGTTTTGAGGGGACAATCGTATCTCTCTGGTATTAGCACCGCTGTGGAATGATCAGTTAAAGTTTCCTGACTCGAGCGAGGCCTTTCACAGTTTAGTGAGGCCTTTACAGTTTTAGAGCGTTTCTTTTAGTTTTGGTAGGGGTGCGCCGGGCCTTTGACACTTGTGAACCCCAGGCAGCAATACCCATAAAAAACAAATTTAATATCAAGCGATGCGTTGGACATGCATATCGGATATTGAACTAATAAGAAACAGATACTACACTTGATCTTAGCAAAAGGCCGAGAAAGGTATGCTTGTTCTAGTTTTGGGCTTCTCTTTTTATAGTTTCTTTCTTCCATCTATCTCTTTTAACTAGCCTATGTGGGACTAAATCATATTTCTTGGCGCCGTTTATTAGTTGGGACTGAGATGAGTCCAGATTAGACTACTGTATAAGAGCAAGTCTTATGGTCGAATCCAACTTATTCCAAGTGTGGAAACCATGGATTGTCAAGTCTAGTGGCTTCCAAGTTGGGGAATTCCACAGAAAATCCAAGCATGGTTCCATGAGTTTATGGAAGGGTCCGTGGAATCCATGGAAATGCTAATCAGAATAACGAAAACGGTATTCAGAATAGCGCACTAAAAGACGAAAAATGCCAATCGGAATAGCACAAAACGCTATTCCAAATAGCGTTTTTTTTTAATCCGTAGATTTAATACGAGCCACTGAAAATCTAATGGCTGAGAAACAAACACTAATCTTAATAGCGCTAGGTAGTGCTATTAAGAATAGCGCTAGGTAGTGCTATTAAGAATAGCACTACCTAGCGCTATTAAGATTAGCGTTTTTGTTGTTCCACCACTACACTTGCACTTCCATCCACACTTAATTTCAAATGCTGAGGTGGCGTGGAAGATGGAAGATGGAACTCTTCCACCATAAGACTTGCTCTAAAGCTTTGAGTTCCAGCTGATGCATCCGTCTATGGGATATTTCTTTGTTTCCCTGTCGGAATACATCTTTGCAATGAACATTGAAGTTTTTGTATAGCAACAACCCGAATCCGTTTATTTTAGCAAATGTTTTTCTTTGGATTCTTCACCCCCGCTACTTTTTTTAGGTAAAACAGAAGCCCAACTTCAGGATGACTAGTATTTAAAGTGTAAACACAACAACTTAAGTTAATATCCAAAGTTAATATTATGTGATATGTTTCCTTTGGCATATGAAGCATCAAGGACCAAGGAGTTTGTAGTGGGTAGCATGTATGAAGTTAATGAAGATGGTATAAGGTGGGGATTTATGTCTAGACAAAGATACTCTCAAACTATTTCAAGTGAAGTTTTAAATATATCAAATCTTCTTTCTTCCATCTCTATTCAAGAAGGTGTTTTGGATAGCCGAACTTGGGCAGGAAATGATCATGGTAAATATACGGTTAAAGATGGCATTAGGAATGAAGACGATCAAGATGAGCCAAATTTTCCAATCGATGTTGTGTGGAGTCGTGATTATCCTTGCAAACTTAATTTTTTTATTTGGCTTCTCTCTTATGATAAGATAATGACGGAGGATAAGCTCTTAAGAAGGGGTATATTCTAGTTTGTGTTGTTTTTGTGACAAAAACGATGAAACTAGCTCGCATTTTCTATGAATGTTGGAGGATTCCCGAAGAATTTGTGATTACTTTGTTGAAGGATGCCGTTTTCGTTGGACTTATAACTCAAATATCACCACAAAATTGAAGTCTTGGAAGTTTAATTGGGGAGAAGAAAGACTTAGTCGAATATGGAATAACATCCCGGTCGCAATATGGTGGTGCATTTGGAGAGAGCGAAATGCAAGAGTTTTTGAAAAAAAAAAAAGAAAAATTTGGTTAGCCTCATTAGAAACGTTAAACTACAAGCATTCTTTTGGGACGAATCAAACACAAGAATGTTAGGTGGGCCTAACTGTCAACTACTAGTTTCTAACGGTCAACGTAATCACCTAACTGTCAACGTACAAAGTCGGGTCAAAGGCAAAGGATTCAAGGTCAAACGAAGTCAACTCAATGAGTTGAATCAAGGTTTACTGAGTTAACTAAACTCAGTCAGATAACTTTAGTCAGGTAAGTCAGCTAGACTGACTGGGATGATTAATACGCCTAAAACTCAAGAACAGAAGTCTAACGATCACTAAACATTTCATTTATTCAAACAACTTCAAATCTAATTACAAACACTAGTACAGATTACCTGTAAATTTGCAGTTCCAAGCTTTCTCTCTTTCTACAACTACCAACTCAACTTCACATAACCTGATTTCAGCATTACCAGCTCTAAGCAACATCAATCTTAAATCCAGTTCATTCCATTCATCTAAACCTTAAATGATCTGCCAACCAATTCCATTTGTACCAGCTGATACAGCTAATACTCCCAACTCAACCAACACATTCATTCTCTACTCTCTGCGCATTCAACTTGAATCCCAACAACAACACTATTATCACTTCAACATTCAGACACAGAACATGATCTCATTCAACTAGATCAATCATAACCATTATGACTTCACTACATCTCAACTTCCCTGCCACGCACAGTTCCATTCATTTCCTCTCAGGACCCAACTTGAACTTATAACAGATCAACTATCTATAACTTCACCACCACCATTAGTTGAACAAGCCTAACATCACACTCATCGATGCTCAACCAAACTCAGATCAACTCTAATAATCAACCATAACAATCTCCAAGCCAAACTAATCCTTCAGTTATAAAAATAGCCCAATGTCTAACAATTCCACTAACTACAACTCCAACATCATCATCGTTTTTTCCAAACTGTTAGCATCCTCTGACTTTGCTATTACGCCGAATCAATTCCACCAAAGACTTAATTCTTCGATTCACTACTAACATAGCCCCAAAACATCCTATTAACCCCGATTCATCCAATATATACTTCAATTAAGAAAAACTCATTATTAATTCAATCCCTTTTACATCAATTCCATCTTAATTCTTATTATATATTTCCTATAACCCTAATTTCTGATTTAGGGAAGAACAAGAACAAACCCTAATTTATAATTCTCAATTTCACAATTAAACTGAAATTTCATTCCATATACTTGATTCTACTTCAATCCAAACAAACCCATCTTCAGTTGCTTACATCCATCCTTGATTTCACACAAACCCTCAACTAATTCAAGAACCCTAACTTTCCAAATCTCTTCTTCTCTAATCCGAACCCTAATACACAATCTAAATCTTCATGTCAACACAACCCATCTCTAATCTTCTCCTTAATTACTCAATTTCTCCATCTACTTCTTCACAGAACTTACTAAGAAAACCTAATTCTTAATATCACTTCCTCCTTCGAGTCTAAATCACAAACAAACACCATCACCATCACCACCAACTACTTTATAATCTTCTACACCTCCTATCGATCACAAAACTTCCGTTTAATCTCTCGAATTCGACAGGGAAGGAAGAACATGAGAAGAAAAGAAAAAGAGAAAGAGAAAAGAAAGAAAGAAGAAAAAAAAAAAAAAAAAAAGAACAAAATCTTCTCGAACCAGCTGGGGATAAGGTCGTCCCAAAATGCTAAAGGCACATGAGAAAAGAATAAGGGAATCCGGGTGCGCTAAGATATATCTTCTTCGTCGGTGTCCGATTGACACGTTCGAGTAGTCCATCTCGCATAACTTCTCGAGACCTATCTAACGATACTAGTTCCGTATCTAGATCATTGTTAGATTAATTTCTGTTAATTAATGTTTGTGTTAAACTAATCGAGTTATTATCGGCTAAGACGTCTCTTGACAATCTCGAGGGCCTTTACAGGTATAACGGCGAATATGGTAGTAGCTTTATGGGACTCTTTGTTTCAGCCTTCTTAAGCTCGTTGTTTGTTGTCTTAGATTGTCAAATTCATTTTCGGCTCTCTTTTCTTTTTTGTTTTCATTCGTATTCATTGGGTTGAGGTACCCCTCTTAAGTACCTTTGCTTTTCAATGAATTTTCTCTTTGATTGATTAAAAAAAAAAACAATGCTATCCTAATGCTTATAATTTGAAATAACAAGGGACCGGATCAGCCAGAATCTCATCATGATACATTTGGATACTGTGGAAAGTACTATGATAATTTAATGCCCCGAAGAAAAAAATCCATAGTTGATGCTTGATACATATTTAAATACAAGAAACCTATGACATAAGCATCGTCATTACATAGTAGACTGTACTCAAGACAAGTTAAAGCGAGCAAGTCAGAATTCTCTAGACGTGTATGGTAGTTATTTATACTGAAGTTGCGAAATCAAACACGTCGATCCATATTACTTTTTGTTGTTCAGATTGTAATCTGGGGGTTAGAAAATGATATACGAGTGGAGAGTCTTTGAGATAATTAAAATATCATGCGGGAAATTAAGTTTAGTTAGATGAAAATTAATTCCTCATAATACATACAATTACGAATGTCACGTGGTGGTCGTCTCTAACATTTTAGAGGCTTGGGTATCTTTTAAAAACAATATACATAAAACAAAAGATATAAATATTTTCTTTGAAGCATGTAAACAAAGAACAGAACTAAAACGATACTACATGTGGATATTTTGTACCCATTGAGTCACGTGAAATAGTTTGGCTGATAAAAAATGGGATTTCCTGGTCCCATATTGTTATCTATAAGTTTCCCGCTTGACTTCCATGATTCCATCAGCACCATAGTTTGTTAAAACATCCGTCGCTTGATTCCCTTCTCTATAATTGTGTTGGATGATACATTGTGGAACTTGTAGCATTCTTTATTTTATTTCGGAAATCATTTCTGCAACTTCATTTATGCATGCATATAAAAGTATAACAACAACTCAAAAATAATGAAATTTTTGTCAAGAAAGGTACCGTGCTAGCTAACACCATTTTAGAGAAAAAAGTGGATGAAGGACGCTCAACTTATTTAGAAATTTTATCTTCTTTTTTGCTATACCAAAATAGCCTAATGATAGGTGTAGAATACACCGTATTTACTATCTAGTAGTTACGCTTTCTTTGCTATTTTTCTTGTGAATTATGTACTTTACGTGTGCTTTTGAGTTATTAGGTGCTTTGGAGTCGCACGGAGGAAAGAAGGAGAAACTACTCATTTAGAGCGAAAAGGGCAGAATTGTCATTTCATGGGCGAGCACTATCCTGGAGCCCACCAATGTTAAGGGCATCTCTGTTTTGGAGGGTTTTTAAAGACAGACCAGCTGTGGGTTAAGGGGCTGCCATCGGCTAGCCCTTATCGAAGTGACCATTTATATAGGCACCCAACGTGGGTGTAGTTAACGGTGGGTGCAAATAACGTGCCACCTTTAAGACAGTTAGGTCGAGAGAATTGGGAATCAATTCCCATTCTATTTTTCTCTCGTTCTTCCCTTTTTGCGGTAATTCATATGAAATCTCTTGTTAGATCGATGAAGAGGCTGTTTGTGAAGAGTTCAATTGAGAGGGAGATGGCGAATCGTGTAATCACCTCTGTTGATGCTCAAATGAAGATCGGCTAAAGAATTAATCGAGAATAATGACTAGTGAATCGATTAAAGCACAGTGAAGAATTAGGTCGTAGTGTGAAATGAGTTTCTTTGTCCTAGATTGTTGTTTGAAGCTCGAAGATTCCGATGAACTAGAGAAGATGAAATTGATTCGATTGCGGTGATGCTCGAACTGTAAAAGAGGAATCAGAAGAAGGGTTTTAGAGTGAACTCAGGGTGATAGAGATGGTGTTCTTGAGAGATTAGAAGAATCAATGATTGGGTTGCCGAGACTGAGGATGTTGCTGATAACGGCATCGATTAATGGAGGTGGTGATGTATTGTTTGCTACTCTTGAAGACTGGGATGGAGGAGCTCAGATCGAGTTTTGAAACACAGCGAGTGACGGACAGCGAGAATGAAGTTGTAGTGGTTGTTGCCATTCTCGACAGATGTGATGATGAGGTGATGGGTTATGTTGTGCGTGAGTTTGTTGGAGAATATGGTTGCTTACATCTGTAGGAGTTGAACTCGAAGAACTTATTGGCAGTGATATGAAGGAAGTTGGATGACGAGTTCGAGTTGGATTGGCGGACAGAGAGAAGAAGAGCTGGAGTTTGGGTTGCTGCCACCGACTGATGAAAGATGGCTGATCGGTGATGTCAGGCGAGAAGGTTTGAACTGTGGCACGGAGAGCTGTGACAGTGATCTATATTGCAGGTGGTGCCATGGTGTGTGGTCAGGTTCAGTTGAGAAGGCACACAAGAAGTTGGTGGAGCTGTTGCAGGTGGATTGAACTCGCGCAGCGCAAAGCAGTGAGAAAGAAGAAGGGTAAGCTGAGATATAACTGAAATTACAGGCCTGGCACAACTGAGGTTAATGAGTTGATGCAGGTGCCATGCTGCAAGGGCTAAGTGCAAGGATCAAGGAGATGGTGGTTGTGATGGCTTTGAAGAGTGGCAACTCAAAATGGCAGGAAGCAATCTTTGTTTTAATAGTTGAGTCACCCAATTGTTGCACAAGAACAAGGAATATGGAAGCTAGGTACATTGGTAATGATGAGGTCTCGAGGTGAAGCAAATGGAGTGAGCTATTGTCGTGCGAGAGAGAGAGCTGCAGGGTTTGGAAGAGATTGAGCTGTTGAAGTCTCGGATTCTCGCCGAGTGTTTAGGTGAATCAGTGGCGTGCTCGCACCGTTGGTCTTGTTGTGCGATACATGAAGTGTTGTGCATTGGGATTTACGTGGACAGAATGGAGATTGAGTATGGTAAGTCTGATGTTGGTGGAGTTGCATTTTATTATGGATTGCAATGCGGCTAGCACGAAGCAATGGAAGTGATGGGTTGTCTTGCTGAGTTTAAAGAAATTGCGGGCGGGGAGCAAAGATTTGGTGTAGATGGGTTTGCAAATTTGTGAATGTGGTATTGGTGTTGAAATTATGAAGTTGCGGCTCGGATGGTGGTACCGAGATGAATAAGGCGGCATCGCTTGTTGTGCCAAGTTTGGCGGGGGATGAAGTGCATGGTTAGTGGTGGTCTTTGGCCAGAGTTACAAGGACGAGTTAAGTGTGGAGTCTGTAATAGTGTTGAATGGTGGATGTGCACATGAGTCTAGCCTTCGGGATGTTGCGGTTGTGATATTGAGCTCGGCAGCCCGCAGTTGAGTCGTAATGGCAAACGAAGCAACGGCAGCAAGGCTGAATTGATGTTAGTGATGGGAGTTATGACCGTTGGAAGTTGAGATTACAAGGGGAATGAGTGGATTGTGATGAAGGAATCTTTGCTTGTTTGATACATCGGACAAGGTAGATTGGTGGCAAAGTGCAAGGCGAAGGCGGGAATGAAGCACAATGATTGTGCATCACGGAGTGAGGTGTGCAGTTGACCTAGGCAAAGCCACTCATTGACCAAAGGTCCGACTAGCCGGTGACATGAACGACTCCTCGACATCGACCCTAACTCACCGACTCGGTCGGTGATTGACCCGGTTTGACTCGGTGAGCTGAGCCAGTTGACCGGCCGTGTAGACTCGTTGACGGTGACCAGTTTGACTTTGCCGGTCACACGAGGTACTTTGGCCCGAACTTTCCGGCCAAGTTCGGCCACAATCCGATTTTCGGCGAGCGTTTTTGGGACAAAATTTCTACACGGGTTTCTCTCTCGTGGGTAGGGTGAATTTCCAACTAATGGACTTTGAAGACAAAACCTAGTTTTGGAAGGAGTGGAGCTATAAAAGAGAAGACTTTTCTCAAAACAGAGGATCTTTGAATCTTAGGGTTATTATACGCAAAAGTGATAATTCCGGATTGCAAGTAGCATAAATATGATTATAGTTTGTAGTGATATATTCTTATGATCATATGTGAACCATAACCTTTGTTAAATCGGATTAGTGCGCTTTCCACGTTCGATTGCTTTGATTGGCTTTGATTTCATAGAACCCTAATGCATCTAGGGAATTAAACTTGATTAGTGCTTTTACACGTTAGGTTGTTCCTTTAGGTAGAATTCATAATCGCATCTTTTAATGTGTTTGTTGATGACATGAGAGATTTGCGGGATATTCTTGCGATCAAGGTATTCTAGGGTCTTTGATAAAAGTTGAGATTAAAATATCAATTCTAGTTATTGTGAAAAGCATGTTAGTGAATGAAAACGAAATCCTTAACCAATACTTCTTATCCTTGAATATATTTGTTTATTTGTTTATTTGTTTTTATATTTATTTTACTTTCATATAATCAGAAAACACCCGGTATTTTATATAGGAAACCATAACAATTTGACAACCTAGACCTCTCTGTGGGATCGATCCTTTCTTGCCCTTGCTATATTTATATTTTGAGTAGTAAGAAAGTGTAAATTATTTTTGACGCTTACGACCGGAGTGAAATTTTGGCGCCGTTGCCGGGGAGGCAGCGGTTGTTAATTGTTTTTGGTTTCTTATTTTTGTATTTAGTTTTTGTTTTATTTTTATTTTTATTTTTTCTTATTTTCTGGGTTTTAACCTTGGTTTTGAGAATTATTTCAGGTGCTTATTTCTATGGAAGGAGCATATTACGTGGATGGATACGGATTTCAACCTCAACAATACGAAAACTACCAATTCCATGGGTATAATCAAAACCAATTCATTGGTTATGACCAATATTCCATGGAACCTTATGGTTTTCCTCAACAACCTTATGTGTGTGAACAACCACAAGGATGGGAGGATTCTTATGCTCGTGAACAAAAGGTCTCTAATTTTATAGACAAAGTTTCCACCTTTTTACAAGAGGAATTTAAAAAAGCTAAAGAGACTACAAACGAGCAACTCCAAGAACTTCGTGAAGGTATGACTATCTTGCGAAGAGGCATTGATCAATACAAGGAAGATATGGATAATTCTTATGTGCATATGGTTTGTGATGAATATTTGATTGATGCTAATGTTGAAAAAGGCCAATCCTTGGGCACTTTCGTGGATAATTGTGTAGTTAACTCAACTCTTGATCTTAATAATGATCATTCACCTATTCAAAGGATGAGTTAGAGATTAGCAACACTAAATTCAGCGAGGAACAATCTTATGTTGACTATGATAGTGACGGTGATTATGATACAACGCTTGAAACAACTCATGGTGACATCTCGAGGAGTCTTTTTGGGATCAAGATGAAGACGAAGAGGAATATGTCGTACACTTGTGTAGATTACTCGAGCATTGATCTTAATAATGATCAAACCTATTCAAAGGGTGGAGCTTGAGGATGATGCATTTTCGAGTGTTCTAGAAAAGTTTCTTATAATAAAATTTGGATCCGCAAAAGAGTATGTGCCTTACAACAAAGAGGAGTATGTTGATAATGAGACCGTTATGACCAATATTGTGGAAGACCCAATTGAGCTTGCAAATGATTGTGATGGTGATGTTTATGTCAAGACTTTGGTTAAGGCAGAAACGGACGAAGAATGGTTGCAAGGTTTGATAGAGGACCATGATATCCAAGAGGTGAATAATTCACTTGAATTTTTCAAGGATGAAGAGGATTAGTGATACAAGAGATTGTGCAAGGTTTATCTAACCCTTTGCCTATTATTTCTTCTCCTTTACCTCTCATTGGTTTGAATGTATGTGCTTGAAAACATTGTTGAATGACTTTGTTTCTCGTTTTCCGCCATTAGAGATACTTGATTCTCATACTATGCAGGTTATGGAACAAGAAACCGTGGAAGTACCCGATTCCTATATTCTTTACCCACTTCCAAGTGTGGACAAGAATAAGTGTGGGGGAAGCTTTTATCGGTTCATAGCTTCATTCTGTTTTATATTACTAATATTTGTGCGAAGCTAGTGTTTGAACAACAGGTTCTATGGAAGGATCCCCAACTTTTCCGATTATTGGTGTATGGGGAATGAATCTTGCAAGGATATAGTCGGGCCGTCGACTTTAAAACAAGCGCTAAGTGGGAGGCAACCCACGGTTTTGTATCTCTTATCCTTTTGCATTTTATTTTTGTTTCGTTTATTTATTTTTTACTGTTTTCATATCATATTTGCATCCCCATGTTTAATTTCATTGAGTCCGTAATCTATCTTAGAAGAGAATTATGACGAATACCCTTTCGCCAGAAAATTTCAGACTGCGCGTAGTTCAGTCCAGAGACCATAACTGTCAGACCGTTTATCAAAACACTGTGAAATTTTGACACTGTGTAGAAAACACGTAGGTGAACAACTTTTGTGAAATGGAGTTTTTCCAAATTCCTTACCAATTTGCACAGTTTTTGCGTTTTATCTGCTATTACGTCAGAATTCAGAACTTTCGGTTTTACACATTGAGGACAATGTGAAGTTTAAGTGTGGGGGAGCATTTATATGTTTGTATAGTTTATTTATGCCTTTTAAAACAAAAAAAATGAGAAAAATAGAAAAAACCAAGAAAAAATTTGTGCTTTTTGAACTCCGAAATCTAGAACTTGTGCCTTTAGGATGACACCATTAGTGGATGGAACCATTTTGAATGCAGGAGTTGAGGAACCAATTAACTAAAAGGGAAGAATATAGCTCAGAAATCACAAATTAACATGATAGTTGTTACCATATCTCGGAATATCACCATATCACATTCTATTTTTATTTTTCCATATTTATCTATTGTTCTCTAAGTGCTTTGGTGGGTCACTAAACATCGACGTGTTATTACTGCTAGGATGAAATAGAGTGATTGAGTTACTAGAAAAAGAAAAAAAAATGATGAAAAAATATATATGAAAAAGAAAAAAAAAGAGACCGACCAATTAGACCAAAACGGAATAAAAAGACACTTGGGAATAGCAGTATGTGTGAAACGTAGTCCCTGTCTCCGTCGCCTAAACAAGCGTGGAATGCAGGATCCAAGGCAACTATCATGTACTTGCTGACAAGAAGCATGCGCTTGGATCCAAAAGATCTAATCATGCCGTCTAAAAAAAAAAAAAAAAAATTGGATCCAGTTTGATCCAATCATATAAAAAAAAAGAAGAAATTATTATTGTGTTGAATAAAGTCACTCTTGGTTCCCTTGTATATGCCAATTGATTTGATGTAGCATTCAGCACCAAGTAGCTCAATCCAATAGGATTAGGTTCATCTTAGTAGTGACCTTAGGACGGAGGATATGGGAAACATCGAACACTTGTGAACATTCGCCAACATCTACATCTATATCCATCTTAATCTTTTCATTGTGATTGTGGTTTGTTAGTTTCCGAGTATTGTGGCTTATTCGACTATCTAATTAGAGTTTATTTACTATATGAATTGAATTTGCAAGGTACCTCCTCCTGTAGTCATTTTGGATTCGTTCATTGATTTGTCACGAATAGACGGAGTTTGAAATATAGGTTTTGTAGGTATATCTCTAGTAAACCTTCACGAGACTATAACTCGTCCACTAGGACACCCTAGGGGTTTAAAGGCTTGTTATTTATGCTAAAATTAACATGTAGCCTCGACGTCACGGAGTTGTTGTATTTTATTGTTTTGTTTGATTTGCTCGAGGACTAGCAAAGTCTAAGTGTGGGGGAATCGATAGGTGTAGAATACACAGTATTTACTATCTAGTAGTTACGCTTTCTTTGCTATTTTCTTGTGAATTATGTACTTTACGTGTGATTTTGAGTTATTAGGTGCTTTGGAGTCGCACGGAGGAAAAGAAGGAGAAACTACTCATTTAGGAGCGAAAAGGGCGCAGAATTGTCATTTCATGGGCGAGCACTATCCGGAGCCGATCAATGTTAAGGGGCATCTCTGTTTTGGAGGGTTTTTAAAGACAGACTAGCTGTGGTTAAGGGGCTGCCATATGGCTAGCCCTTATCCAGTGACCATTTATATAGGCACCCAACGTAGGTGTAGTTAACGGTGGGTGCAAATAACGTGCCACCTTTAAGACGAGAATCGGGTCGAGAGAATTGGGAATCAATTCCCATTCATTTTCTCTCGTTCTTCCCTTTTGCGGCTGAATTCATATGAAATCTCTTGTTAGATCGATGAAGAGGCTGCTGTGAGAGTTCAATTGAGAGGGAGATGGCGAATCGTGTAATCACCTCTTGTTGATGCTCAAATGAAGATCGACTAAAGAATTAATCGAGAATAACGGCTAGTGAATCGATTAAAGCCTGTGAAAAGAATTAGGTCAGGTTTGTGAAATGAGTTTCTTTGTCCTAGATTGTTGTTTGAAGCTCGAAGATTCTAGTGAACTAGAAGATGAAATTGATTCGATTGGCGGTGATGCTCGAGCGTAAAGAGGAATCGGAAGAAGGGTTTTAGAGTGAACTCGGGGTGATAGAGATGGTGTTCTTGAGAGATTAGAAGAATCAATGATTGGGTTGTAGAGGCGAGGATGTTGCGATAACGGCATCGATTAATGGAGGTGGTGATGTATTGTTTGCTACTCTTGAAGACTGGGATGGAGGAGCTCAGATCGAGTTTTGAAACACAGCGAGTGACGGACAGCGAGAATGAAGTTGTAGTGGTTGTTGCCATTCTCGACAGATGTGATGATGAGGTGATGGGTTATGTTGTGCGTGAGTTTGTTGGAGAATATGGTTGCTTACATACGAGGAGTTGAACTCGAAGAACTTATTGACGCGTGATATGAAGGAAGTTGGATGACGAGTTCGAGTTGGATTGCGGACGAGAGAGAAGAAGAGGCCGGAGTTTGGGTTGCCGCCACCGGCCCGATGAAAGATGGGCGATCGGTGATGTCGGGGGAGAAGGTTTTGAAGCGTGGCACGAGAGGTGTGGTGATCTATATTGCAGGTGGTGCCATGGTGTGTGGTCAGGTTCAGTTGAGAAGGCACACAAGAAGTTGGTGGAGCTGTTGCAGGTGGATTGAACTCGCAGGCGCAGCAGCTGAGAAGAAGGGTAAGTCGAGATATAATCAAATTACGGGCTGGCACAACCGAGGTTAATGAGGTTGATGCGGGTGCCATCTTGCCAAGGGCTAAGTGCAAGGATCAAGGAGATGGTGGTTGTGATGGCTTTGAAGAGTGGCAACTCAAAATGGCAGGAAGCAATCTTGTTTTAACGGTGAGGCACGGTGTTGCACAAGAACAAGGAATATGGAAGCTAGGGTCATTGGTAATGATGAGGTCGAGGTGAAGCAAATGGAGTGAGCTGTTGTCGTAGTGAGAGAGAGACTGCAGGGCTGGAAGAGATTGAGCTGTTGAAGTCTCGGATTCTGCTGAGTGTTTAGGTGAATCAGTGGCAGGCTCGCAGCTGGTGTTGTTGTGCAGACATGAAGTGTTGTGCATTGGGATTTCTAGTGGACAGAATGGAGATTGAGTATGGTAAGTCTGATGTTGGTGGAGTTGCATTTTATTATGGATTGCAATGCAGCTAGCACAGAAGCAATGGAAGTGATGGGCAATGCCTTATTTGAGTTTAAGGAAATTGCGGGCGGAGCAAGCGAACTGGTGTAGATGGGTTTGCGGTTGTGAATGTGGTATTGGTGATGAAATTATGAAGTTGCAGCTCGGATGGTGGTGCGAGATGAATAGGCGGCATTGGTGTGCCAAGTTTGCGGATGAAGTGCAGCATGGTTAGTGGTGGTCTTTCAGAGTTACAAGGACGAGTTAAGTGTGGAGGAGTACATAATAGTGTTGAATGGTGGATGTGCACATGAGTCTAGCCTTTGGGATGTTGCGGTTGTGATATTGAGCTCGCGGCTGCGAGGTTGAGTCGGGTAATGGCAGCGAAGCAATGGCGAGCAAGGCTAGAATTGATGTTAGTGATGGGAGTTATGACCGTTGAGGCGAGATTACAAGGAATGATTTGGATTGTGATGAAGGAATGCCGCTTGTTTGATACATCGAGACAAGGTAGATTGGTGGCAAAAAGTGCAAAGGCGAAAAGCAGAATGAAGCACAATGATTGTGCATCACGGTTCGGCTGTGCAATTGACCTAGGCAACGCCACTCAGCCCAGCCACGGTCTGACTAGCCAGCTGACATGAACCTGACTCATCTGACCTGACCCTAACTCACCTGACTCAGTCAGTGATTGACCCGGTTTGACTCGGTAGAGCCGACCCGGTTGACCGCCGTGTAGACTCATTGGCCAGGTGACCGGGTTTGACTTTGCTTGGTCACCGAGGTACTTCCGGCGAACTTTAGGCCAAGTTCCAGGCCACAATCCCAGTTTTCCCGCGAGCGTTTTTGGGACAAAATTTCTACACGGGTTTCTCTCTCTCGTGGGCCGGGTGAATTTCCAACTAATGGACTTTGAAGACAAAACCTAGTTTTGGAAGGAGTGGAGCTATAAAAGAGAAGACTTTTCTCAAAACAGAGGATCTTTGAATCTTATCTCCTCTACTTTATTCTAGGGTTTAGAACCATGAAGTCTTTTCTCTTTCTTCTTGTGATGAACTCCTTGAATATGAGTACCTAAGTTTGTTATTGGTTATGGAATAGTTGGATTTCACAAAGCATGTTTCTTTGTTCAATATATTAGTTTTGTCTCATATTTATCGTTTGCAATTCTGCGAAAATATTATTTTATGATTGATTGATTGTTTTGTCAAGTTGCAAATTGGTAGAACTTCTAATCACATCTATTGCTAGTTTAGGGTTTATTATTAAAACGTGATATTCTGAATACAAGTAGCATAATATGATTATAGTTTGTAGTGATATATTCTTATGATCATATGTGAATCGTAACCTTTGTTAAATCGGATTAGTGCGCTTTCCACGTTCGATTGCTTTGATTGGCCTGATTTCATAGAACTTAATGCATCTTGGGAATTAAACTTGATTAGTGCTTTTACACGTTAGCTTGTTCCTTTAGGTAGAATTCATATTCGCATCTTTTAATGTGTTTGTTGATGACATGAGGAGATTTGCGGGATATACTTGCGATCAAGGTATTCTAGGGTCTTTGATAAAAGTTGAGATTAAAATATCAATTCTAGTTATTGTGAAAAGCATGTTAGTGAATGAAAACGAAATCCTTAACCAATACTTCTTATCCTTGAATATATTTGTTTATTTGTTTATTTGCTTTTATATTTATTTTACTTTCATATAATCGAAAAACACAGGTATTTTATATAGGGAAACCATAACAATTTGACAACCTAGACCTCTCGTGGGATCGATCCTTTCTTGCCCTTGCGATATTTATATTTTGAGTAGTAAGAAAGTGTAAATTATTTTTGACGCTTACGACCGGAGTGACCTAAGTAATAAAAGTTGGTCTATAGATCAAGGATCGCCACTCTCAAAACTATGCATGTCGATCATGGTACCATTCAGGCGAAGAATTCATGCATATAAGTCCTCAAAGTCAGCGCAGTTCAATGGGAATCGACTATGCCACCTAACCAACTCTTGAAGGTTCAAAGTTATTTTTGTCCTAAAGTCGGCACAATCAATGGGAATCGATCATGCCGACTATGTATAATTTATAAGGTCTATTTTGAACCGTTTAGACTTCTAAGCTTAGGGATTCTAAATCCTAAGATGAGAGGATACTCGAGGGACAAACATTGAATGCTATAAAAAAAAAACATCTAAGGCTTGAACAATTATCTCCTTTGTTATACCACCAATTCTACATCTCAAAACATAGGGTTTACCGCTTTACAGGGAAATTAACCATTCTTCTTTCTATTGTAGATCTTTTGTTGACTAAGGATGAATTCAATGTTCTAAGTATAAAACTTGATTAGTTATACAAGTTTATTGAAAGTTTTTATCATCATATCATTTGTTTTCATAATATCTAAGGTTTATGATTGATTTCTTAGATTTTTTGGAGCGGACGCTAGATTAATATATTTATCTATCTAATGCTTGTATAGAGTAAAGCGATTCGTAACTTTCGAGCATCTCCTACACAAATAGAGAACGTGAGATCTTGCAGAGGGATTCTTTGGAGTAAGTGTGTGAAGACAACACTAGCG
This sequence comes from Papaver armeniacum, assembly GCA_023531295.1. NCBI lineage: Eukaryota > Viridiplantae > Streptophyta > Magnoliopsida > Ranunculales > Papaveraceae > Papaver > Papaver armeniacum. Next base: position 89,232 of record JAJJWW010018525.1, read on the forward strand.
AGACCTTGCGCTAAGACTTTCGATGGTAGGATCAACCTAAATTAACAAACCCTATATCATTCCATTGGGCTACACCTTAAGTGCTTATTATAATTTTTTGTTCGAGCTCTTCAGCATTTAGTGATACAAGGATTTTTGGGATATCACTGCACTAGTTGTTATTCTACGGTTGATGATTTTAATGAATGATATATAAGTATGATGACTGAGTTAACGTTATTTTTTAACCATCTTTCTCTTCTTATTTCTTTTTAATTATTAAATAAACCAATCCCTCTTAGTATTTACTTTTATTCTCGTTTGCCAATCTAGATAACATCTCAACAACATAACTCTACTAGCGTTATATAACTAGATAGTTTGCTGGAAATATCTTGAACAATTTGTTGCACTTACGACACGCATCAGTTGCTCATGAAAAATTGGAGAAGAAAGGAAAATCTTTACTAAAAGTTTATTATATTTACATCAAATAGAGAAGTAAAAAAATATTTATCAGGTAACAGCTTGAAAACATGGTAAGATACGAAACATATAAACAATATTAATGGGCGATGTATACTAATAAGTTGTGATGCCCAATGTATGTTGGGATTTCCGTCATCGGTGTTTGATGCTTCATGCATAGCATCATTTGAGGTGTCACTGGTTTAATTCAACTTCGATCTATCTTCTGTATAACAACAACCCGAAAAATAAAGTAAAACTAGATTAACAATAAAATATTAACGAAGTAACGATAAGTTTTTTTTTTTTTTTTTTTTTTTTTTTTTTGAAGCAAATGTAACATAAGGTATTCATAAAAAAAGTTCGTAAGTTAAGAAAATATTAAGTTTTTTTTTTTTTCATTATCTTTCTTGGAACATGCATATACACACAAATATTAAATAACGATTGATACTACCAATTATAGTGAACAAGTGATGATATGTGTGAGATTAAAACTATAGTATGACCGCGAGCAAAACCTTGTGAAACTTTCTTTTGCAGATATTAAAAACATGTTGATTGTTCTAATACATGAATTACAGAAATAAATTAACAAATAATGCTAATGTTTGATCTCACATAATAAAATCCAAAATATAAATCTAGGGTTTTCATTAAAATACTACAAAATCAATAAAAAAAACGATGAAGAGAAAAATATCGATTAATATTTGCATCTTAGTAATTAGAACTACGTCATGATAACGTGTTACGAAATAATAAAAAAAAAGACGTAAAAGTAAAGAGAAAGAAGAAGGAAAAGTTCTTATTAACCATGTAGAATACATAGTTTAATCCTCTATTCATGTAGATAGTAGACTTGGTGTCCAAAATATGTAAACCTTAATCTTAGGCACGAAAGCATCTTGGTAACATATACGAAATTCACTGCTCTTTTAGGTCTCGAAGATCATCTATAATTAATCTAAACTAAATATTTTCTTGATTTCATTTTCAAAGCACACAAGTTTTTTTTTTTTTTTTGGAAGGGTAATGTACACAAGTAGATAAAATCATCATCCATTTTGCTGTATCGTCAGTATTTATAGTATACAATAGAACTTCAATAAATTAATCTTCGAAAAATTAATTACTTCGCTAAAATAATAAAATTCTCCGATCCCAACTAGGCTTGTACAGGCTAAATTTTAACTCGATAAATTAATAACTTCGCTAAAATAATAATTTTTCTGGTCCCAAGGCTATTAATTTATCAAAGTTTTACTGTACATAACAAAAAAAAATATATATATTTTATTTATGGGTTTATGATAATTTGGTTTATTAGGCCGATTTTAAGTCTTATTTGAATTAAGTTCTAATTTAGTTTCTAATGCATACAAGGCCCAATTGGACAATGACGGTAAACTATGTGATCTCAAATTGTTTTGTTGAAGTTGGAATGTAAGTTAGTTCACTTCTTTTATTATGTTTTCTAGTCTTATTGTTATAGCAGACAAATGATGAAGTTGTGTTATTAAAAAATGCTCTAGATATTTTGTGAATAATATAATAGTTGAGTGTTCCAAACATGAATATTTTTCTAGAGGAGGAGACGGTCCCACGTCAGCTGTTAAGTCTGAAGAATGTGATGTTTATGTTGATGCTTGTTTTAAGCGTAATAGAAAGCCAAGGTTTGGGATTATTGTGAAAGACCCATCTGTTAATATTCAATTTTGTTTTTTTGGGGAAAGCAACATGAGTCGTCTTCCCCAGTTTCAAACCCATTTGGAGGGGACGGTGAAGGGTGTTTAACTTGTTAATGCTCTTATTGACAAATCACCACCCCAGAAAAAGAACTTCGGATATATGTGTATTCAAATTCGTCATATACCGTTGATTTTATAAAAGATGTCAAGAAGATGCCGAAGAAAAAGATAGTGGAAAGTTATAAGTATAATTTGTTCCTTACCGGCATTGACTACTATGATAACAAAGTTACTGACTGTTTGGAAAGATCGGCAACCTCAAAGGTCAGGGAGGTAATCCCAAAGGACAAGTTTGATGGGGAATTAAAAGCTATTATCGAAAAACTTGCACGATATGAAGATGTACGGCGTAAGAGGGTTGGATGGCGTGCTAGAACTTACAAGATATAAAATATTGTATTTTGGTGATGGTGTGCATCTGCTAGAACACAACCTATTTCCTTTCTTTCTTTATTTATTTCTTTATTTCTTTCTTTTTTCTTTTCATATTCTGTTCCTTTATTTTGTTTCGAAAGCATGTGAAGATGATACATATACTTTTATTTTGTTGCGAGTAAGCCTGTGAAGATGACGTGGTTTCTGTGAACTGTTTTATGTTAGCATTGATTCTCATTACGATAATATTAAAGGTTAATTAATTCATAGGTTTCACATTATGTAATCTGGAATTCTGTTTGATTCATCTTGGCCTTGAGCAGCACAAATGAGCTTTTTATTATTCTTAATGATGTTTTTTCTTTTAATACGTCTGTTTATTGTATCTGTTTTTTTTTTCTTTAAGGGAAATTTTTTCCCATTGTGTATTTTAGAATAGAAAGAATTCTTGAGGAGCCGAAAAAAAAAAAACTTCGTGAGGGCAAGATCCGGTGTTACTACGAAGCCGAATAGTAATGATTTTGTTGAGATGTGTCTTTCTGATCTAATGGGTAATATCCTAATAGAAAGTATTTACTGAACTTGAGATCGATGTTTGTTATGCTCTAGTTTAATGTTTATGATTTGGCTTGATGTTTTGGTTGAAAAACTAAGAAAATTGGATGGTATTACTCAAATTTTCACATTTTTGTTTGCAGATAGAAATTTCAATATCAAATTAAGTTAGTTATGTTGGAAATTTGAATAGAATGTTACAACGGAATTGTGGAGGGTTGTGTATATTCATATAAACCCTTTCAATTAAAATTTGAATCCTTTGGGAAAAGGGATGTGACTCCCCGAAACGATTCAACTCTTCACGAAAAAATTTCTCCTAGAGTCTCCTTGCATCTATATAAACCCCACTAGCTCACTCACTATAGCATAAGTGTCTTTTTAGAGTCATAAACTAGTACTACAAATTTTATAGTTTGCATATTGCCTTCAAGTGTTAAACATGAGTTTGTGCCACATCTATTCGTGTTCGATGTTTGAGTGATCCTCGATGTTTGGGAGACAATCAAGAACCATGAACCTATAAGATAAAAATAGGTTCTCTATCGGGGCATATGTTAAATTTCTTGCACATAAGATAAAAATAGGATCTCGCGACAAAATAATTTGCCTACAAGATAGATGGGAATAGGAAGCTAGGGATATTAATTAGATTTTTGAATCTTGTCTTACTTAATAGCTGGGAATATCCAATAGATAAGTACAATCTTAGCATTTGTCACAATGATAATTTTGTAGGAATTTCTCGGCTACAAGATTTTGATTCAAGAACCCCCATCCGAGAACTTCTATTCGCCATTTCTATCTGACTCAAAATCAACTGGATTTAACGAGGTTGGTTCACATAAAGCTTAGTACATGCGGGTTCGGCGGCTCTGGCCCAGTGCAGCTAATTCCTAATCACTTGTTTTCATTTCTTTATTTTCATTTTTTGACATTTTTTCCCTTTACTTCGTTGTTGTCGAACATACGAAAGCCGTAAGCGGAAATTAGAATCTGGGTCTTAACCCTTTCTCTGATTTTTGTAAGGTTTGTGCAATTAGGTGTGAAATATGTCTTTGGTAGAGCATAAAGTTATTTTAAGTCTGTAAAAATGAAAAAGATATCGCTAACTATCTTGCGATATTCACGATTGTTTTAACCATCTTTCTCTTCTTATTTCTTTTTAATTATTCAATAAACCAATCTCTTAGTATTTACTTTGATTCTCGTTTGCCAATCTAGATAACATCTCAACAACATAACTCTACTAGCGTTATATAACTAGATAGTTACTGGGAAATATCTTGAACAATTTGTTGCACTTACGACACGCATCACTTTCTATATGAAAAAATTGGAAAAGAAAGGAAAATCTTTACTAAAAGTTTATTATATTTACATCAAATAGAGAAGAAAAAAATATTTATCAGGTAACTCACAAAACATGGTAAGATACAGAAACATATAAACAACATTAATGGGCGATGTATACTAATAAGTTGTGATGCCCAATGTATGTTGGGATTTCCGTCATCGGTGTTTGATGCTTCATGCATAGCATCATTTGAGGTGTCACTGGTTTAATTCAACTTTGATCTATCCGTATAACAACAACCCGAAAATAAAGTAAAACTAGATTAACAATAAAATATTAACGAAGTACGATAAAGTTTTTTTTTTTTTTTTTTTTTGAAGCAAATGTAACATAAGGTATTCATAAAAAAAGTTCGTAAGTTAAGAAAATATTAAGTTTTTTTTTTTTCATTATCTTTCTTGGAACATGCATATACACACAAATATTAAATAACAATTGATACTACCAATTATAGTGAACAAGTGATGATATGTGTGAGATTAAAACTATAGTATGACCGCGAGCAAAACCTTGTGAAACTTTCTTTTGCAGATATTAAAAACATGTTGATTGTTCTAATATATGAATTACAGAAATAAATTAACAAATAATGCTAATGTTTGATCTCACATAATAAAATCCAAAATATAAATCTATGGTTTTCATTAAAATACTACAAAATCAAAAAAAAAAAAAACGATGAAGAGAAAAATATCGATTGATATTTGCATCTTAGTAATCAGAACTACGTCATGATAACGTGTTACGAAATAATAAAAAAAGACGTAAAAGTAAAGAGAAAGAAGAAGGAAAAGTTCTTATTAACCATGTAGAATACAGAGTTTAATCCTCTATTCATGTAGATAGTAGACTTGGTGTCCAAAATATGTAAACCTTAATCTTAGGCACGAAAGCATCTTGGTAACATATACGAAGTTCACTGCTCTTTTAGGTCTCGAAGATCATCTATAATTAATCTACACTAAATATTTTCTTGATTTCATTTTCAAAGAACACAAGTTTTTTTTTTTTTTTGGAAGGGTAATGTACACAAGTAGATAAAATCATCATCCATTTTGCTGCATCGTCAGGTATTTATAGTATACATAACAAAAAAAAAATATTTTATTTATGGGTTTATGATAATTTGGTTTATTAGGCCCATTTTTAGTCTTATTTGAATTAAGTTCTAATTTAGTTTCTAATGCATACAAGGCCCAATTGGACAATGACGGTAAACTATGTGATCTCAAATTGTTTTGTTGAAGTTGGAATGTAAGTTAGTTCACTTCTTTTATTATGTTTTCTAGTCTTTTGTTATAGCGGACAGAGGATGAAGTTGTGTTATTAAAAAAAGCTCTAGATATTTTGTGAATAAGACAATAGTTGAGTGTTCCAAACATGAATATTTTTCTAGAGGAGGAGACGGTCCCACGTCAGCTGTTAAATCTGAAGAATGTGATGTTTATGTTGATGCTTGTTTTAAGCGTAATAGAAAGCCAAGGTTTGGGATTATTGTGAAAGACCCATCTGTTAATATTCAATTTTGTTTTTGGGAAAGCAACATGAGTCGTCTTCCAGTTTTCAAACCCATTTGGAGGGGACGGTGAAGGGTGTTTAACTTGTTAATGCACTTATTGACAAATCACCACCCCGGAAAAAGAACTTCGGATATATGTGTATTCAAATTCGTCATATACTAGTTGATTTTATAAAAGATGTCAAGAAGATGCTGAAGAAAATGATAGTGGACAGTTATAAGTATAATTTGTTCTTTACCGACATTGACTACTATGATAACAGAGTTACTGACTATTTGGAAAGATCGGCAACCTCAAAGGTCGGGGAGGTAATCCCAAAGGACAAGTTTGATGGGGAATTAAAAGCTATTATCGAAGAACTTGCACGATATGAAGATGTACGGCGTAAGAGGGTTGGATGGCGTGCTAGAACTTACAAGATATAAAATATTGTATTTTGGTGATGGTGTGCATCTGCTAGAACACAACCTATTTCCTTTCTTTCTTTATTTATTTCTTTATTTCTTTCTTTTTTCTTTTCATATTCTGTTCCTTTATTTTGTTTCGAAACCATGTGAAGATGATACATATACTTTTATTTTGTTGCGAGTAAGCCTGTGAAGATGACGTGGTTTCTGTGAACTGTTTTATGTTGACATTGATTCTCATTACACTAATATTAAAGGTTAATTCATAGGTTTCACATTATGTAATCTGATGTTCTGTTTGACTCATTTTGGCCTTGAGCAGCACAAGTGAGCTTTTTATTATTCTTAATGATGTTTTTTCTTTTAGTAAGTCTGTTTATTGTATCTGTTTTCTTTTTTGTTTTTCTTTAAGGGAAAATTTTTCCCATTGTGTATTTTAGAATAGAAAGAATTCTTGAGGAGCCGAAAAAAAAAACTTCGTGAGGGCAAGATCCGGTGTTACTCTGGCAGAATAGTAATGATTTGTTGAGATGTGTCTTTACGATCTAATGGGTAATATCCTAATAGAAAGTATTTACTGAACTTGAGATCGATGTTTGTTATGCTCTAGTTTAATGTTTATGATTTGGCTTGATGTTTTGGTTGAAAAACTAAGAAAATTGGATGGTATTACTCAATTTTTCACATTTTTGTTTGCAGATAGAAATCTCAATATCAAATTAAGTTAGTTATGTTGGAAATTTGAATAGAATGTTACAACGGAATTGTGGAGGGTTGTGTCTATTCATATAAACCCTTTCAATTAAAATTTGAATCCTTTGGGAAAAGGGATGTGACTCCCCGAAACGATTCAACTCTTCACGAAAAAATTTCTCCTAGAGTCTCCTTGCATCTATATAAACCCCACTAGCTCACTCACTATAGCATAAGTGTTTTTTTAGAGTCATAAACTAGTACTACAAATTTTATACTTTTCATATTGCCTTCAAGTGTTAAACAGGAGTTTGTGCCACATCTATTCGTGTTCGATGTTTGGTGATCCTCGATGTTTGGGAGTATGAGAACCATCAGACCTATAAGATAAAAATAGGTATTCTACCGGGGCATATGTTAAATTTCTTGCCTATAAGATAAAAATAGGATCGCGCGACAAAATAATTTGCCTACAAGATAGATGGGAATAGGAAGCTAGGAATATTTTTAGATTTTAGCGGCAAATTTTATGGGATACTTAATAGCAAATATTCAATAGCGTGTCAACTCTTAGGTCACAATGATAATTTTAGAATCCTATTATTGGGGCTACTTCCAGTTGGGTTTTGGCGCTGCACTGGATTATAATGTCCAAAATATGGATATGCGGGACCTAATCTATGTAAATATACCCCCGATAAGTTTTATTTATTCCTCTATTACTCTTCCTTTAAATAATCTAAACTAATTAAAAAAAAAACAAAAAGTAAAAGATAAATTAAAACCAAGATTCGCCTCAATTTCTTCTTCTTCCCGTATTCTCCTCTTTTTCTTTTCATCTTCTTCTTCTTTTCTTTTTTTCTTCGTTTTAACGATGATTAATCGTCGATTTATAAAAATTTCATCGTCGATTAAATTTTCTATATAATCGATGATGAAGACAAAGGAAAATCCGAAAGGAGCGAATCCGAAACAACCCTGTGAAATAGATATTTCAAATTCATCATCTTCAAGTAAAAATGAAACTGAAGATCATGAATTAAAGAATTAAGGAGTTGAAGCAGGCGATGATACTCCTGATACGAATGCTATAAGGTAGGAATTGAAAACCCACTATTTATTTATCATTTGTATGATTATTTAGTTTGTTTCAAAATATTTAGGTCTGGGAAAACAGTTTCAAAAGATGCTTACGGTTAGGAGTTCTTGTTTTCCCAGCCATAACTGCTAGTACTCAGCTCGGAAACTAAGAACTTCCAGCCGTATTTGGTTGCTACATGTGGGAATTGAGATTTACGCACTGCAATTTATATCATACGGCTAGGTTATTCCTAATTGTATCTTGTACTGTAATCCACAAATTTTGGCCAGGTTGTTCCTAATCGTAATTTAAGAAACCAAGCCGTAAATTTTGTGTCCTGTCCGTTATGCATGTCATGGCTTGGTCGACTGCTCAAGGTTCCAGCCGTAAACTGGTCTTGCGGCTAGGAATGTCAACTTTTCCTGGCCGTGTTTACTGTTACGGCCTGGTCGTGTCCATCTTCCTAACCGTAGTTACTAGTTTTTTCCTTCTTTCATGTTTTGGCCTTGTTTGTATTAGATTTAAACATTGTTTTGTATCTGATTTGTATTCAACTTTGTTAATAATAGTACAGAACAATCTAAAAGAAAGCACGGAATGAATTTCACTGATTCTCTACCGGTACTCAACTATCATCCAGATGGATTTTACTTTTGAGATTTCAAAAACTCTATAGTATCATAGTACCTACAAGTTTCTCCTGCTGGAATGAAAGTTTTCAAATTGAACGTGCAGCTGACAATCCGCGTACAGACAATAATTATTACCATCATCGTCAACCTGAATTATTTGTCTATAAAATCTACTCCCTCCATTTCAAAATAATAGACTGATTTCATGTGAAAATTTATTTATCAGCTCGTTTCAAAATAATTTACACATGAAACCAACCTACTATTTTGAAAATTTTTAAATTCAGGTAGACCTTACACCCAAATAAGAACTATGTGGGCTAGTTTTTTATGTGCCTACCCAAGTAAAGCGGTTCCCGATTAGTATTCCGAAATGTGCAATCAATGGTTATTAAAACAAGAAGTGTAGGTATATTCCCTGTTTCTAAAGACTTTTCTTTTCAGATAGCTGCTAATGCGTGTTGCCAGATTTTTAGTTATTTAACTCTTTAAAAAAAAAAAAAAAAAAAAACAAAAAAAACGTTAAACTGTCGAAGCCGGTGATTTGACAATTTGTTCTGGATCCTCTTTTGCTGTCTAAAATCTCCAGGTAATATCTCACAACATTTCAATAAATGTTCATTTATTTTGAATCATATGTAGAGCTTATTCTTTCCTCGTAAGTACATCAACCATAAGACAATCAGAAAAACTTGAAGTCGTCACTTAAAGCTTCAAAGAATCCAATCTTTAATTTTATTGTCCCACATTGATCAGTTAGCAGTAATTGTATTCGTTTAAATATCACCAGCAACAATGTATCAATCGAGCAATAATATTACAAGCACGATATGGAAAGGGTTCCCATAATTATCAGATCTTCCGACGAAACCGTGCACATATGAGCTCATTGTTTTTTTTTTTTTTTTGCCCCATGCTCATTTTTTTTTCTCTCAACAAATTATATTAGAGTCCATGTTTTTTTTTTTTTTTTTTTTTCATTTCTCATTCTATGCGATGGAAAGTATTTTGTGAAAAACTTCACATATTTTTGTAATAGTTTCAGTACAAACGTTCTTTCCCATATTCGCTCCAGATAACCATGGCTGGAGAGGGTCATATACGGGAGTTTGTTGGCTGACGAACTGAAGAATTCAGAAGAGACCATTTTAGATGCACCGAGATGAGTTCATATAGAGACAATCACTCAATGATTAACATGACCAAAATTCAGTTTCGAGTTTTTTGTACAAAAATGATGCTTATTTGGGCATCGGGAGACACTCGAGGAGAAACATCAACCTCTTATCAAGAGTCTGAATCTGTTCACACTCCTCTAACGAGTGTATATTTCACATATTCTTCGATTGGTTGATTATTTAACGGATGGCCCTATTACCTTCCATGTTTAGAATCAAAACCATCGTTACATAACTCCTAAATTAAATCAAGGGTAGAGATTAAAATGTGAAATATACACTCGTTAAAGAGTGTGCGAATTCACACTCTCTTATCAACCTAAAGTTCCACTTAAAATACGTACACGTCATTGTATATTGCAGCATTCTTGACAAATCGAAGCAAGATATTCATATATTACCTGCATCTGAATTAGTCTCATCACACTTTTTTATCAAACAGTGTAATACTACATGTTTTATCTATAATCACTGTCAAGGTTGCATATCCTTTACTGGCACACACACACCACAGGTGGTGAATTTAAAGGTCGATTATTCTAACAAACAAGCACCAGTGGTCTAGTGGTAGAATAGTACCCTGCCACGGTACAGACCCGGGTTCGATTCCCGGCTGGTGCACTTTTATTTATTTTTTTCTTCTTATTTTTGTGTGTTGCATTTTGCAGTGGACAAATCCTTGCAGGATTCAAAGGAGATGCACCATTTAACAACCATATACAGTAGAAACTCTTTTAGTTAATACCCGATTATTTAATAAACTTTCTTAAATAATATTTTTGGCCGGTCCCGAATCGGGGACAACGTGTCAAATTAATAATTCGCTAAAATTATAAGATAATATTTTTTTGATTCCCTATATAGGCCACATATGAAATATAAATTAATAATGCATTATATATGTATTCAATACATTAATGATTTACGAAGACTTTTTGAAAAATGGTTTAATTGTCTTCTGTTTTTTGTTAAAATCAACATCACATTGAATTTCATCTCTAATTTTTCTTACCATTGTAAAAAAATTTGGTGTTATTTTCTCACAGCTCAGCAAGAAATTATTCAATGTAATTGCCGCTTTAATAGCCTCATTTCGTGAAGGGGGATTTAGCGTAGAACTTTCATCATCTTCTTCCACATCTTTATCAGTTCTTATAACGTTCTCGATTATTTATTCATCGGTTAACAACAGTGTAACTTCATTTTCTTCCGCATAATTTAGGACATCTTCGGCATTTATTGAATTGCGATAGCCCAACTTCTCGATCAAATTTTGCAAGTTTTGAGTGATTTCACTGTCTATATGTTCATCCAAATTGTCTAAACTTGTGTTTAAATAGGAAATAAAAAATATGATTGGATATTGTATTTATAAAAATATGATTTGATATTATTGTATTTATATAGGAAATATATAAGATATGATATGGTATTTTGTTTGTATAAAAACTAATTATTTGATATAAAATTTATCTATAAGTTAATAAAGTATTAATTAATATGTAAATTAATAATTATTCAAATTATTTTGTGGTTGGTGGTGAGCAACAAGGTGAGCTCCAGCTCCTTTACGGAATAACTACACCCAACCTATGAAAAAATAAAGCTCATAAACCCTTACCGCGTCATTGCTAACCAAACAATTCTTTAGATGCTTGAAGAAAGAAATAAAATCATCACTAAGCTCTCCTAGAGTAGTAAAAGCTAAAACACCCAAACCATAGCCATGTGCAACACAATCAGACAAATATTTGGTGCGCTTACACATGCATTGCCAACCAAAATAGCACCCTAGGAATAAAAGCTCGAACACGAAGTCACCGGTGAAGGGAGGAACTCTGTGACATCCATACACACATCCTGCCCGTTCTCCCAATTGAGCACAAGGATATCGGCTGGCCTTAAATCCTTGTTATCATCTGATAAAATACCAAAAGTTTTAACCATTAAGCCATTGGCCTTAATTTATCGGTTAATTAATATCTCGCTTAATTAATAAATTTTGATGGTCCCGGCAGCATTAATTTATAGAGTTTCTACTGTAATAGGTTGTGATGTTCAGGTACACACAAGAGCTAAAGAAACAACCTTGCAAAATAAATTTTGCCCTCATATCTTCCTTGGAGTAACTTGCGGCAACCTAATTTTGCCCCAAAAATATTTATTTTTACATTCTAAAGGCAGGCCTTAAAAGGCCAAAAAATTCCAACTATACAAACATTAATGCTCTTTTTAATTTGGCTAATATCTTGGATATGGGTGGGACATATACGGGAAATTCACGTGAATTTCCAACTCTTGAAGTTGGAAGATGATATGGATGGATATATACGGGAAATTCACGTGAATTCCAAAATTTGGCTAATATCTTGGATATCTCTCAATTTTAGTATTTTAATTATTAGGTTAGTTTAGTAACTTTAATCAATTAGGTTTCTATGTTTGCAGGCTATAAATAGCCATTTTCTTTGTCATTGTAATTTAGTTTGGAGAAAATGGGTCATTTGTCCAAAAAAAATTTAAAACACGGTTCAAATGGACAAGTTAAAAAAAGTACGGGTGAAATAGCCAAAAAAAAATAGCAAGGATGAAACTGGATACATCCCGCATACTTAAAAATAGCAAGGATGAAACCGGATGCATCCTGTGCAAAAAAATAAGAAAAAATATTTGAAAATGGACGGGATGAACCGGTTACATCCTCGCCTATTTTTTTAAAATTTTGTCCATTTAAACAGTATCTTTTTAATTTTTGGCTATTTAAACAGTATCAAAACCTAAGTGTCTTTTTCACCCAGGAATTGTTGATTTTGGTCTTTTTGACCAATTTTGTGTTTAGTTTGCGAGCTTGTCTATTAAAACTATTGTTTGGTTAAAACCATGTTTAAATCTCTTTGAGAGGTTGATCAGCATTGATAGTTATTCTTTATTTTGCTCCTGGATTGGAGTTGATTATCGTTTTGGGTATTGTTTACCAAAGTAGATTCTCCGCGTGTCGGTTTATTTTAAATCGTTTATTTGTGTCGTATCGGAAAGAACTGAAGAAGTCAGCGAGAATGGTATATTCGTAAGGGTTCTTCTGAAGAATACGTGCCCATATGAGCTCATAATTTTTTTATCTTAAAAAGATTTGTTTTTACATTCTAAAGGCAGGTCTTAAAAGCCTGGCGAGATTGGGGTATACCCAAACTAATTGGGGTATACCCAATAAGACAAAATAGGGTCATTTTGAAGTAAAAGAGGTTACCCCTTAACCAAATATTTTCAAAATGGAAAAAATGCCCTTTATAATTAACACTAAAAAACTGATTAGGCTAATTAATTGAGTTTAGATAAAAATTTTGAAAATGAAAATTGGTAGATTAAACCTTTAATCAGGTCTTGTGAGTTCGATTAAGATCAAAAAATTTGGTTTTCAAAAATGTCAAAGGTCGGCAAGGTAGAGGTTTGAATAAAGGTCACCGACTATATATGGCCGGCATGGTCTTTGTTTTGAATAAAATGTCGACCAATTTTAGCCGGCAAGGTATTTAAATGAAGAACATGCCGACTTTAATTTTTTTTTTGACACACGGGAGATGGCTATTGAAAAATATTAGTCAAGTAAGGTCTAAAAAAAAACCCCCGGTGGTGAAAAAATACCTCACGGCGGTTGGAAAACCATGGTGAGTATAATTCGACAAGGTATTTAAATGAAGAACATGCCGACCTTTTTTTTTGACACACGAGAGAGGGCTATTGAAAAATATTAGTGGCCAGGAGTCTAAAAAAAAACCCTATGTGTTGAGAAAATACCACGCTAGGCGGTATAAGTCACAAAGGTCTTCAAAAAATACCACTCGAAATTTCATTGAAAAATTTACGATCGTCGCCATGGATGTTATGAAAATCGGCAAGATATGCATGTTACGACCTTGCAGACTAAAAACACGAAATCATAATTTTCGATTTCCAACCTAACATAACAATCAATCACACAACACAATGATGGGTTTGAGTTTAAACATCATTTATAGTCTTATTTTAGTTGGTAGAGTCAACAATTTTTTGGAAAATCAAAGTTGAAGATTTTTATATGACTTTGGTTGATGGAAGATGAAGAAGAAGAAGAAGAAGAAGAAGAAGAAGAAGAAGAGAAGATTAAGAGTTGTTTAGTTTTTTAATTTTAGGATTAATGAAATTAAGAAATGAGTTTATTTTTAAGATTTAATTAGTTCAAGGGTATTAAAGTAAAATCACCCTTTTTAATAATGACACATCATGTCCCCTTGAAATTGGGTATACCCCAATTAGTTTGGGTGTACCCCAATCTCGCCAGGCTTAAAAAGGCCAAAAATTCCAATACAAAATCATTAATGCCTTTTAACAATGCCAAATCATTAGTAACTCTTCAAGTTTCTTAAGAATCTTCTCTTTAAGTGGGAAGAAGTCGGCGAGAATGGTAGATTCGCAAGGGGATCACGTAACTATACAAATCAATACTTACATATACAATGAAAGGATTTTGCCACAGCATGGAGAACAAATCAATTCCTAGCTTACACAATGAAAGGATTTCACTTAAACGAAAGAGAAGTTTAGCTGTAGTGTGTTGAGCTTAACTGGTCACAGGCTCCAGTTCAAGAAATTTTTTCAATACTTCGTTTCAAGTATTGCATTGTGTGCCAAATTGGAGAGCAAACATGAATCTTAAGGGAAAATTGTCAAAATAAAAGAACTGACTTTATAAGAACCCTAACAAGCAGGCAAGCTGTAATGTTTTTCTAAAAAAAATTAGATTAATATCGTGTGAGCCGATGGCTCACATATCATATATTACACCGATAAGAACAGATACTACAATTGATCTTAGCCAAAAGGCTGAGAAAGGTATGCTTGATCTAACTTCCAGCTTCTCATTTTATAGTTTTTTCTTTCCGTCCCTTTGCCTTGACTAGTCTAACTGGGACTAAATCATATTAATTTCTTTCCGCCCTTCCTTTAGGCGAGTTGTTTTTTTTTTGGAAAAGCGGCTAGCCTCAAATATATTGATCATAAAACACTCATCAGTAGTAGTTACAGGACTGACTCGGAAGTATCCAACAGTTACAAAGGTTTCAAACAAATTACAAAGACAGTTAAACCACAAAACACCATAGTCCCAATCCCAAATCTAACAAAAGAAATCCAACCATTCCTAACTGATTCCAAGGTAAAAAGACAAGTTTAAATGGTCTTGGTTGGAATAAAAGAATAACTTCCAAACCATATAAAAAATCTAAAATCAATAGAGATTGTAGGGCCAATCACCAAGTGGTCTGGTGGTTGGTATGCTTCCCACCTGCGGAGGTAGGATTGAACCTGTAATTGCCCAAATCCACTATAATTTAAGGAGTTTGGATGTAGTCTAGGGACCACTAGTCTAGGGTATCAAAAAAAAAAAAAAATAGAGATTGTAGGTATAAATCCAACCATTTCTTAAAGGTTTTCTGAAAATCATAGTAAAACACGTGACAATGGTAAAAAAGGATTCATACAAATCCGACCATATGCCAATGGTTTTTTCATAGTAACAATAACACAAGTAACAAGTGTAACCTAAATAGGTTATCATCTGGCTGAATCGTTCTGGATCGGTGTCAAAATCGGTCTTGGTATTTTTGGTGTCTTTGTAAAAGTTTGTATCTGTCTCTTTTTGTGTCTTGTTGTTGCTGGGTTGTAATCAGGAACCGGAGTCATGTTGCCTATTGATGATGTTGTTGAGAACTTGTTGTTGCTGCCGATGAGAATTTGAGGTTGATGTGGACTCTTTGATGTGAAGAACTAGAGTTGTTTGATGTTTGATCGACCAATCTGCAAGATCTTGAGCAGAAATTGATAAAGTATCTCAACCCTAACTGCAACCATTTGAAACCAAAAGCCTCGGAAGATTTGAAGTCGAAACAATGAAATCAAAGAACCCAATTAGCAAATAAAAGAAAATAAGTGCTGACATATTAAATAAACCAGAGATAACTTCAACTAAAAAACTAGATTGATTCAAGGAAGGTGAGGACTAAAAAGTCTGTTGAAGAAACAAAACCCAAGTCAAAAGCTCAAATCAAAGCCAAAATTCAAATAAAAAACCTACAACAAAGAGGGAAATGATAAAAGAAGCAAAGAGATGAGTTGGGATGAGATTCTCCTGCTCATATTTGCCCCAAAGAAGCAAATATGAGCAGGAAAATGATCTAGGCGGCTAGTTTCGATGGGTTTTGGGTTGAGAGAGTTCCCCGAACGTCAGATTATACTAAGATGAGTCCAGATTAGATCGTTTGGTTGGGATTGAGGTGAGTCCAGATTAGACCGTAGAGCAGAATTGGCTTGACATGTCAGAGGCTTTTAACTATGCAGCATTTTATTCAACAGAACAGATTTACTTACTTGATCCTATTACTGAGATCTAGTGGTGTTCAAGCTTTGAGTTCCAGTTGATGCATCCATCTATGAGATATTTCTTTGGTTCCTGGTTGAAATACATCTTTGCAATAAACATTGAAGTTTGTAAACCTACAACATGAATCCCAATACTTGAGCAAAAAACATTGTCTTTTGTCCACCCAAATCCCAATATTTGCAAATGATGTTATCTTTGAATTCTTCACCCCCGCTACTCTTTCAGAGCATCTCCAATAGAAGGTGGAAGATTTATTTTTTAATAACACATATGATTTTAGACCTTAATTTTAACTAAATCCATCTTCAACAGTAGGTCCTACAAAACAGGAGGGACGAAATACTAATTTTGAAGGTTTTGAAGAAAGTCTTATCTTGACCTTCGGAATGACCTCCATGTCATAACTTTTATTTTTAATAATTAATCAAAACACAATTAAACAGTTAAGATTTCATCACATAAAGTTTTCTAAGGGTCAAAGATCTATACTATCAGTGATGGTTTATTGGTCATGTGGTCCTATATTTACTATATATGCAAATCCTCCTAAATGAGGGTCTTAAAAAAATTCCACGTAGGATTTTGTAAACACGCTATTGGAGATGCTCTTTGGTAAAACAGAAGCCCAACTGCTGGATGACTAGTACTTAAAGTTTAAACACAACAACGTCATTAGTTAATTTCCAAAGTTCCTCCAACAATGTTAGGTTTAAAAACTGGATCTGCTCCAACAATGGCGATTATTTTCTTTCGTGGAACGAAATATTATTTCAAATGTAAGTTTAGAAATAAGTTGATTGCTAAAATTAAAATATATTCAAATTCACAGGAGACATAAAATTATACATGAGAGTATTTGAACTTGAAGACATGCATATGTACTTGTTCCTTGGTATTATTAGTGACCAAGATGTAAGGTTAGAGTTATGTTATGCATTCCGTTTGATACTTTTTACATTTTTCTTGAGGGAATTGTCTAGTACACCTTGTGCATTCAAACTCTCAGGCGTTGAAAAACTTACATGTCATTAAGGGAACTTTCCAAATGTATATCAAACTATCGGCTAAGTTTTTTTATCATTTAGGTCTGAAAAATAGTGGCACAGCAAAAAGCCTAGCAAAAAAAAAAAGATTTAAGGATTGATGGGTTCCTCTTAGTAAAGAGAAACCCTCAAAAAAAAATAGGTGTATGCCGCTTATGTAGAATCCAGTTGAGAGTTTTCCCTTAACAGAAACACTACTACTTGTTCGTCTAGAGTAAGATGCTCTAATGATTAAACACAATATAAAGAATAGAGAAAGAACAAGAAACAATTCGAAAAACAGAAGATTCATTAATTCTTTGAATAACTCTTACAAAAGTGTTTAGTCATAAGAACTAGTCACTCAAAGTTCTCTTACAATAAGAACCCTAGCTAACTTCCTTTTCTTCTCTCACAAACAGATGCCTTGTAGACTCTCTCAGAAGAAGATATCTATAACTTTAACCCTACGGGTCCTTTTATGGATCACAAAAACTTGTTCCCCAAAAACTTTCTATGTTAGCTTTCTACCTAAATTATATAAACGACTCAACTAGGAAACCACATAACTTGGAAAACACCCCAAGTAATGTTTCTTACCCATTCCGAAACATTCCAGAATTTAACGGAACAAAACATAACAATCACCACCTTTTGTGACGTGAACAAAACCAGCAGTTGTCTTCTTACTTCTTCACTTTAACGTATGATAATCTTCTTTTATCTCACCCTTATTTGGGGCCGCCCTCCCATAAGGGCCCTTAATTATCTAGGTTGATAACTAAGCCATCTAAATAAGGACATAGTTACTGACACCTTCCATTGAGTTGTATTAAACTTTCGTCTAAAAGCACCGCCTAAGCCTAATAACCTCCTCCTTATTGCCTCAGTACCACCGGAACAGATATTTCTTAAACTTCTAGCACCACCACAAAGAACTCTTCCATGTAATCTATACAAGTTACTGCACCATCTTGCCATCAATATTATTACATTGTTGCCATGATATACACTCATTACTCCATCTTTAGTAAAGTATCTAATTCCAAGTGATTCTAATCTAGGTAAACTAATTAAATTCCACTTCATCTCCGACACATGTTTACCATTTGTGATTGTTTGAACTGAGCCATCAAACAATTCATGCGAACTTCACTGACTCCAAGAACCAACAATATAGAGTCATTCCCCATGTAGATAAACCCGCCGCAATCTTCATAATTATTATATAATGAACGATTGTTGGAAACATGCACATCAGCACCACAGTCTAATATACCCATCCTCCCTGACTTTTAAGATTTGCAGGTGTCAGTAGGACCTCATCACGATCACAATCTTCCGATAACATCGCTAAGGCTGTAGTATCTTCAGGAAAGTTAGCTGAAGCTTTCCCAAAACCTTCCTTCTTCCTAGGAAAATCTCTAGCACAATGCCCTGGCTGACCACACTTAACAATCACCTTTGAAAACGGTTGTTTTCCTTTGTTGTTACCAACTCTCTTCCCATATTACAAAGCGCATCTTCAGAAATATTACCTGATCTCTCTTTTGCATCATCTCTGCAGCTAAAGCATTGCATACTTCTAATGTAGTAAACGATTATCGACTCATAAAATTTTGTGACAACGTCTTGTATGATTCTGAAAGTGTCCAGATCAGTTGTAGAGATTTGTCTTGATCATTCAAATTGTCACCAACGACAAACTTCGATAACAGTAAATCAAAGGCTGAAATATGATCCATCTTTGGAGTATTCTCTTCCATCCTCATATCATGTAAAATACCTTTAATAAAGATCTTATTAGTCTTTGTTTTATCCATGAACAAACCTTCAAGAGAATCCCATAGTTTTTTTGCTGATGTAGCATCCTTGATTGCATCATGACCTCGTACCTTTCTTACGAGATGAAGCCAATCTCCGACAAACACTTTTTGTGCATCTTTCTCCATGCATCAGTAACATCTTCTACCATCTCCATCTCATATGAATCTTTTTTTTTTATTGCTTCATCGTTGGACCTTTTAGGGCATCATCTGAATCTATCACGACAAGATAATCTTTCATATTTATCTGCCAAAGACTAAAATAAAAATTCCCATCAAACCTTTTCATACGATAAGACTTCAATTCTCCATACTTTTCCATCGTAGCAACTCCTTCTCGACTATCCACCTTCAGCGCACCAATTGTAGAATCCAGTAGAGAGTTTTTCCCTTAAAAACTACTACTTATTCATCTCGAGTAAGATGCTCTAATGATTAAACACAATATAAAGAATAGAGAAAGAACAAGAAACGATTCGACAAACAAAAGATTCACTAATTCTTTTAAAAACTCTTACAAAAGTGTTTAAGTCACAAGAACTAGTCACTCAAAGTTCTCTTTCAATATATAACAACCCTAGCTGTTCTTTTCTTCTCTCACAAACAGATGCTTGCAGACTCTCTAAGAAGAAGATATCTATAACTTTAACCCTACGAGTCCTTTTATAGATCACACAAACTTGTCCCCCAAGAACTTCCTAGGTTAGTTTTCTACCTAAATTAAATAAATGACTCAACTAGGAAATCACATAACTTGGGAAACACTCCAAGTAATATTTATTACCTATTCCAGAATATTCCATAATTTAACAGAACAAAACCTAATAGCTTATAGGCGACAAGCACACGGTACTCTTTAGTAAAAGGCGAAAGAATAGTTCGTTGTGTGCTTACCGCACGGCTGTGTGAATCAATAAGCTCAGTGAAGTGCTAGATATATACAAAGCATTTCGGGTAAAGTCTTACGGTATGGGATATGTTGGACTAATACATTTCATTTCAAGTCTCAATAAGTCGTTTGGGGCCTGTTTTACTCATTCAGTTTATAATCCATCCTAATGCTTATAATTTGATATAACAAGGGACCAAATCAGCTAGAATCTCATCATGATACATTTGGATACTGTAGCGTGTACCATGATAATTTGATGCCCCGAAGCAAATATCCATAGTTGATGCTTGATACATATTTCAATACAAGAAACCTACGGCAAAAGCATCTTTATTACATAGTAGACTGTACTCAAGACGAGTTAAAGCGAGCAAGTCAAAATTTTCTGGACTTGTATGATAGTTATATATGCTGAAGTTTCGAAATCAAACACGTCGATCGGTATGACTTTTTGTTGTTCAGATTGTAATCTGGGGGTTAGAAAATGATATACGTAAGCAATCCGTAAATTTTGGTTTTAACCAATCAAAATTGTTCGGTGGAAATGAGTTTTTGAGTGGAGAGTCTCAGAGACAATTAAATCAATATTCAGGGATTTGAATTTTTTTAAGTTTACTTAGATGACAATTAAATCCTCATAATACATACGATTACGAAGATGATATGTCACTTGGTGGTCATCTCTAACACTTTAGAGGCTTGGGATCTTTTGAAAGAAAGGTTATCTTTTAAAAACAAGATACACAAAAAAATAATATATAAATGATAAATGAGGAGATAACAATTTCCATTTATGCGTGCATATAAAATTCTAACAACAACTCAAAAATATCGAAATTTTCGTCAAGTAAGGTACCGTGCTAGCTAACACCATTTTAGAGAAAATAGTGGATAAAGGCCGGTCAATTTATTTAGAACTTTTATCTTCTTTTTGGCTATACCAAAATAGCCGAAGCAATAAAAAATGATCTACATCTCAAGAATCATCACTCTTAAAACTATACATGTCAACTATGGTACCATTCAGGCAAAGAATTCATGCATATAAGTCCTCAAAGTCGGCGCAGTTCAATGGGAATCGACTATGCATGCTATGCACCTATATCAACTTTATGAAGATTTGAAGTTATCTTCCTAAAGTCGGCACAATCAATGGGAATCGATCATGCCGACTATTACTAACCTATAGGGTTTATTTTGAACCGTTTTAGACTTCTAAGTTTAGGGATTTTAAATCCTAGGATGAGAGGATACTTGAGGGCCAAGCATTGGATGCTATAGAAAGAAAAAAAAAGACATTTAAGGCTCAAACAATTATCTCCACGTGTCATATCACAAATTCTACATCTCAAAACCTAGGGTTTACCCCTTTACGGAGAAAACCATTCTTCTTTGTAGTTAATATTTTGTTGACTAAGGATGAATTTTAGTTATAAAAGTTATTGGAAGTTTTTATCATCGTATCATTTGTTTTCACAATATCTAAGGTTTATGATTGATTTCTTAGATTTTTGGAGCGCACGCTAGATTAATATATTGATCTAGCTAATGCTAGTATAGAGTTAAGTGATACGTAATTATCGAGCATCTCTTACACAAGTAGAGAACGTGAGATCTTGCAGAGGGATTCTTTGGAGTAAGTGTGTGAAGAAAACACTAGTTGCGCTAAGAATTTTGATGATAGGATCAACCTAAATTCACAAACACTAAACCATTCCATTGGGCTACACCTTGAGTGATTTATAGAATTTGTTGTTCGAGCACTTCGACATTCAGTGATACAAGGATTTTTTGGGATATCATTGCACTAGTTGTTATTCTACGGTTGGTGATTTTAATGAATGATATATAAGTATGATGACCGAGTCAACGTTTAACAACGATGAAATATTTTTTAATCATCTTTCTCACTATTTTAATGAATGAACACGTTCAGAATCATTCCTTGATGTTATCAATATGTATTAATAGTTTTGTCACTAAAATTGACAAAGTAGGAGATTGTTAGAGCATTGCTCGGTCGAACTCACAAGTGTTGCTATCTCAAGCTTGTTGTCAAATTTAGTTGTCAAAACTATATCTTGATTTCTAGTCTACAATTAGTTAAGTCTCGGTCTAGGATAGTGTAGTTGAGAAACGAAACAGTCATCATTTGCTAACTACCGTTTGAGGGCGAAGGTCAATCGAAGCTTTAGGAGAACTTCATCAACAAAAGGTAAGTGAAGACTAAACCACCTATTTCTCAAGTTATATTCACTTTTCTATCCTTGAGACGTTTGTCGCGTAACTAATTAGACTAGTAAACAAGAATTTCGAGTCGGGAACTAATTATTTAGTTTACGAATTTCTCGAAATTTAATAACTAAGCTTAATGAACATTTTTTCATACTTGATCAATTTCGTTGGAGAACGATTTATTGTTCGGAACCAAATCATGATTCAAGTTTATCATTTGAAAATAGCCTGGAACAGTGATATGTGTCATTGATTTTTTTCGGAAATATTTCGAATTGATTTAGAGAAATATAAAACTATTATATTCGGGATACAAGACAGTGTCATCAATCTTACAAACTGATAAAACTATTATATGTCTGAAGCCGTATTACATGTAATTGTACACGTAATGGAGTAGCTATATATAAACTTTTAGATTTGTGTGATACGCATACTCGTATGCACATCATGGGAAAATCTGTTTGTTTCGTGATCCGGCATATTCTTATGAAAACCATTTTTGAACTGTGCTAAGTGAACCGGGTTAAAGTATTCAAACCGGTATGCGAATTAATATAGTTCTATGTTCTAGAACCAGTTTAGTTCACAAACCGGTACGCAAACTGAAAAGGTTCTGTGAACTTCGGAACCGGTAAAAGTCTTAGGTTTGCAAACTGGTACGTGAACTGAAAAAGTTCTGTCAATTCCGGAACTTAGTGTTGCACCAAAGTTTGCGAACCGGTACGTGAACTAAAAAAGTCATGTGAACCGATAGTTTAACAATAATGAAATATTTTTTAATCATCTTTCTCTTCTTGTTTCTTTTAATTCTTTTTAGTTATTCAATAAACCAATCCCTCTTAGTATTTACTTTTATTCTCGTTTTCTAATCTAGATAACATCTCAATAACATAACTCTCTATTGGGACCATTCTTACTAGCGTTATATAACTAGATAATTACTGGGAAATATCTTGAACAATTTGTTGCACTAACGACACGCATCACTTTCTCTATGAAAAAAAATTGGAGAACAAAGGAAAATCTTTAATAAAAGTTTATTATATCTACATCAAAAAGACAAAAAAAAAAAAAAAAAAATTTATCAGGCAAGTCATAAAACATGGTAAGATACGGATACATATAAACAACAATAATGGGCAATGTATAATAATAAGTTGTGATGTACTATGTATGTTGGGATTTCTGTCCACATCAGTGTTTGATGCTTCATGCATACCACCATTTGAGGTGTCATTGGTTTAATCTAACTTTGATTTATCTACCGTATAACAACAACCCGAAAAGTAAAATAAAACTCTAGATTAACAATAAAATATTAACTAGGTAAAAAAAATTTGAAGCAAAGGTAACATAAGGTATTCATAAAAAAAGTTCAAAAGTTAATTTTTTTTTAAGTTTTTTCATTATATTTGTTGGAACATATAGATATTAAATACAATTGATATTACTAATTATAGTGAACTAGTGATGATATGTGCGAGACTAAAACCATAGTATGACCGCGAGCAAAACCTTGTTAAACTTTCTTTTGCAAAGTATATGCTAATATTTGATCTCACAAAATAAAATCCAAAATATAAATCTAGGGTTTTCATTAAAATACTACAAAAGTAACAACAACAAAAAAAAAAAAAAAAAAAAAACGATAAAGAGAAAAATATCGATTAATATTTGCATCTTAGTAATTAGAACTACGTCATGATAACGTGTTACGAAATAGAAAAGACATAAAAATAAAGAGAAACAAGAAGGAAAAATTCTTATTAACCATGTAGAATACAGAGTTTAATCCTCTATTCATGTAGATAGAAGACTTGGTGTCCAAAATATATAAACACTAATTAATCTTAGACACAAAAGCATCTTAATAATTAAACTTAAGGTAAATAAACTTAAAAATGTTAAAATTTCTTAATACTATAATTAAAAAGACAAAATGTGCCCGTTGTATATTATCTTGGCAACATATACGAAGTTCACTTCTCTTACACTACACCAAAACATCCGATTTGGGACGGATATACGCGTTGCAATGAATTTCACCAACGCAAATATCTGTTGGGAATATGGCGTAGCAAATTTTGGTGCAACGCCAAAATCCGTTGGGAAAATTAATTTGTGCAACGTATAAAAACGTTGGTCAAAAAGATTACCAACGTTTGTTGAGCAACGGATTCTTTAATTTGTGCAACGGTTACAATAATTTAGGCAACATATTACTCTAATTTGAGCAACACTTATATACGTTCCAAACTAGTTTACAGATAAAAAAAAAAAGAATTTCCGACGATAATTCCAGGTAAAAAATAGAATTCCGGCGGATTTCTGCACCTGAAAATATATTTTGCACCTTCATATACCATTGTAGATCAACTAAAAGACCCAATATATCACAATCCATCAAAATATATTCATATATATCAGCTTGTAATAAATATATGAATCAGCATGTAACAAATAAACTATATAATAAACCATATAATTATTTGGTTGATTTAAAGATAAATACGGTCACGAATCCAAGTTTCTGAATTTGACAATATGAATTAGTTCATAAGAATACCTTCAGTTGTTTACATACACGTTGTATCAGAAGTATCAATGGTTTAAGAGCATTAAAACCAATATCCCAGAATTATACGGAAGTTAAGGTTAATGGTAAAATTCAGTGTGTTAATGAGAGATAACACAGATCTGGCACCTTATATGGAAACATGACCTGCAATTGCTTCCCATAATGTCTTGCCGGCATCGCCATCATCGACTGAGCACATCTGTATAAGTATCAAAGAGAAACAAGTTTGTTATAACCACCAAAATAGATGTGCACTCCCAATCCCACCACCAACAGCTATGAATTATTATTACTAATCTTTGAAGACAAAAAAACTAACTGAAAACAATAATTTTCACGCTCGTATAAAACACGATGCGGAGAATAAACACAAACCTTAGTCCTTGAGATTCTGATAGAATCGAGCAAGCTCAGTGTAGTTTGAGGCAGTTAATCAACTACAAAAATCAATTCAGAAATAAAATCAAATGCAAGCTCCTCTCGTACTCTGTGGTAAAACAAAACCAAAACGGGGTGAGCCACAACTCAGTAGGGGAGACAACAATTTAATACGCGATGTCGACAAAAAAAAAATCTAGAAGCACAGACAAGAGCAGCAGCTATAATATTTTACAAAATGTAAATCCTTAAAAGAATCAATCTATAATCCAAGATTTGGAGCTGTAAATAACAAATAAGTTACTCTACTATTACTTTGGCGAACGCCATTGTCAGGGTAGTCCGATACCAGCCACCGTTATCAAACAAACGGTCTTTCCGGTTGCCATCCGTAGATGGGGTGCCAATTAAGGCACGACGGTCCTATAGTAGAGTCGTCTAGCTTTCAATCATGCGTAAACGAATAAACTTAACATTCACAAGTACATTTACGGATAGAAAGACAGTTGCAAAAACCAAAGCTTAACTTATACAAATGTACCTGTGTAGTCTCAATCTCACCGGAAAGTCGATTACAAAAATACAACGCGGAAAGCTAATAAAGTTACAGTAAAAACACAGATCAGAAGGGATCAAACCAATTGATACAAATCTGACATAAACAAGGGAAAATCTCGCATTGCGGTACTAGTTTTTGTCGAGAGAGTTTTCAGAGAATTAACATGGAAAACAAATCCAAGAGGATAAGTGAATCAAGTAACTACAGTTGCATAATTAGTGAAACTTCAAAATGGGCAATCCTTTCAATCCTATTTAAATTATTAAAATCCAAAACAGCATGCAAGAGCATTTGAAACTAAATTACAGAGAAGTTGATTAAAAATGGTTTTTCCAAGTAAAAAAAATGGGAACTACTCAGTTGACTATCATGGCCAGCACATTTACATTTATATAAGTAAATTAAGGGATTTTTGAAATACCCATTCCTTCATTTTAGCAAAAGCATGTGCTAAAGTTCAAGACTGTAAACAAGTCCACTAAGCTACAGTATAAGAGAGTTAAGACGACATTTCCATTCTAAAGAAAATTTTTGAAAGAAAAGAACCAAGCAGAATAAGTAAAGATGCAGTTCAACACCTCAAATAGATGCAGTTCAACACCCTAAAAAAATTTGCAAAAAGATGCAGTTCAACACCTCAAATTACTAAAATGTGCAAAACCTAATAGGAAAGAACGGAGAATCCAAGGGAAATCTAAGACTAAAAAGAATGTCAGCAAGCCAGGAATTCCTATAAAAACTGATACACCGCTCCGGAATTCAGCGTGCCTACGGTGCACTCCACAATTTTACAGTAATGACACAAATTAGGGCAAATAAAGAAACCAAATTCTGTTTTTATTAAAAAAAAAAAAAACCTCAGATTACAGAACTTCATAAACACCCTAAAGCCATTAACAAAAAGATGCCTTTCATAATTCAAACTGGATTAAAGTAAGGAGATTGGGGTTTTGAGGAGAATTACTCACAATTAGCCATATGCATCTTGTACTTAGATTTCTCAACAGTAAGAGTCCTTTCCTTATCAGGTGAGTGAATCACATCTACATCTTCCTGTGAACACTTTCCGTTTACAGAAAATGGGAATAAAGATAATTTGTCATCAAATTCGCTTTCTCTGTACTGCACAAAATCATTCACCTCAACCTATCAATAGGGCACAAGGAACCACAATTGTCAGTTGAGGGTTAGCACCATTGAAGTATGTATAAACAAAACAAAATACAATAAATATGGCAGACGACTATCAATGTGAATACCCCATATTACTCAAAAACCTTCAATAAACACATTAAATTGAAATCTAAATACACCCATGGTTTAAAATTACATAATGCAAAAATAAGAACACCAAAACCTATACATGCAGTAAGACTCCAACATCGCAGAGGTAGGTCAAACAATAGACCAAAATATAACCAACAAAATCAAAATTAAACAACAATAATAGTAGATAATGGTTTATACCTCATGATAATCAACAAACCGATTAACTATCAGATGGATTGATTTTGGATTTCAGGAACAAAATGGATTTTCTAGGTTTAGGAATTTTTTAAGATTTTAGAAAATAGATCGAGATTTCTCGGTTTTGATTACTGAAATATGGATTTTGATTTTGTTAGGAAATCTAGGCAGACCTCTAGGTTTGATTCTAAGAGAAGGTTTTGATTTTGAAAGAAAAACCCAAAGAGAGGTCTCGGTTTTTCTCTGAAGAACTCTCTGAGAATGAGAGAGAGAGAGAGAGTAATAAACGAAAAATGAAAATATTGAGAAAATACGAGAGAGATCTCTAAAAGTTGGAAAAAAAATATGAGATTAAAAAAGTGGAAATGTCAATATTACATAAATGCCATTAGTGTCCAACGGTTTTACACGCTTCAAAACGTTGTTCCATTAATTCCATTTAAATAAATCAATATTACTTATTTTGCGCAACGTATTTTTTGGGTGTGCAACGGATATTGAAGTTGCAAAACGGTGCAACGTGAATATCCGTTGCACACCCCCGAAACTGATATGTTGCAAAATGCAGGATATGGTGTAGTGTTATAGGTCTCGAAGATCATATATAATTAAGATAAGCTAAACATTTTCTTGATTTCATTTTCAAAGCACGCAAGTTTTTTTTTTTTTTTTTTTTTTTTTTTTTTTTTTTTTGAACGGTAATGTACACAAGTAGAGAAAATTCTAGAAATCATCATTCATTTTTTTGCATAGTTGGGTATTTATAGTACGCATAACAAAAAAAATATTTTATTTATGGGTTTGTGATAATTTGGTTTATAAGGCCTATTTTTAGACTTATTTGTATTAAGTTTTGATTTAGTTTCTAATGCATACAAGGCCCAAATGGACAATGACAATAAACTATGCGATCTGGAATCGTTGTGTTGAAGTTGGAATATAAGTTAGTTCATTGCTTTTATTATGTTTTCTATTCTTTTTGTTATAGCGGACAGAGGGTGAAGTTGTGTTCTTAAAAAAAGGTCTAGATATTTTTTAATTAATACAATGGTTGAGTCTTCCAAACATGAATA
Source organism: Papaver armeniacum (assembly GCA_023531295.1). Classification (NCBI taxonomy): domain Eukaryota; kingdom Viridiplantae; phylum Streptophyta; class Magnoliopsida; order Ranunculales; family Papaveraceae; genus Papaver; species Papaver armeniacum. Next base: position 117,676 of record JAJJWW010018525.1, read on the forward strand.
TTTTTCTAGAGGAGGAGACGATCTCACGTCAGTTGTTAAGTTTGAAGAATGTGATGTTTATGTTGATGCTTGTTTTAAGCGTAATAGAAAGCCAAGGTTTGGGATTATTGTGGAATACCCATCTGATATATTCAGTTTGGTTTTGTTGGGGAAAGCAAGAGCAGACGTCTTCCCAAACTTCAAAACCATTTGGAAGGGATGATGAAGGGTGTTGAACTTGTTAATGATCTTATTGACAAATCACCACCCTCAAAAAAAGAACTTTCTGATATGTGTATTCAAATTCGTCATATACCATTGATTTTACCAAATCAACGAGTAGGTTTCCATAGAAGAGCGAGCAACTTACAGAAGATGTCAAGAAAATGCTGAAGAAAATGATAATGGACAATTATAAGTATAATTTGCTATACACACATTGACTAATATGTGTGCAACTACTAGAACAACCTCTTTCCTTTCTTTATTTCTTTCGTTTTTCTTTTCATATTCTGTTCCTTTATTTTGTTGCGCGCAAACATGTGAAAATGATGCATATACTTTTGTTTTGTTACGAGCAAGCCTATGAAGATGACGTGGTTTCTGTGTACTGTTTTATGTTGGCATTGATTCTTATTACAATAACACTAAAGACTAATTTAGAGGTTGCACATTATGTAATCAGATGTTCTGTTTGACTCATTTTGGCCTTGAGCAGCACAAGTGAGCTTCTTACTATTCTTAATGATGTCTTTTCTTTTAGTACGTCTGTTTATTGTTTTGGTTCTTCTTTGAGGGAAATTTTTCTCATTATTCAAGTTCGGTGTATTTTTGAATAGAAAGACTTCTTGAGGAGCCGATAAAAAAAAAAAAAAATAGAAAGACTTCTTGAGGAGCCGATAAAAAAAAAAAAAAAAATCTTCTTGAGGTCAAGATCGGGTGTTACTACGAAACCGAATAGTAGTGCTTTTGTTGAGATGTGTCTTTCTGATCAAATGGGTAATAACCTAGATAATAGAAAGTATCATCTAATAGGGTATCGTTAATGAACTTGAGATCGATGTTTGTTATGCGGATTATTTTGTTTTTGGTACTCAAGTTTTGACCAACTTTGCTGTTTGGTCTAACATTTGTCCAGCTTGGTGTTTGGTACTTGGAAAAGACGTTGACCCGCGTTGACTCGGTTAGATGTTGACTTCCGTTTAATAATTATTAAAAAATTAAATAAAATCTAATTATTAATCAAAGTTACTATTATACCCATACACTTTACCAAACAAGTCTCTAAAGACCCAATTTATTTTCTACTTCATCTTCTTACGCCTCCATAAAAATCACAACTGCATATCCCCATGAACCATCTTTATATCCTTATTCTGAAATCGAGAGATGATGAGCGACGAAATGCATATGAGCTTGATAAAATTGGATCGAGAAATAAAAGATTCAGATGAACTAAAGTCTGTAGAGGGGGTAGATCTGTTCAGAATAGATTGAATCTAAAAGTTGCTGAGATGGGAATCAGTTGGAGATGAAGTTGTTACTGATGAAAATGACAGATGAAATTGGTTAGGGTTTTGTTGCGAATGAGAAATCAGTGTAGAAACTGAAGCTATTGTAAGTCGATGTTGTGGATTTGTGATGGGATTTAAGCCCTGGAACGTTAGTAAGAATAATTAGGGTTCGAAACTCCAAGAGCTTGGTTCTATTTGCAGTAGAGGTTGATGATACGGAAGAATAATGATACGATTACAGAGAAGAAGAAGAATTGAAGATGGGTTTGCCTCATATTTGAATTCTAATTGTTCATAGAGGGTTTTATTGTTGATGTTCATCTGGTAGAAGGAATGGGTTCGCCGGAGTCGCTGACGCCGGTTGATTGAGATATGGTCTTGATCGAGATGCAATTGGCATTTGTTGATATGGAATTTGGTATCAATTTTTGGGATTTCTAGCAGTGGATTAAAATTACGGTTTACATCAATGGAAGATGAATTTGGGGGTTTTATAAATGGATTCTGATTTCACAACAAGTAAGTGGATATTCTCTTTTGATTTTAAGGTTTTCGATGTATGAATGATCTTATGGTTGAATGACAGAAGAATTGATGTTCGTTTAGTTTGAAAATGGGTGGGATAATTCTGAATTTGGCAAATCAATTTGGAGAAGGTTTCCCTGGATTATATTCTCAAAGACTTGATGTCAATGGTGGTTGGATCTGTAACCGTTGAAGACTAACTTCATGTGTAGTATTTCATAGGGTTTATGCCTAATTCATGTGTGGGGTTTTTAAAAAAATGGGTATCGACCTAGTCACAGAGATTTCATTTCGTGAAATGTTAGTAGCAGAACAGAGATGATGAAATTTGGAAGGTTGAGAAGATGGTGAACGAAGTTAAATCTTTGAATCGGAGATAGAGAAAATGGTGAAGGGAAGTTATATAATTGTGTAAATATTTGTGAAGTAAAGGGTGTAATAGTAACTTAGATTAGTTATTAGATTTTATTTAATGTTTTTTATAAATACTAAACAGAAGTCAATATTTAACGTGGTCAATCCAGGTCAACGTCTTTTCCAGGTACCAAACACCAAGCTGGACAAATGTTAGACCAAACAGCAAAGTTGGTCAAAACTTGAGTACCAAAAACAAAATAACCCTTGTTATGCTCTAGTTTAATGCTTATAGTTTTGATTGATATTTTGGTTGAAAAACTAAGGAAAGTGGAGGTATTACTCAATTTTCACACTTTTGTTTGCAGATAGAAATTTTAATATGAAATTAAGTTAGTTATGTTGGAAATTTGAATAAAATGTTACAACAAAATTGTGGAGGGTTGTGTCTATTCATATAAACCTTTTCAATTAAAATTTGAATCCTTTGGGAAAAGGGATGTGACTCCCCGAAAGGGTTCAACTCTTCATGAAAATATTTCTCCTAAAGTCTCCTCGTATCTATTTAAACCCCACCCACTCTCCATAGCACAAGTGTTTTTTTAGATTTATAAACTAGTACGACAAATTTTATTGTTTGCATATTGTCTTCAAGTGTTAAAGAAGAGTTTGTGCTACATCTATTCGTGTTCGATGTTTGGTGATCCTCGAAGTGCTGCGAAGAACAAAAAAGGTATCGTTGAATGCTGGAGACATATGCAATACACTGTAGCAATATCAAATATAGGGAATTAAATGTATTAAGTAAAGAGATTACTCGCCTCAATACACCCAAGTAAGTTTGCTTAAGTTTTGTTTAGATTGATAATCTCTCTCTATTTTCTTTTTCAATTGTTTTGGTGTTAGTACGTATTACGATATGTAATACATAACGGGACCGTTGTTACAGAGAGTTGTGACGAGTGGGTGGATATAATACACGAATTGTATTATTGGGGAATTGTAACGAAGATATTTATCCGAGGTTTTCTTAGTTCTGTTGATATAATAATTTAACTAGCATGGTGTTGTTTTGTAAGTTCATTGCCTTCACGAAACTAGGCACACAAGTTGTTAAGTTTACGAATGATGTCAGTATATCCAGTATTGTGATGGAAATTTCTAGACCACTCACGCAGCTTGAGACTTTCTAAATCACGTTGTTTGACATATTATTTGTTTTGAAAGATTTTGTGTATCTTATTGATTTGACCTATTGCTTGTCCCATTTTTATAGTTGGTGCCTTTTAATAGCCCGTAAATCTGATGCCAAAGCTTACTGTTTAGTTGTCTTTGGTTAAATTTTATTAGGATCCATGCTGGTTCGTTTTTTTAGTTTTTTTTTTTAAATAAAAAATAAAAAATCTTAAACTCTTCCATCTTCAAATAAGGTTATCTTTATCCATCATTAGTTCCATGCCTAACACACATGGGATGCAAACACACATATAAAGGTGTCGCGTATGCCTCTCAGGCACCTACACCCTACTACTTATGTGAGACTCACATCGGGTGCTGTAAATATGCATCATGCGAGAATTTCGATTTTGGGTTCTGTACCAAGGCCTTACAAGTCAGAATTTTTTTTTTCCTTTTTGAAATAAGTAAGTTATTACCCATCTGAATTATACCTTCTTTAGTTGTTTCATGTTTTCTTTTAACAACATTAAAATCTTATATCAAATCTGTAGCACAAACATAAATCAATCATTTTGCAAAATCAATGATATAATTGAGTAGCCAGTTTATGTTACAGTCAGATATTGTCAAGGAGTAGTCATCGTGGAATGAGTAATGTATACAGAGACACGGTTACCTGCTGAAATTGTAGTTTCTCTTATGCAAGGCTTTCAAGAAATAAAAAGATTTTAAAATAATTTATTACTACCAATTACGAACTGAAACGTAAGTGGAAGACTACATAAAGTCCTCAATCTCAACATTGCTAGTGTGGGTGCTAGATAATTAGTTTTTTTTAAAACATAAATAAAATAATAACACGCCCACCGGTGACCTCCTAAAAGATTTGGACCATTTCTTGATTTATGCGTGTCAAGAACGAGGTTGGAGCCGGTTGAGTGCAAGGGTGTGAAGTTGTGCCCCATGCTGAGCTAGCTTCAGAGCCTTATTTTAGTCTCAGTTACGGAGTACATACAATTTTCAAGTTTATTTTTTTTTAATTTTGTACCCCCTAAATAAAAGATTGTACCCAAAGCAAAATTTTGCACCCCTATTTGGGAATTTTGGCTCCGCCGCTGATCAAGGGTCATGCTAATCTTCTCTATATTGATCGGATGTCCACAAAGGTACGCCACATAATTAGATAGGGTACCAAAATTTATATAAGACAGAATTTTTTAGTTTGTCTTATATAAATTTTGGTACCCTCTACGCTAAATAGGCACATCCTTATTAACTGCCGTGCACTTTGTTGATTTTAGCAAGGACTTGGAGGCAATGGATCTGAAGCACCTTTCATTCACCGTGGCCCAAAGACATAAAGTGCTGCACTAGATATGTTGTCCTAAATCACAGCACTCATTTCAGTCCTCCGCCTCTCACTGTCACTCACTCTTCGATCTTACTTCATTACACGCCGCCGTTTTCATCCTCCATTCTAACACCACCACCGCTATCACCACTGAATAGATGGGTTATACCGGAAGGACGGAGGGAAAATGGTTTGAATCTCGGAAATGGGGTTTTCGTAAGGTCTATCGCCGTCGGAGAAGCTGGTGGTGGTACTGCAGAGTAAGTATCAAAAGATGTAGTGAAATCAGTTTCTCAATTTTGTATGGCTAATTTTAATTGATTTCTCCCTCGCACAGTCCTGGGTTTTATTCAATTTTTTGATGAATTAACAATGTTGAAAAGAGAGGGGGTTTGAGGGTTTATAGGTCAGCTGAATGATTTTCTGATCCTGATTCTTGGGTTTTGATCAGATTTATATTTTAAGTTTGTATAGCTTTAGATTCAAATTCATCTTACTTCATTGTTTAGGTTTCAATTTTTTCTGTTTTTGTTAGCATTTTAAAATTGACAGGGGAAGAATTGTAATTTGATTTTAGTAGGATTGTTACCCTAAGGGTAACTAAAGATGTTATGATTTTTGTGTTTATCCGAACGTTTACGATGTGGTGTTCTAGTAATGGATGATTAAGAACTTCAGCTATCAAACAATGTTGCATCCTAGTTGTGTAGTATTTTGGATGCAATTGAATTTGTAACGATTTTTTTTGCTTTGATGCCACCGTTAGCACACTTTTTTGCTCAATTGTATCAATGAAATTATTTGTATCTTCTTGAAATTGTTCCCTGAACATATATAACTTGGAAATGTAATAGCCTCAAAATTCCTTACAGATGATTCTTCCTAAAATTGGGATGCTGAGAAGAAGCAAGGGACGATCAAATTTTAGCTGAAAAAGCTTAAGGACAGTGCTTGTGATGCTGATGACATAATGGATGAATCCTCTTACGAAACCTATTGCGTCTGCACCGATGCCTCATCCTTCGTTTATGTTTCAAGCTGGCTAAATTTCCGTCAGTGATATAGTTAACTGATTGCCATGATGACTTCTCTCATTAGTAAGTCTTGTTTTTCTCATTCTCATTGATTTTGTGATTTTAGCTGTTTACTTGATTCTTGTGATATGTTTCGGCCGCCGAGTCTTGTTTCACTTATTGCACAGAGCCTGCATATGTTCTACTGTAACTAGGTAGAATTTAATGGCCACCGCATAACTAGGAACATTGCTGAAAATTAAAATAATCTGGAACGTAGAAAGGAGGGATGTTGTATTCCTTCCTGCTGCATATAATTGGGTTAAAACATAGCGATCAAAAGGAGACTTCACATTCTTATTGTCTTGCTATCTGTTATCTTTAACCTGGTAATATACAACATTTTCGCTTCAACTGTTATGCTTGGATTACAAGATAATAACATTACATTCTTCGCTGCTGAGATTATTAGATTCTCTTGTAACAAATTTACTATACATTTTGAAGGCTTCTGACTATGATCCGTTTTCCATTACAGAAATTAGCAAAGTTCTGTTGTAGTATGATGGAAACAACCTTTGTCATTAGGACCCCTTAAACTGCAACCTTAAAAAAATGTAGTTGATGATCATACTGTGAGCTTCCAAGATTTTCTAACAATTCTATTATCTATATATGAATGAAAAGCAATGTTTTGTTGAAAACTTTAGGAGATGATTTCTGTATGTGGATCGAAGTAATTAGAGAGTGTTTGAAGTCATTGAACTAAAGGAATTATTATATGACATGATTGTTAATGGGGTTTCTTGGATTTTGTCTTTCATACTTATCTGTAGGACGGATCATTTATTCAGCACACACGCTCATTCTATTGTTTGATGGTTGTTTGGTTGGTAGATCTTGTAGGCGGGTTCAAGATGCCCTTGCTATCGTGCTTCCCTGTGGAACTTGCGTGTATGCCTGAACATTTTGTTGTAGATGCAATGGACTGCTCATTTTTGCATCTCGGATACCTAGAGCGCTGGATGGGTATATGCAGGTAGACTTTCTTAATGCAGTTTCAGTGATATTTTGTTGCTTTCTATGATTTTTAATAGTCAACTGTTATGCTTCCTTGTGAATTAGAATTGGAATTCTATATTAGCTTTTTGTTGGGTTGGTTTTCTGGAGATACCTTGGGGTATCCTCCTCTTCTTCTTGTATTCATTTGCCATTTCTGATGGCTTTGCATTAAACTCTATAATTTTACCGATAAAAAAAAAAAAGAACTAAGTTTATATATTTGCTTAGTCCATACATTTAGGGAATGCACTTGAAAATCCTTGAGTCGGGTATCAATTATCATTTTTTGTATTAGATGGCTGTTGAGGAGAAATAACAATATGAAATAGGGACAAATAAACTAATAAAAGGTTCAAACATAGCTGGAATAGCTCAGCTGGTTAGAGCGTGTGGCTGTTAACCACAAGGTCACAGGTTCAATCCCTGTTTCTAGCGTTCTTTTTTCTTTTTCCAGAAGTTTAACTTAATAGTAACATATCTATCTCCATACATTGTTCATTTCTTTGAACTTTTTGCTGAGTATATATTGTATTGTGTTATATGATCAGTAGCTAGCATTCTTTTTACTGTTTATATTAGTGAACATATCTATCTTCTCCATACATTGTTCATTTCTTTCAACTTTTGCTGAGCATATATTGCATTGCGTAATATAATCAGTTGCTGCTGGTCCAATACTTGCACAGTTGCACCACCAAAAACGATGACGAATCATATAATCCTAGCACATTTTGGTAATTCGGATCTTAATTTTTGCTGACATTGCTGTTATCAGGATGATTGTATGAGCTTCATTATAATGTTTATGGAAAGTCCCAACAATATCCTTATCTCAGAGAAAAGATGGTAAAAGCCTTGATCTGCTGGATGCGGGAAAGAAGGTATCACTTCAACATTTTTCTTGGCTACACTAACACAATCTTGTGTCCGTCATTTAAGTTCATTGCATGTTGGTTTGGTGTGCAGTGGTTCATCTTCAACAGCTTCTCCTTTTGAAGGTCATCGATTTACCCTTGACTATCTTGTCAGGAATCTTTTGAAGCTTTACGTTGACATTGAGTTTACTGAACACCATACTCAGGTGAGTGCTATGATTATCTCATTTTGAGAGCTTGGGATGGATTTTTCAGTACAACTCACTGAGAGCAGTCTCTTTTAACTTCAAAAAAAATATTGGATTGAGGAGTTATACCTTCTGCTGTTGCATATACTTCTGGTTTTCTCGCTTTTTCATGATATTGTTATTTCAGGTTGCCAAAGAAGAGGAGAAGGGAGTGCATTGGAACTTTCTGAACTTCTTGGTCAATGATAAACAGAATTTCTTTTTACTGTTGGCATTTCTCCCTTCTCCCTTCTTCTTGGTCAATGAGGAGAAGGGAGTGCATTTCTTCTAGACGAAAGTCTAAACAGAATTCTGGAACTGAAAGAGATAGAAAGAGAGATGGCTAATACCGTGGAATGGGAAAGGAGATCAGCTCAAGAGAGGCAAGAGAGTTCCATTCTCAAGAGAATGTGAGTTAAATTTATTTCCATGTGAAGATTTCTTTTTCAACATTCACTAGTGTTGTCAATTCTCAAAGTGAGATAATTTTATTGTTGTAGATTATCTGAATTGCATGAGGTTGGCGATGGAAGATGTTGACATGCTAGCATTTACTTCAGAACAGAATCTGTAGGATAGGTGAATTGAACAGATTTCTTTTTCAACATTTACTTCAACAGATTACAGTGCCTTTTCTTCTTCCAGAGATGGTAAGTTGTCTTTTCAGTAAGCATATTTCCTCTCTGGCTATTAGGTTGTACAAGCTGTCAAATGTCAAATGTCTTTTCAGTAACATAAGACGTTTAGTTTCTGTTGTAGTTGTCCACCGCTGCAGCAGCAATTTTATACATAGGATAGGTAAGGAGGATGGTACAAGAATTTCTTGAGCTCCGTAACAAAGCATAACTCTCATCTTCAGAGGCATTGGATGCAGAGGCTACCCTTGGAGAGATACCTGATGAATTCTTGGACCCAGTTCAAGTAAGTTTTTTTTGCTTAAGAGTTTTGACCTTCTCTGTATGCTGAATCGGGTAGATCCAGTTATCCTTCCTTCTTCGACACATAGATGAGGCTTATGATACTGTATTCATCATCTTGTTGCAGTATACACTAATGAAAGATCCAGTTATCCTTCCTTCTTCAAGAATTACAGTGAATCATGCGTTCCTATTGTTTAATATTCTTGTTTCTTAATGCTGTACTTTGTCCTTTCTTTTTACAGTGCGATCCATTCAACCGTTCTCATCTTACTCAAGATACAGATATTGAGCTGAAAGCAAGAATTGAAGAGTTCATCAGGTCTCAAGGCCTAAAGAAACATAGTTCTGAAGGGCGAAGCAATGCAAACCGAGACAGGTGAATTGACCATGATTGAGTAATAGAATACCTGAATTTGTTGTTCATCAGTTTTACCAGGCACAAGCAAACCAAAAGAAATGCACTAATTATTCAAACTCTATATATATATTGGAACACTTTTTTTTTTTTTGACCAAGCCCGCAAGAGTGTTGTGACACGGTAAGCCCAAAAACCAACATATACCCGACCCAAATTCGAGAACAGGATTTCCCAAATATATAACCATGTTATATTTGGAAATCGTCCCAGAAAGGGAAAGCTAAAGAATTTGTTGTTATATATAAATTGGAATTCGGTGACCCAAAAGATGCCTATAAATATATATACGGGAAACGTAATTCCAAATAATCAGTGCTTCATAATTCATATAATGTTTAAGTCTAGAGGAGGAGATGATGTTACTTCAACTCTTAATTCTGAACAAGAATATGTTCCTTCGTCTGCCAAGTCTGAAGAATGTGATATAGATAAGGATACTGATATTGATATATCTGAGATGTTTGAATTTCTTCCGGCAATTGACAAGTCTTTCACTCCTCCTTGTCCCTTTGGGGAGACTGATGTCGAATCTTGCGATGGTGAAGATGATTATGAATCTGATGAAGATGGCTATGATGTTGATTTTGCTGATGTTACTACATGGTGGGATACAATGGAAGAAGCTCGGGCAGAAGTTGCACAATTATGGGAGGAGGAGCAAAATAGAGAGATGGGGTTGTTGGACAGTTCGGCGAATTCATCGTCAATAAGGGAACGCATTACATACAAAGTTTATGTTGATGCATACTTTAAGCGGAATAGAAAACCAAGGTTTGGGATTCTTGTGATCGACCCATCTCAAACTCTTATGTTCGGTTTTGTTGGGGAAAGCAAAAGTAGACGTGTTCCACAGCTTCAAACCCATTTGGAAGGGCTGTTGAAAGCCGCTCAACTTGTCAAGGGTCTTATTGACAAGACACCTTTGGATCTCCAAAAAGGAGAAATTGATATATGTATGTATTCCAATTCATTATATGCTGTTGAATTTGCCAGCACAAGGGGTAGGTTTCCAGAGAAGGAAGATCATTTCACAGAAGATGTCAAGATTTTAATGAAGGAACTGATAGTGTACCTTCATAAGTATAAAATGTCCCTTGATAGAATTACTCGCTTTAAAAATAGCGCTGCTGATTATTTGGCAAGATCAACAACCTCAAAACTGTGGGAGGAGATTCCAAAGGATGATTTTGATGAGGAATTGAAAGCTATTATTAAACAACTTGAACGGTATGAAGCTGTAACACTTAGGCAGGGCGAAAAGCTTTTGCAAATAGGAAAAGCTGCTCCCAAGGGTTCATACTTATCAGCTCTGCTTTCGAATTTATAAAATTAAGAAGTCTTCATGGATTTTTTATCTTGTTTAATCATATTTCCAGAGTAAAGCTATTACATCACCGGTTTAACAGATCCTTCATCTAGGTAGTTTCAATGTTATTATAATTCAGATAAAGACCATTCTTTTGACATTAACTTCAAAAATTCTCAACGTACCGAGGGATCAAACAAGATTAAAACCGCCCCTCACATCTTTCTCCACAGTGGGCCCAAAAGTGACCCCTGCTAATCTTCATGTGGTGAGGCCCACAATTAATGTGAGAGGGTTGTTTTAACCTTGTTTTTTTCCTCGTTTGTTTAGAAGCGTTGCATTAACTTTGTTGGTGCTCATTGTTTGTAGTTCATGGGGTCCAGTTTCTCTGTGAATGATCCACATTTATGAATTAATCAGTTTGTCAACTAAATTTGGACACATAATCTTGTGTCCCTTGAAAATGATCCGGTTGTATGCTCATTGTTACTACTTAGTTGTGGCTATAGATTATCAGGCTTTTTGCTTTCTTCATTTGTTGTTAGGGAATGCCTAATCAAACTTCACTCAAATTTGGAGATGCTAAAAGATAAGCAGACTTGTCGTTTATCGTCAATTTGATTTTTTTTTTAAATGTAGACCCTATACTCATGTTAACTTACAAGAGAATTTACTCATTTTTTATTCTTTATGTTTATTAAGGTTCCATTCTTCTCCGTTTTTTCTTCGTTTTATTTTAATTTGATTTAGGACGAAGTCGGTAGTATTAGTGTGACAGACCGTAAAATGCCGCTGAATGCGCCAAGGAGCGTAGGCCATAACTTCCTGATGCGCCACTCTGATAATAGTAATCGGGCCTTAAAAGTTAAACTGCACTTCGCTCCAGGCAAATGCACTTCCATTTTCCCTTTCAAGCATGTTCGACAAGCATGATGCCTTGAACTTAGCTTCAACACCACTCAACCTTACCTTCGTTCTGCAAAGGGTAATAAAGCCATTAAGGCTAATGGCATTTTTGCATGCAGCTTGCCAGTCCTGTCCAGGCATACGACATGCCTTGGACTCACACATAGGCCATTGCAAGCCTATTTCTAGCTTCCTTAATTAGCTTAGGATTTGTTGAAAGCATGCACTGATCTTGGTCGTGCCAAGGTGCATCATTCATGCTCATGTCATACTTTCCTTGCATAACTTGATAGGAAGTATGAGCATCCAAGGAATGGAAAGAAAATCGCTTCATCAAGTATGGAAACAATCATCTCTTTCATTGGCTTGCCGAGCCTGATGATATGTGTTACCAATATGCCGCAATCATCTCGCAATTAGATGATATGAGCGACAAAGTGATGGACCATCAATGTTACAACTAATTATGGTTTCCTACGTATCCTATGAAGAAGAGATCAAGCACAAACCATAGTTCATATGCGTCGGGACAAGTAACTTAAACCAACTTGGTTTACAAGGTCGTGGCCAAGTAATTTTGGCCTAGTCCGTATAGGCCAAAAGTGACCTTTGCAAATGATGAGCAAGAATGTGCATCATTGGTCTTTCCTTCGTGTTGCACCATTGTGGCGCAAAATTAGTTTTCAAAGTCACGACTTTAATGCCTAAGCATCGTAAATCTTTCTTGACCAAGTCACACGCCACAATGATTTTTAAGCATCATATAGGCTCAGCTATGAAGCCTATGGATGAACATGGTTATGGTTTTCCTATAGAACCTGACCGATCCGAGCCGATTAGAATAAACCGAACCAAACAACTTATTAGTGGAAAGGTTTTGGTCAAAATGGTAATAACAGAGAGCAATGGCTCGCTTATGGCTTTAGCTCAAAACAAAACCGACTACCAATGGGAAACCGATTGTTATAGGCCGTAGATGCAACATCCCCAATCTAATCCACACCCTCCATTTAACCTTTTAACTAATCCAATTTCAGCCGCAGATATATTAGGTTTAGATCCTAGACCACTTAATAGAAGTGAAAATGCGGAGGTCTAACAACCACACCCAACAATTGTTTTGGCAATCTAAGATGACTTACTGCAATACACTTTCTAGAGAATCAACTAGACAGTCAGACTAAATCTAGATTAAAGTATATCAAAGAGTTTAATATCTCTAACTCTTAATTCAATCCGCAATCAGCAAATAGAAATCTGCGAGCCCGATTGAATATAATAGGAGTAACTTGAATGGTACCAAAGACCAATGTTCAAGTGTCAATCAATGTAAATCAACAACCCAAGGCTGGATATTCTAATTGATTAATATTAACACATAACCTATGATATTTTAATTATACATCAAAATATAATGCGGAAGAGAAATAACACAGACACCAGAATTTTGTTAACAAGGAAACCGCAAATGCATAAAAACCCCGGGACCTAGTCCAGACTGAAAACCACACTGTATATTAAGCCGCTACAGACACTAGCCTACTACCAATTAACTTCGGACTGGACTGTAGTTGAACCCTAATCAATCTCACATTAATTTAAGGTACGCTCGCCCTTACGTCTCGATCCCAGCATGATACTACGTACTTGATTCCCTTAGGTGATCTCACCCACAACTAAGAGTTGCTACGACCCAAAGTCGAAGACTTGATAGAAAAATCTTTCTCACACGTAAAAATCTATAGGATTGAATAAATCATGTCTCCCACGTAAATACCCAAGAGTTTTTGTTTCGTATTTTGATAAATCAAGGTGAACATGAACCAATTGATAAACCAGGACTTATATTCCGAAGAACAACCTAGTATTATCAATCACCTCACAATAAACTTAATCGACTAGCTTAAACAAGTTATTGTGGAATCACAAACGATGAGACGAAGTTTGTTTGTGATTACTTTTATATCTTGCCTATCGCAGATATAAAATCTCGAGCCAATTATTTCAATTGCACTCAACACGATAGAAACAACAAGATCAGATCATGCAACTACAAAGATAATAGTTGGGTCTGGCTTCACAATCCCAATAAAGTCTTCAAGTCGTTAACCTACAGGGTCTCGAGAAGAAACCTAAGGTTAAAGGAGAATCGACTCTAGTTATGCAACTAGTAACACACAGGAGGTGTGGGGATTATGTTTCCCAGTTGCTAGAGTTCTCCTTTATATAGTTTGCAAATCAGGATTTGCAATCTAAGTTACCTTGGTAACAAAGCATTCAATATTCACCGTTAGATGAAAAACCTTATTCAACCAAGCTAATACCTTTCAACCGTTATATCTAACTTAGCTTGTTACACACAAATGAAATGTACCCTCATTTAGGTTTATGTAACGGTACCTAAACGTGTACACCAGGTTGGCTCACAAATAGTTAACCGAGGTTAGCCATATGATTACTCTCATATCAACCTTATTCATCTTAACCATAACCAGTTCAAATGAATCAATTGAAACTAGTTAAATAGTTGTTCAATTGTATAGAAAACACAATCGATTGATTCACTTAAATCAATCATGAACATTATAACCACGGTTTGCAAAGATTGCATTCCTTATGATTTAAATGTTTAAGTCCATGAACTGACCGATTTGACAAAGTAACCAGCTTAAGTATGCGTACAGGTATGCATACTTAAGTAACCGAATTTGAGTTTCACAACAAAAATTTCGATTCAAAAACTTCCTCCAGTATGCGTACATACTTAAGGTGACTAGTTTAGGAGTTTGGAATTCCCAAACCCATCAGATATTTTCGGTTCGAAAACTTCCGCCAGTATGCGTACGGATATGGATACTTATCTTGTCTCCTTCACCAACTTCGTATACACACATATGCATACTCTTGGCTCCCGGTTTATGGATTTATACACTAATGTGCGAACACACTATATATGCTTATATCCAAAGATGGTTACATCCTCAACTCTTTATTTCGATCATTGAAACATTCTTCTATAATGACAATAGCCGTTTTCACACACTATTAGCATCAAAGCAATTTTCAAGATATTGAAATAATCATTATCGAAATATTCCAAGCCTAGATCAAATGATTGTATCATACAAACCATGTAAGATGTTACTCAGAAATTTTCTCATGATATGAGATGAACTTGGTCGAAGTAAAAGCTTACCAACACATATTTCGAGAAATATGTAAGCGAGATTTACTCAGCTCGAAATATCAAATGTGTATAGAGAAAACTATATCGTAACACGACTTATGTCTCAATATAGGAGATAGTATAAATATACTTCCCACGTGATAGATGAGTTCAAGTCTCCACATACCTTTTGTCGAAGAAGTTCCACAAGCTCCACTTAGTAGTTCTTTGTTTTCAAGAGATGAACACTGAGAGATCTAAGCTCAACTACACTATCTATATCCCAGTCCGAACATCTATAAATAGGCTAAAAATCAAGACTTATAGTTTTGATCACTAACAATGACAAACATGCTTGAGATAGCAACGCATGCGAGTTATACCGAGCAATGCTCTAACAATCTCTCCCTTTGTTAATTTTAGTAACAAAACTATCAATACATATGAATTACTAAATAGATAAAAATTGTAGCTTCCCATCCACATGTTTGATCTCCTTGGAATCTTCAACGGACTCGAAATATTTGTCACTTCCAAGTACCCCATGATCCTAAAGGTTGTAAGTTCAGCATTATAGTTGTTGAAGATGCGACAAGGATGCAACTAGCTCAAGCAATGCACAACATAGAGACACATTGTGAGATCTGTAAACATGATGAAGAAACATTATATCACCTTATGATTAATTGTCATCATGCAAAGGTAGTTTGGAGAACACTCAATATCAACATTGATCAGATCTTAGCTAACTGTCAGTCAGTTCGAGATTGGATAATCTCTTAGTTTCAAGATGTGCAAAACACTGGAATTGAAGATATGCAGAGATGGCGTGAACTACTAATGGTTGGTTGCTGGATCATTTGGAAAGAAAGATGTGACTGCGTCTTCCAGGATAAACTCTGAACCCTATTAATACAACTAATAGGATAAAAATATCAACTTCTTAGTTTCAATAATTCTCTGCATACTAGCTTATCTGGTTCTATATCTTCAGAAACTAGGGATGCATATCATGACAGGATAGCTCATAATCATATGCTTAATAATCATTCTGAACTTTTGGATGCTTTTCAAGTTTTTACAGATGCCTCTTTTGATAGTGATTCTAATGAATGTGGTACTGGTGTTGTCTTGTTAAATTTAGCAGGAGAATGCACGTGTATTAAAGGAACCTATGCAGCTGGAGTAGTTGATGATGAAATGGGAGAATGCAAGTCAATTCAGGAAGGTCTTCAATGGGTTCGTGCTATGGAGATAGACAGTATAATATTATTGTTGATGTTGAAGTGGTGGTCAATGCTACCAATAATAATTCTGTCTCAGTGAGATGGGAGAATAGGAAACTTTTGATAGATAATAAAACTCTTTTAGGCTCTTTTAAATTTGCTAAAGTTAGTTATGTTAGGAGAACTGCAAATGTTTTAGCAGACTCCATTGCAAAGTCTGTCAGAAAAAACAAGTCAGTCTTTGAAGAATTTAACGGCAATTCCTTGCAGATAGATACATTGTTAGTCAGGTTTGACGACTCCGATAATGATTAATCAATAAAATCCTTGTTATCCAAAAAAAATAGTTGTTGAAGATCCGTAGCTATAACAATGAGAAAACAAAATGCTCTCAATCATTGTTATACAGTGTCATGGTATTATTACACAACATCAAATTTCAATTCTATCACAATTTTGACAACAATACCATGATGATATTCATCCTTAGTCAATACTTTATCTCAACATGTAAACCACTCCCCCTTACATAATAATCCGTAAACCATATGTGTTTGTAGTATCACACTACACATTAATTCTCCCCCCTTTTGTCAATATAAATTGGCAAAAGTACGAAAACTAGTGGGATCCTCATGAAATTCTCACGGAGATACTTCATGACTAAAAGAGAATACCATACCAACTTATTTAGATACAATCATAAAGTCGAAGCTAAATGCATTCATCAAGAAGTTAATAAAGATACAAGATAACCCTAATATTCCACAGCTGCACTCCACACAAAGATTTGGCAATTAAACACAAGTTCAATATGAACTCTCCCCCATGAAATGCCATCCCCGAAGGAACAACAAAGGCGACCTTGCTTTTACAAAAAAAGAAGGATTTATTTTGGACAAAATCAAATCACATGAAAAACATGAATTTGAATCCAAAAATATTCAATTGAAATAACCACAAGAGAACCCATGGTTAGTTTAATCGAAATAATACAACCAAATTAATCACAAGAAAACTCATGATTAATTTAATGGGAATACACAACCAAATTAACCACAAAAAGTGATCAATTCAATTGGTCATGCTCGACATAAGAGAACTTAATGAGAAATAACTAAAATAACCAAAAGAGAATGATTAATTTAGTTGGTCATGCTCAAACATAAGGGACCTTTCGTAGCAACAACTAAGTTAATCATAAGAGAATGATCAACTTAATCGTTTATGCTCAAACACAAGAAACCTTACGGAGCAACACAATATATGCACAAAAATGTGGATCGGAGATCGACCAAATACTGCGGAATAGACAAGGATTCATCCTATTTTCCATCACTATTTGCACAATGACATACAATAGGCTTAATCTTTGTACACAAAAGTTTTATCCTTTCTTCCATCAAAACAATGACATAAAAGGCTTTAACTTTTGTAATGTCAAAAGTTCATTTTATCTTCCATCAATACATTCATACTGACATAACAGAGATAACTTTTGAACAAGTATGGGACAGTCACAGGTTCACGGACGTAAACAACATATCCCATAACAATTTGCAATATACAAAATCATAATGATTAAAATTGCAAAAATCATCTTCCAAAAATCTTAGAATTTAAATAAATAAATCTAAAAACATGAATATGAAAACGTTGGACATAGCTATGTGTACTCACAATAATGGCTATTCCAAAATCTAGTAATCCTTCTCAAAAACAAGAATAAATTCTCATAAGAAGTTTACTAGGTATCAAGACAAACTCATAATGCACATATAAGATGATTTGTCCTTAGGGGTAGAATCAATCTTTTTCGCCCGGATTTATACCAAGAATAGCTACCGAAGGCGTATAAAAAGATTTTCTTAACAAAGAAGAACATACAAAGTCATTAATGACTATGCACCATAGTTCACAAAGGATGATTGTGAACATTCAAGAATCCCATAAAGAATGCGTACTCACGCCCATTCTTGAGCTTCCTTCTTTGTGATTCACCAACAATATTCTTGTAAAAGATACAAATTATCTTAGAAGAGTAGTATTCCAAGAATCCAAGTGCCCAAGTCCAAGAGAAGTGGAACAAATGCGACGAAACGGAGCAAAACACTCAAAAAAAGAGACAGGACAAATACCAATATTAACTCATCCAAATTCAAGGTTTCTCATCTAAATTTTGAATAGAATTCAAAGAGGAAGATAATACAAAAAGAATGAGGTCAATCCGAGTTCGGACGAAGAAGATACGGCCAAAACAAGTTTACCGAATATCGACGTCTACAGGAAAGTATGCATACGGGTTTGCAAATGAATTTTCATGACCTGGAGCAATATGCAAAAGGGTATGCATACTTAAACCCCTGGATTTTGATTTTAAAATTATTTAATGCATACATGGTAGGTGTACATGAATTCCAAACATCCCGAACTATTATTTTCAAACCTAAACGTTTAAGAACCTTAAACACATATCAAGTTAGGTAGAAATGAACAATAATCAAGGTACATAAATCATCATAAAACTTTCTCAAGTTTAGAAACATACCTTTTTATAAGAATCCGATCGAATTCTACAGCGTTACCAAACATTCAAAATCATACCCAACTTAATATATGTGCCCCAGTTCTTTTGCTTCCCTCACCGTATACATAACATGGCATTTCTTGGTGAGGATGCACTTTCAACACAATCAAGCTGTGTTGAGGTGAACAATATCTTGATCACCATGACACCAAGAAAGAGTTTCTTTCCAGCAACTCTTACATCTTATAGTGTTGAGAAACACCCAAGGAACTGTTTTTATAAGTTTATCAAAGAACTTCAAGAGAACCCAAAAAGATTTGTGTTTCCGATTTCTTGTTTTCCAAATTATAAAAAACAGTTTCGGTGGATAGTTTTTAGTACTGCGAAGGGACACTCTTTTGATAAAAAGAGACGCCCTAGCTTCTTCATAAAAGAAGACAATACTACTATCTTGGTAGGAAGTATCAGTAATTGAGCAATGAATCAATTCATGTTTTGAAGTGATATACTCAGATGATTGAGATTTAAACTCCTTTTGTAATTCATTTTGTTTGTTACGATTAAATGAATTACGCAGAGGAGGAGCATTTCTCTCACTGATTAGTAAATCAATGTCGACTTCAACATGAATAGTATTCCTCATAACTTGATTTAGCCTGTCAAGAGATTCATGTTCTTTATGGAGGTATAACTTAACATCAAGAGATAAGCTTTCAAGTTTCTTTTCAAGCACTGAACAAACTTCAAGGGATTTTAAACCTGGTGGAGGTTTAGATAGAATTTCTTCTACAGATTTTATTAAATCAGACATGGAAGAGAATTTTGGAATCCTTGGATCTGGTGTTGCATTTATTGAGATAGCACTATTGTCCAAATAAGATCACTACAAACACAGACTTATGAGGTCTTTAATGTGTTTGCCTGCTCTGATACCAATTGAAAATGCGGGGGTCTAACAACCATACCCAACAATTCTTTTAGCAATCTGAGAGGACTTAATCCAATACACTTTCTAGAGAATCAACTAGATAGTCAGACTCAATCTAGATTAAAGTATATCAAAGAGTTTAATATCTCTAAATCTTAATTCAATCCCTTAATCGGCAAATAAAAATCTGCGAGCCCGATTTAATATAAGAGGAGTAACTTGAACGGTACCAAAAACCAATGTTCAAGTGTCAATCAATGTAAATCAACAACCCAAGGTTGGATATTCTAATTGATTGATCTTAACGCACAACCTGTGATATTTTAATTATATAACAAACTATAATGCGGAAAAGAAATAACACAGATACCAGAATTTTGTTAACGAGGAAACCGCAAATGCAGAAAAACCCCGGGACCTAGTCCAAATTGAACACCACACTGTATTAAGCCGCTACAGACACTAGCCTATTACCAATTAACTTCGGACTGCACTGTAGTTGAACCTTTTAGGGCATAGCTCGGTTGAATCCACAAAGCGTTGATATGTCAAGTTTGGTTGTCATATTTTAGTGAATCAAAACTCATTTTAAGAGTGGCTTGATTATGTACTAGAGTCAACTTCATATAGGTTAGCTTGAAAGTATTAGGATATGAGACATTACAAGTATTGCGAAGACTTGAAGAAGTGAAGAAGTAAGAAGCTACAACGACAACATCATCCTTCCACTTGAGGTTAGTGATATTTGACTTGAAATGTTTCATTCCCTAACGTATCTTTCAAGTCGTGCATATTGAAAACGAAACTGTGAAGCATGAGCACTCTAGATAGACATAGTATTAAGGAATACAATACGAGGTTTATTGCTTAACCATTAAAATTTGTAGATAAGACATCCGCATAATCGTTTAAATGTTATTGTGATTATGTATGGGTATGAGGTGAGGATTTCATCCTAGGAAACAATGTTTTACATGTGTTTTAAGGAAGTAAGTTCATAAACTTGTTTATGAATCGAAAAGGAAATCGCCGGGGCGTTATTGGTATTGTTATTTATTGCATATCTTGTGAACAACCAATATGTGTGATTTAGTATAACCGCTCATGACTTGTTTGTGTTCTTGGTAAAACTATTCACAAAGGCCCGACTTATGTATTGGTATGACTTTTATTAGTGAAACCGATCTTAAGTAATCACCTGAGATGGTATGATCGAGTTTGTGATTTGTGTATGACCGAATCTGGGTAAAGGGGAACTGATCCTATGAAGAGGTGCAACACATCACAAAGGGGAGTCGATCCTTGTATGAGGTGCATCAAGTTTGTAGCAGAAAGGGGAATCGATCCTATGGACATGTGCAACACGTTTTTAGGCAAAAGGAAACCGATCCTATGGACATGTGCAACACATATAAGTTAGATACCATGTATATGTGGGGAACCGATCCTAGTACCTAGTCAACCGAATTTTGGGAAGCTAGTGTGACTATGCACAATACTCACATGGAGGTAGAAACGAAACATTTTTTTGGTAGAATCGTTAAACCCATGATTTGTGATTAAGTATTCTTGATCAATCACATAGTTCTTAAAAGTCTGATGAACCAATTCTAAACTTGTTTGGAAGTGTGGCAAATCGGTTTCAAGGTTGTAAGTATGAAAGAGGACTTACAAAGTAAGGATTTCGACACACTTTGAACACAGGAAGTAATGTTTATCTTTTATTGTTCAAAGTTATTCCTTAATAGCTATAGGAAGAAAATCTCAGGATCGAAACATAAATAAGTTAAGAATCTTTTAATTTAGGTCTTAATTTTATTTTAGGAAAATAAGAATTAGTAATGTGCATTACTAGTTAAAGATTTTCCAAAGAGATTTTCGGTCAATATTTTGGACAGAGCATTTCCAGGAATTATGGAAACCGAATTTGGAATATATTGAATATCTTTGAGAATATTTTCGGTTTTGGAAATTCCTTGGTGTCCAAACTTCCTTGTCTATAAATACTTGAATTTTGCATTTCTAGCAAACTAATCCTTCGTGATGGCAAACTTCCTCGGTTGTGTTGTTCTTGGTGAAGCCGCCTATTCTGAGAGGAGAGTAACCTAATTAGGTGAAATCTCTTATGGCCGCTCAGTTTAAAGTCTTCTTTGGGATTTAGAAGCTCTACGAGTACCGTTGGTGCGAAACTAGATAATTTCGGTTTATCTTGTGTTTTCGATTGATTTGATTGACTAACGGTGGTAGAACTTTGATTGCACCTAGTTTGTTTATGCTTGAGAATCTTCTCTTCTGATATAAAATTCACTCAAACTAGATCGAAGTTTGACAGGTTAGATCTTTAACTGTTGTTAGTTCTAAAGACGATCTTGTGATAATCCATTGTTAACGGAGACTCTAGTTACATTGCGTAATTGATCACAAGAGATTCAAGTTGTTGTGTGGAGGTGTTTATTGAAGATCTAAGAAGATTTGAAGACAAAGAAGATATTGAAGATTTCTAATTTGGGGTTCATAATCTTTGGTGTGCACAATACTTGTTTCGTTATAAGAGGATCCAACTATAATCGGTTTATCCTTGTGGTAGATTGGATTGATTAGTTGTGTAGATCGGTATCAATATAATGTTTGTGATTTAAAGTATTGATTGCAAAATCTTACCAATTACCTTTGGTAGTTGAACATAAGATAAATCTAAGAACCCGACGAAGGAGTTTATTAAGATAAACCGAAGAGCCTTTGTCGAACTCACACACTTGGTTGAAGAGAGTTGATACCAAACAGATTTGTTGTTCCTTTTTTTGTTTGGAATACGAACCAAAGGAATTGTTCCAAGTACGTGACTTATTCATAGGTCGGAGGCGTGGGAATACAGACGGAACTAGGTGAACTATAGGTTTAGTTGCTTAGTCTCAACTATACGAAGTTGGTTTAATTTTGTGTAGCGGCTTAATCCTGAGAGTATTCAACTCCGGAAAAGGTCTCGGGGTTTTTCTCGCATTTGCGGTTTCCTCGTTAACAAAATCTGCTTTGTGTCATTTACTTTATATTTCCGCATTATAATTATTTTATTATAATTAAAGTAAATTACACAAACTTTAATTACTATTTACTTGATAAGCAATCCTATTGTGTTTGGTTAAGTCCGAACCTTTTTATCAAGTAAACATACTTCGTTGTTGTATTGTCTCGATCTCGTATCCATAGACGATCACACGAAGTGTGAACTGATTAGTTGTACTGTCTCGACTCAGTTCATAGAAAATCACTTTCGGACAAAGGACTTATATGTAGGAAAAGTTTTAGATTGAGGTATATTTGGGTATCCTCGCCTTTTCAATTGGTATCAGAGCAGGCAAACACGAAAAAATCTAACAATCTGTGTTTGGTGCGATCCAACCTATAAGACTGGAATCTAGAAATGGTTTTTATAAAAACTGATAATGATTCAGTTAACATAAAACAAGACATCACAGTTTTGAATTAACACTTGATGATGGGATCTACGATTCAATATATGAAGATCTTCATGAAAGGGCATCTAATGGACAAGTTCATCTTGTTAATGATGTAAAAACTGGTGATAACTGGGAATCATGCCTAGAAAATAAGTTCGATGAAATATCCGATGACGGTGACTCAGATATTGATGGATATGTGGATGATGATATCTCAAAATACTATAACATATTGAAGCCTTTGGGAAAGAGTACACTCAAAACTTCTGATTTCATTGATCTCTTAACTCCTCTATGTCGACAGAACAAGAAGTTGAGAAACAAAATTCAAGGACAATATTGTGGTTCTCGCACCGCTGAAAATCTTCTTAAAGATCGTGCAAACGATCTAAATTCTAAGAAATTAGAATGTGAAATTCTTCGAAGAGAACTGTTTTTGTCGGAAAAGAAATGTGCTGAATCGGAAACAATGTTTAATTTTCGAAAAAGACAGGGTATTGAAGAACAAGCTAGTGCTAGTCGCTCTTAAACAAAATTATTAGAGAAGGAGTGTGATGTTGCTCTTGAAAAAATTCAATTGTTGGAAGAGAAACTTTTTGAATCTGATGCAAGGATTAACTCTCAACAAAAGAGTTTCGAAGAGAAAGAAGGTGTATATCTCTCACGAGAAAAACACCTTGAGGCTGATCTAGCTGGTGCTCTTGATAAAATCAAGACGTTAGAAGAAGAAATCTTGGACCTTAAAAAGTTCAATGTTAGTTCAAACAATTTAACCGCAATGTTAGAAGCAAGTAGAAATCATCATGATACACGAGGATTGGGCTATAAGGGAATAGATGCTTCAAATATTAGCAAAGAGGTAAAATTTGTGATTTGATTTGTGATTGAGCTTTGTTAATATTTTTCTTTTTTTTTATCTGGGAGATTAATCATGTTTTTGAAAACTGGTATGAATTACATGATGTATTTTTTTTTAGCTTTTGTGATTAACATTACGATCTTTACTCAATAGTGATGGTTTAACTGCATATTTTTGATTGAAACGATGCTTGATCTTTTATCGATGTTTCTTAGATTTAGGGTTTCTCCTTATGGTGTTGTTGTTGTTCCTTTTTACCGGAATTTGATTCCGTCAGATGTTTTCTTTATTTACCATGTTACATGGTTGTGTAGTATCAAGTATGATTTGTTTTTGAGCTTCAATTTGATCCGTTTATCGTTTAAAAGAGTATGTTAATTTTCAGTAAGAAAAATGAGATTTTTGTTTACTTGTTGTAAAGGTTGCTTTTGCATCTAAGAAGGTGAAGGTTGTTGACCCTGATGTCTTTTACTGTATTAGTGATTTACATGTACAAGTGTCTTATATCTTCTTTTAGGTTTACAATGTTAATGTTTGATGCTTGTAGTTACTTGTTTTTATATAGTATATATATGCTTAATGTTTGATGCTTGAATGGGTGAATGCAACATACATTTCATCTGATTTTAATACACACATATGATCTTGTGTATATGCAGGCTTCTACTTCTTCGAATGTTATTACAAAAGTCGTTAAGAAACGCAAAACTACTTCTCCCCTTTGGTATTACTTCGTGAAGAGAAACCACCTTCAACAATGACAGAGTGTAAACAATGTCATATGAAACTTGGGGCTGATGTAAAGAAGTGTGGAACCTATTACTTGTATTCCCATGTAAAGAGGTGTAGTCGGCGTCGCGTTAAATAAGCTTCCACTTGTACTGGATCCGATTTAGTTTCAAATCTTTATGTTTTTATCCTTCAGACAATACGATTGTTGTTTCTTTGGAATGTTCTTGTTAATGTTTTACACGTACACTGTTATTTGTGCATTATTTTTATTTTTATGAACTGTCAGTTACATGGAACTGACATAACAATCGACTAATCGGAAACCCGCTGGGAAAAACCGAAACCGACTAGAAACCGTGTCGATGGTTAATGGCTCGGTGTTGGTAATTTTTTTTAGAAACCAGCACCAATGTTTTTGATTTGGTTTGGTTGGCAACCGAGTCGAAACCGACCATGAAAAACCATAATGAAGCTTTAAGCACATCTCTGCTATATGCACCTTCAACCAAATACCCTACCCTATATATGTTTTATTGACATTTCAACAATCAAAGTTGGGAAACACTTTGACATGCTTGCTTCACTATTCATGGTTGTTGTCATGTATCTCTGAATAAAGCGCCCTGGCCCGTGGTGCAACATTTCCTCAACTAGCCTGCTCTGGCATGTTGCGCTATGATGGTGCAACGTTATATCTAGGATTATATACTCTACATAATGCGCCATGACCCGTAGGCCGACTTATAGTATTGCACTCTGGCCCATAGGAAGACTTATAGTATTGCACCATGATGGTGCAACGTTGCTCCGACCAGCATGCTTTGGGTGATGCACCATTATGGTGCGATATTGGCTCTTGGCCATTGCAGCCTCCGTAATGTGCTATAATGGCACTATTTTGTTCTAGAACATCCACCCAACTGTCGTGACATACCCTGATGGTGCAACATTGTCCCTTAGACAATATAATCCACGAAATGCGCCATAGTGGCACGATATTGGCACTAAACCAAAGTAACCCACGTAATGCACCATAGTGGTGCAGTATTGGCCCTGGGCCAATATCCTCTTAATACACAACTGAAGCTTGAGATGAAGCTTCATCTCAAGCCAACGACGCATCTTTGATCACGCGCCATGCAAAAAGTGCGGGTGTTATATTATTCACCCCTTTAAAGAACTTCGTCCCCGAAATTCAAAACAAAACTATTGTGGACAAATCTTCGGTTTGGATCCCTGGACACAAGTCTCGTAACTCATAAATCACAAGGTTTCTTCAATTTGCTATGGACGACAATTATGAGCTTCTAAGAAAACGCCCCATACCGCATACTCGGGAGTCCACAACATTATCAAGAATATTGATTTGGCAAAGGTAAAGAACATCTCAACAAGGTATCCTAAGTGGGCGTCCCAAGGGTCATCGAAATGACAATCAATAGGGTAGTTACTGAACTTGAGATCAATTTATGATGTTAGTATGGTGTTCATGATTTAACTAGTATGATGTTATTTTTGTAAGTTATTTACCTTTATGAAACTAAACACATTAATGTTTGAGTCAGTGTCCGTAAGTTCACCAATGCATGTATGTCCAGTTTTGTGATGGCTATTTTCGAATTATGCAACTTGCGACTTTCATATGGCTATAGGGCTACTCTGAACTAGTTATAGTCTTTTTAATAATCATTTAGGATAGCTTCCTCGTATCGCGTGTTAGTATATTGATTTGATATCGACAGTTGATGGGATTTGTTAGTACTATGATCATAATGAATGATGTTCTTCAAGTTTCAATTTATCATCAGAAAAGATACAAGATGTAATGAGATTCAAAATTTCTGAATTTTCTGAGGTTTTGAAGTAGAAGAAATTGATCTAAAATGAGGGATTCAGAGCTTCTATAAGGTGTGAGTACCAAATATCTGGCATACATGTGTCATGATCCGAATAGGCGTATATACAAGATAACATAGTAGTCCCTTCCTGCGAAGTAGGGGATACCTTCTCTACTCACTTTATCCTATCACGAGGAAATCTTAATCAATTGTGGAGATCTAGGCTAGGTAATATCCTAGGGACGTGGCTGCTGTCGGGAGTCATGGATAACTGAGATATTTCCTCAGCATTAAATGCAAAAGGCAACTGTCCATGCGCACGGTCTTCGTGCACGTGGTTTTACAGTACATGTCAATGTCTGGATAGAGATGTTGAATGAACAATGAAGGTACAAGATGTACCAGGGAGTATCTTATCTCGATGGGCCCAAAGACAATGAAGAATTCCCAGACCAAGAATGAACTATAAATGCTCAGCTTCACTTCCATAGAAGGGACACACATTAACTAGGAGAAAACTAAAAAAAGCTCATACTTATATTCAATTATAAGAGAAAGAACTCAAAACTAATTAGTTATTAAATTTATCATTAAGATCTTGTAACATCACTCCTAAGCATCTCATTACCCCGTTAAGACAGGTGCAAACCGAATTACGTAATCTCTTGTGTCGCTTCTTAATTTAGTTGTACTTGTATTAATCACCTTGATAGATTATATGCTTGCTTAGCTATATCTGTAATCCTTATTATTGCGAACGTATATTTATTCTTAGCATCAAATCAATAGAGGCATCTGTATTAACATAGTATATGATTCTCTGAGCTGATCACATTACGTAGACTCACCGGAAAAATAGTAGTCACAATTTGACGCTAGAAATAGGCTTAATTAGAATGCCTTCTTTTTTCACTATTTTTATTAATTCATCATCTTTTCTCTTTTAGATCTTCATCAGAAGATCAGATCTAAGAGTAAGAGAGGTGGATCCCAATTTTTAGTGAATGTTTATTTTTCTTTTAAGCAAGTTTTTTTTTTTTTTTTTTTAATAAGTAATTTTTCATAATTTTATTTTAATATACTTTTTGGAAGAAAATTACATACTTTTGGTTGGAAACCTAGCGACAAGCTGGGCACCAACACCTTTTTGAATAACGATACCTAATCTATGAAAAAAAAGCTACCAACACCACTACTAGCATCATTACTGACTAAGCAGTTCTTCAGACGCTTAAAAAAAACATAAAGTATCCTCACCTAGTTTCCCTAAGGTAGAGAAAGCTAAAACACCAAGACCATATCCGAGTGAAACACACTTATCTAAGTATTTAGTGCATTTTCGAGCAACAACATTGGAAATGGCTTTGCCCGGAACAAAAGTGTGAATGCCATCACCTGTGAAAGGAGAAACCCCTGTAACATCCATGCAGACATCCTTACCATTTTCCCAGTTAAGGACGAGGATATCAGCCGGCCTTAGATCTTTGTCGTCATCTGTCAAAAGCCCAAGAGAAACTTCCTTGCGTGCAGGTACACTAGCTTTGTAACAAATGTCAGCAACTATATCACGCACAAATTCATGTCGAAACTTATACCCAACATCCTTAGCACAGTGAAGTGCATGATCTCCATAGATATCCATGGGCTTGCTACAGCTAGAACATGAACCATTCTCAACAAACAAAGGGATACCCAATCGGTAACAAAGGACAACTCTGAACTGTCGCGGCCCGAGGCATTGATTAAGCCCACTAATAGGAATTGCCAATAAATAATCTTGAGCATGCTTAACTTGGTTACACTGCCATAAATGGAATCTCTAGCAGACATAGAAAACTGGCCTGGGATCTTCTTCTTAATTGCATCAAAGTATGTAACTGCCAAGGAATGCATAGAGGGGGCAGTATCGACAACACAATAAGAAGAAGGTAATTTTAAAAACAGCCGAAAACAACGGAAAATTTCACAAAAATCTCACGGATCAACAAAAAGCAGTCGGAAATTTTAAAAACGCATTTAAAAGCTTAAAAAGTAATTTTTTTTTTAATCTTTACCGCTCCAGTGAGCAGATATCTTTGGAACCTGAGTATTTTTTATTTTTAGGGAATCTGAATGAAAGTTACAGAAGTATCAGCCTTGGGATCAATTACGAACTAAGGGACACTAATGAACCAACACTTTCTTCAACATAGTTTTCAACATTCTCCTTTGTTTTCTCTTGAGGGTAATTTATGAACTAAGTCTCTCCTGTAAGACAATTCTATTAAACTCAAAAAATATTCCATACTCCGAATTTTGCAGGTCCCTATCCGAACCCAGCCAGTTGGACTAGTCCACTACCAGACCCTTGACTTCCTCTTGACTTGAGTTGATGGAGTTTTGCGGTCAAACCATTAAATGCTACTTTAATGAAGGACGTTCAGGAGAGAGGAAACGAAAACTAGCTGCCACCCGACCACCTTTTTGTGCTGTCAATGTTTTCTTGAACTTTACTCGGCACTCATTTCAGTTCTCCTCCTCTCTTTGATCTTCCTTCACTACGCAGCGCTGTTTTCATCCTCTATTCCAACTCCACCACCACCTCCACTACCACCACTATTATCTTCAGTACCACCGCTATGTCTCATATACCCTGGAAGGACGGTGGGAAAATGGTTTGATTTGGATATTAATCGGAAATGGGGATTTCATAAGGTCTTCAATAGACAGCCGTCGGTGGTAAAGCAGCATCGGAAGAGTGAGTATCAAAACAAGTAGTGAATTTTCTAGTTTCAAAATTCAATTTCTAATGATGACTAATTTTAATTGATTCCTCCTTCTCTTTTTAATTTGAGTTGTTATTCAAATTTTTGATGAATGTTGAAAGAGAGAGAGAGGGGCTATTAGGCAGCTGAATGATTTTCTGATTCTGATTCATGGGTTTTGATCAGATTTTTATTTAGGTTTGTGCAACTCCAAATTCAGATTCAATTTATCGTTTAGGGTTCAATTTTTTGTGTTTTTGTTAGCATTTCAAAAATGACAGGGGGAGAATGGTATTTGTTTTCCGAGGAAATTGACATGCAATGACTTCTTTAGTTGTCACTCCAAAAGTAGAAGTTCAATTGTACTTTTCAACTAGGTTGTTTGTTTCTTCTCTTGAGGAGGTTTTCGAGTTGGTATTTGATTCTTGTAGGATTTTAATTTCATGCAGTTTGCTTACAGCATGGGCCAATTACTGAGGCTTGGATGCTTCAACTGGTTGAACTTCTCCAAGTTCCTCCGGTGTCGACCACATGTACAGTTCCCTTTCAAGCCAACTTAAAAAGACCAGGGAAAGGGGACGACTTCAGCACCATCGATAATCACCTAGCAAGCTGCTGCTACAGATGGTCGAGGTCATGGTGGTAGTAATTGACATTACGCTTCGGACACTTATGTGGTTGTGGTGGTTTTTTTGATTCAGAAAAACATCTTGGGTTTGTTCCACGGTTCGGCGGGTATGTACTCTTTGCTTTACGATTCTTATTTTTTTTATGACACTTTGTTTACCCATTTTGTTTACCCATTCGGTACCATTTTCCCAGGCAATTAACGGAAATTGTTCCTTACAGATGATTCTTCCTAAAATTGCAATGCTGAGAAGAAGCAAGTGACATAAGGAGATCAATTTAGCTGGAAAAGCTTAAGGACAGTGCTTGTGATGCTGATGACATAATGGATGAATCCTCTTATGAAACCTGTTGCATCCACACCGATATACAGTTCAGTTCGAAGTATTGTTGATTTCACCTCATCCTTCAATTTCGTTTCAAGCTGGACAAATTTCCCTGAGTGATGAGTTCTCCTCTCATTAGTAAGTCTTGTTTTCCTCATTTTCATTGATTTTGTGATTTTAGCCGTTTACTTGATTCTTGTGATTTGTTTCGACCTTCGAGTCTTGTTTCACTTATTGCACAGAGTCTGCGTACGTTTTAATGTAAATAGGTAAAATTTAATGACCACCGCGTAACTAGGAACTTTTTGATAATGTGGAACATTGTTGAAAAATAAAATAATCTGGAACGTAGAATGGAGGGATGTTGTATTCCTTCCCGCTACATAATTGGATTAAACGATAGCGATCAAAAGGAGACTTCTCATTCTTATTGTCCTGCTTTCTGGTATCATTAACCTGCTAATATACAATTACCTACACATTTTCGCTTCAACTCATATGCTTGGATTACAAGATAATAACAGTACATTTCTTCGCTGCTGAGATTATTAGCTTCTCTTGTAACAAATTTACTATACATTTAGAAGTCTTCTGACTATGATCCGTTTTCCATTACAGAAATAAGCAAAGTTCTGTTGTGGTATGATGGAAACAACCTTTGTCGTTAGGACCCCTTAAACTGCAACCTTGAAAAAAGTAGTCGATGATCATGCTGTGAGCTTCCAAGATTTTCTGACAATTCTATATATGAAAAGCAATGTTTTGTTGAAAACTTTAGGAGATGATTGCTGTATGTGGATCGAAGTAATTAGAGAGTGTTTGAAGTCATTGAACTATTTGATATGTTACTGGATCAAAGGAATTATTATATGATATGATTGTTAATGGGGTTTCTTGGATTTTGTCTTTCATACCTATTTGCAGGACGGATCATTAATTTAGCGCGCACTCTCATTCTACCGGTTGATGGTTGTTTGGTTGGTAGATCTTGTAGGAGGGTTCAAAATCCCCTTGCCATCGTGCTTCCCTATTTAACTTGCGTGTATGCCTGAACATTTTGTTGAAGATGCAATGAACTACTCATTGTTACATCTCGGATACCTAGAGGGCTGGTGCAGGTAAACTTTCTTAACGACGTTTCAGTGTTGTTTTGATGCTTTCTATGATTTTTAATAGTCAACTGTTATGCTTCCTTGTGAATTAAAATTGGCTTCCTATTAGCTTTGTGTATGGGTCTAGGTACCTGTTTTATTTCAGGTCTTTTGTATGTATGCTGGGTTGGTTTTCTGGAGTTGCCTTAGTGTCTCCTCTTGTTCTTGTATTCATTTGCCAATTCTGATGGCTTTGCATTAATCTCTGTAACGTTGCCGATCAAAAAAAAAAAGAAAGAACTAAGTTAATATATTTGCTTAATCCAATAATCTATACATTTAGGGAATGCACTTGAAAATCCTTGAGTCGAGTATCAATTATCATTTGGAGTTAAAAGGAGAAATAACAGTAAAAGGCTGAGAAATAAACTAATAAAATGTTCAAACAAAAGCTGGAATAGCTCAGCTGGTTAGAGCGTGTGGCTGTTAACCACAAGGTCACAGGTTCAATCCCTGTTTCTAGCGTTTTCTTTTTTCCAGAAGTTTGATCTTTATTTGCTGACATTGCTGTTATCAATTCTCAGACTGATTTTGTAGATTATCCGAATTGGCACAAGGTTGGCGGTGGAAGATGTTGGCATGCTAGCACAAGGTTTTCCGTTAACAGCCGATACGTTTAGCGGATACCTCGAGTGTCAGGCCCATGTGTTAAATGGGCTTTTTTTTTTGTATTTTATTTTTGATCAGACTGGGCTTTTGTTATCTTACGCGAAATGTCGAATGTCAAAATTTGACATTGGCTGACTACCAGTAACATTAGTTTTTTTTTTATCGTTCAAAAGGATAGATTAAAAGGCACACAAGCCGTGTGCGAGCGTATACAACTGAAGAGCGAACTTCCCACGAAAGAAGCAACAAAACAGAAATATAGCTAAAGCAAAGTTGCAAACAACAAAAAAGACCACTGCCTATTGGCGAAATGATAAAGACCACTGCCTATTGACAATGAGAAAACTCGTCAACATCTTCTATAATTAAGTCATCGTGATTTTTTGCGAGATCTCTAAACCCCCATAAAGAATCATGCTCCATTACTTTATCTCCCAAGATTTTGTTAGGAACTTTAGTTTTAGGAAATTTTTTCTTTTTTGAACTTGCAAGAGTACCATTTGGGTGCATACCTGTATTTTTGGATTTGATATTCAATTTCATACCGATTCCAGTAATTGACTTGCACGAAGACGGCTTTGTGATGCTAGCTTTTGGATCTTCCAAAACCAATTTGGAGGTGCCTACTCTTCTTCTTTGTCTTCTTCTTCTTTGAATCCATGAAACCTGTTATGGATTTCAAAACCTCGGGGGAATGTTGGGATCGATAGATGAGGTAATTGCGCTTTCCACTTTCTTTTTTCCGGTGCCTTTCTTTCTTTTATAAGAAACCCACTCACCTAGAACCTTTTCTTGTTCTATTACCTCTTCTTCTTCATCTCCACTTTTATCAAAAACAACATCCAAACTCGTTTCTCCTTGTAGGATCAGACTGTCATTCTAAGGTGTAGAAACGAATTCTTCTTCAATGCTCCCATTTAGTTCTTCTGACTCGGTCACATTTTTTTTTTTTTGATGCAATAGGAATATATTAATCAGGGTAGAAAATTACAGTTGGTAATGTCTTTCCCAATCCTGTTATAAATATCTGGTGGAAAATTAGACATGTACTCAAAATTACTTCTTATGCTCCTAGCTTTCTTAGCAATAGAGTCTGCAACACTATTTTTAATCCTATTAACTGACTGACAGGAAAAAAAACTCATGACCCTGCAACAATGTTTTGATATCTAAAATAGTTCCTTGGTTTAACCAATGGACATAAGAGTCTGACTCGGTCACATTAATGATAGGTTTTGTGCCATTAGGAACTATCGTTTCCGTTGTTTCAGCTCCAACTTCGGGTACCATATTGAACTGCTCAAGAAACGAAAGCGGCCCTTGTTCATTATCCTTCTCCATTGTTACTTCCTTAGTTGATAAGATCTTCACTACCAGTAACATTAGTGATCTTACAAATCTGCTTTTCCCGGTTGATTCTAACTTTTTGATGGTTTTCGTCTGAATCTTATCTGCTTTTCCCGGTTGATTCTAACTTTCTGATGGCTTTCGTCTGAATCTTGTAAATTGCAATCTGGCGATAGTCTCATAGTAGAGTAAAAGAATTACAAGAACTTGCATTAACCTTTCGGAGAGATCAAGGTGGGCTTTGGTATGACAATCGCGGTAGTACCGGGTATATTCTACCCCGACCAATGTATTAGAATACTAGGCCTTTCAGTTGTACCCTTTCTGTTTTCGTATCGAAATCTAGCAAGCAAGCAACAGCCAGAGAAGCTTCAATGTGAAAAAAACCTAGTGGATTGGTTTCAGTGAAGTTTAATTTGAAAAATGATCAATGATGCCAGTGGAAACATATGATATAGAAAAAAAAATAAAAAAAAAACGAAACATCATACAAAACACGTCACAACACACTAAAAGAAGCAAATGTTATATTTTTCATTTCAAATAGTGTGAAATTTGAAATAGACGAGGTTCACATGTGCATTTATGCTTATATACACCCAGAAAGAATTGATTTGGTCAAAAATCAAATAGAGATTGATCCAAATTTAGAGTATTTCTTTTCTTATTGATTTTTGATACTTCCCGTTACAAAATATATAAAAATAAGATGTCCGAGGAAACTGACTTCCATGGATACATAAATTACTCGTCTAGTAATGATAAAGTATTATGTACATTTGTAGAGGTCAGAAGTAATGGATTATGTTTTCGATTGCTTGGGCATCTTCTTAACTTACATAAATGCTAATCCAACTGACTGGATCTCAATGAAAACAAATGAAGAAAAAGATTGCCGAATCTATCATAGCATCAAATATCATTAGTATGTCGTCCCATCTTTATTTTTGAAACTGGAGTAACAAAAATGAAGTTTAATTTTACAATTTTTACTCGTTTCTTATGTCTTGTTATTTCATACTTTGTTTCTTAGTTTCTTTGATATGATTATTAGCCTTGGGTAGTTAGAAGTAAAGGCCTGGGAAAGCTGCCAAAAGTAACGAACCTTGTTGTCTTTCCGTCTAAAAATATATCCCAAAACCAGGCCTTAAGCATACTGAAAAGTGGGAGCTCGGTAATGTTGTAAATGGTTTAACACTTGAATTTAATTTGTTTTGTATAGTTCATGGCTTCAAGCCTAACTTGGATACTAAAGGCAGCCGAGTCATGCTAGTTAACATTCAAGTTATAAGATCATCTCCAATGGTAGGTGTCGAAATCCTACGTGGAATTTTTATTAAGATCTTTAATTAGTAGGATTGGTTGATATAGTAAATATTATCCCATAACTGATAAATTATATCCAATAATATAGAGGTTGGACCTATAAAAAAATTTATGTGATGATCTTAACCGTTTAATTGTATTTTAATTAATTATTAAAAATAACTAATAATAAAAAATATGACATGGAGGTCATTCCAAAGGTCTAGATAAGACTTTGTTTAGAACCTTCAAAATTAATAATTGATCCCTCCTGTTTTATAGGACCTATTGTTGGAGATGAATTTAGTTAAAATGAAAGTGTAAAATCCTATGTGAAATTGAAAAATAAATATTCCACCTTTCTATTGAAGAGGTTCTCTAAGACCCGGTGACGACAAATATACTAGTAAAGAAAACAAATTCTTCCTTAAAATGCGTGTAAAATGAAACCAAACTCGTTGGGCTTTAATTTGGGTGCTCATAAAGACCAACGGTGCACAATTTCATGGATCATTTGTGTATCGAACTTGTCACACTAATGATTGTAATGTGTGCACTTGAAAATAAATGAATTATCGTGCGTGTCTAGATATGAGACTAGAAAACAAAGACTATTTGGATATTTATATATATATCCAAAGCACATATCAAGACACTAACCCGAAATCATTAGAATTTGTAAATTTACAATTTTTAAAAGTACAA
Organism: Papaver armeniacum; assembly: GCA_023531295.1. NCBI lineage: Eukaryota > Viridiplantae > Streptophyta > Magnoliopsida > Ranunculales > Papaveraceae > Papaver > Papaver armeniacum. The sequence goes on from JAJJWW010018525.1 coordinate 152,853, forward strand.
AATTTATAAAATATATAAGTCAGATGTTTGGGGAAATTGAACTGCCCAGAGAATGTACGGATTTATAAGTTAACATGGATAATAAAATATTTTCAGCAATTAAGAATTTAATTATTCACGAATTATTACAGATAAGTGGACATTCCAATTGTGTGTTTTCCATGCAAATATATAGTCAGTTTAAAGATAGGAACTACCAAGACCTTTTCTTTTAAAAAGAATTATGAAACATATTTGGAACAAATATCATGAGCACCTCGACAAATAAATAACAATCCGGAATCCGTGATTTAGCTGCGTTTGCAATTATTTGGTCTTGGAATTTTATTCTCGGTGATTAATCAAAAACAAATTGACTATTGAGCAAAAAAATAATTAAGTGAGTTACGAGTGAGCCAAACTCATTGCAGAAAATACGCAAAACAATCACTATCTTAATAGGCATGTTGTTCCAATACAACTATCCTTTTTTTTTATCGTGTCAATTGGAAATTTCGTTGAAAAAATCATTTATTAAGGGTACCTTAATCCAATGATTACAACTGGAGAAAAAGAGCGGAACCGAAAGGGGATTCGGCTCCCCAAGTAAAAACCCACAAAAAATTACTACGATCGGTATAATGAATCCCATAAGAAATCACCATATTTGCCGGAACCCCCAATACTTGTATTCGATTTGGCCCAAAAGAACGTTTGTAATTTGATATCTCTAGTGAGGCTTTCCAAAGTCTTCTGTTTGTTATCGGAGATTCTTGCATTTCGCTCTTTACATATACATCACCGTATAGCAACTCGGATATTATTCCATATTAATTTATCAAAAAAAATAAAAATATTATTCCATATTCGACTAAGTCTTCATCTCCCCAGTTAAACTTCTAAGCTTTCATAGATGTAACATTAGGGATGTAATGTAATTTTCTAATCGAAATGTAAACTTCCAATACAACTATTATTTTCGTCTATACAAGAATAGGTATACAATGTGTACTATCCATGAAAGAGGCTAATGACCCTTCATTCGTACCATAGTAAATTCATGTATTGTAAATCCCAAAAGTTATTAAACAAATATTAAATCCTTTTCATACCGTAAGAGAATTTTAAAATAGTAAAGGTATGGGTTGTAAGGATTTAGTGATATCTCGTTTTGCCTATTTTATTAGATATATTTTTATCAATACTATTATTCGAAAACAAACATATGTTCTCTCTGTTAGATTATCGATTTGAATACAATAATCAAACCAATAAAACTAAAAAGATTCTTTTGTGTAGAAAAAAAATACAACAGAAAAACTATGATTTAGAGTCTTTTTTTACCGATTAGCTGGTAGAGTGACGAGATGATTACGTGTTGTGAAATACAAAGAAACAAAAGAGTAAAGATAAGAAGAAAGAATTCTTATAGAATAAGGGAAACAAACAAACGCTAAATCCTATATTTATAGAGCTAGACACTTACACGTGATTTTTCATATATTTTCTTAACTAAAATACACGTTTATAACAAATATGAGGTTATTAAAGAGTACAACGGAGAATACGACATCTACGTCACTTGATTTTGCATTTCCATTGAGCTACTCACTTGCAATAAAGTTGAGGGAAAGTGCTGAATACGAGGTAATTTATGTTGACGTCTGTTTTAAACATAATAGAAAACTAAGGTTTGAGATTCTTGTGAAAGACCCATCTGATATTGTATAGCCTTGTTTTTCCGAGGAAAAGTAACACTAGAGGTGTTCGATAACTTCAAACCCATGTGGAGGGGATGTTGAAAAGAAAAAGTAGACGTGTTCGACAACTTCAAATCCATGTGGAGGGGATGTTGAAAGGTGTCAAGCTTTTCAAGGCTCTTATTGAAAAATCACCTCCCCCTAAAAAATAAATTTGTATATTTATTTATTCCAATTTGGCATATGCTATTGAGTTTGTTAGCTCATTGGGTAGATATCCAAAGAATGATGAGCATGTTACGTAAGATGTCAAGAAGCTATTGAATGAACTTATAGTGTACACTCATAAGTATATTTTGTACCTTACTAAGACTGGCTACTATGAAAATAGAGTTGCTGATTATTTGGTTAGATCAGAAACCTCAAAGTCGTGGAAGGAAATTCCAAAGAATGGTTTTGACGAGAAATTAAAAGCTATTATCAGACAAATTGAACGACATAAAGTTGTACGAAGGAGACGTTCAAAAGGAGCTAGTTGAAAGTTTTTAAAGGCGCCTCAGGTAAATTAAGTGTTTCACATGGCCTATTGTTTGTTATAATTTTTTCTTGTGTCCTTAAGTTTCTTTATGTGACTAGGAAAATGTTTGAATTACATAGCAATTTTTTTTTTTGTTCATGATATGCAACTGATAGAACAATTTCTTTCTTTCTTTCTTTCGTTTTTCTTTACATATCTTACTCCTTTATTTTGTTATGAGCAAGCCTATGAAGATGGTATGGTTTCTATGAATTATTATTTACGTATTGACATTTTATTCAGATTCTTATAACAATAAGACTAATTCAGAGGTTGGACAATATATCTAATTGTTGTTTTTCTTTATTTACTTTGTTTTTTATAGAGCAGCACAAGTAGGACTTTTATTATTCTAAATAATTGATGTCTTTTCTTTTAGTTTGTTCATATACCATATCTTTTTTTTTTTTTACTTTAAAAGAATTTTTTTCACATTTATAACATTTATAATATTTTTGTTACTACTAAACCGAACAACTTTTTTTAATATACTAACTCATGAAAATGATCGATGTCTTTTCTTTTAGTCTGTTTATATATTGTATCTTCTTTTTTGTTTTTATTTAAGGGAAGGTTTTTCCCATTTATAATATTTTTTGTTGCTACTAAACCGAATAACTTTTTTTAATATACAAACTCATAAAAAAAACTGACATACAAGAAAAATCATATGTAAAAATATTATAATTACAAGTATTTATATGCAAAGGATAAAACTTATATTAAGAGACATTGTGTTATTAATATATCAGACGTATGTTTATGATTAGTTAATATTAATGCACAAAATCATTGATTACATATATAAATATATGTTTTGTGGTCTTTTGTTATAGTGGACAGAGGATGAAGTTTTGTTCTTAAAAAAAAATCTAGATGTTTTGGGATTAATATAATGGTTGAGTGTACCAAACTTGAATATTTTTCTAGAGGAGACGATCTCACGTTATCTAAGTCTGAAGAATGTGATAGAGGAGATGACGATGTTTTATTAGCTGGTGATGTAGATAAGAGTTACTATTTGTTTGACATTTTACCGAGAATACTTAAGGTAACGATTGGCCTCGTTTTCCTATGGGGAGACTGACATAGAATCATGTGATGGTGAAGATGAATATGAATCTAAAGATGGATATGAAAATGGTTATGTTGAAATTACTACATGGTTGGCTATAGTGGAGGAATCCTTTGCGGATATTGATAGATTTTAGAAGGAGGATCTGGAGAAGATGGAGAAAGATGACTCTCCGATATTTTAAAAGAAGGGGGCGGGAGGAGAAGAAAAAGAATAGAGTAAAGCATAATAGAAAGTCGAGGTTGTTGGAGAGTCGTACGATCTCTCTTGCATGATAGAGAGAAATTGAGCAAGAAAGAGAGGGGAGGGGGGAGAATGGAAGAAATTCTATGCAAATCAGTGCGGAGGTAGCTGGTCAGAGGCATGTAACTCAACTCTTATTCCATGCAAGCCAAATTGTAATATGGAATCCACAGTCTGGAACTATGAAGCTATATGACCCATTGGCAAGAACTATAAGTGTATTATCTCTTAACTTGTCTCATTTTCACAGGTCACATGCATCCTTCAAGATGTTTCCTTAAAAAGAGTTTGACATGTTTATGCCACACTTTATCCATCACCCTCTCTGGAGAAATGACAAAAATTAAATGGAAACCTTGACAATACCTTCTTTTTTTCTAATCAGAAGCGTGCTTCAATGAAGTGTTTAACAACAGTATATGACTCGCCAAACACATTTGAGTAAAATAACGTTAAAAGTAGTGGTATTTCAACTTCGCCGCCAAAGAAGACTCCCACTTATCCTACACCTCTCAAGTCATTTCACAAAGTCGGACTAGAGTCAAGCTCAACAAGGTCTTCTGATGTTTCCTTGAAAAGTGTCTGACATGTTAATGCCTCACTTTATCCCTTACCTTCTCCGGAGAAATGACAAAAATCTGGATTTTCAAAATTTGCAGCTTCATTTACTGTAGATGAACAGTACTAAGGGGTGTTCCCTTTATATAATATAGAACATATCAAAAGATGAAAACATCTCTAGCTAGCTCATGTTGATCACGTGGCACACATGCGGATTTTTTTTCTTCTAGATTTCTCCAAGGTATTTACTAATCATTCTCACCATTGCTGCTAAGGGATGACTACTTAGTTAAACAAACATTCATATTGATTGGGCTAGGGATCAAAGACCAACGAAAATATTCGCGTCGTTACACATTGTCTCATGACTTTCTTTTGAATCTTGTAAATGTAATCTGGTCTTAGTTTTTGTCATATTAGGTTGTTGTTAATCGTTGGTTTGATTATTTTGTATGGTCTAGGTTAAAAAAAAATCTGGTAAAAATCTCTAAAACTATGCGCAACTCGGTATTATTATACTTTAAAACATTTTATTTCTTTTTCATTCAGTTATTAGTTTCGTTTTTTATTCCAAATCAAGAGTGAATAGTGGTGTAAATTTTAGTTTCCAACAAGTAGTAGATTTTTACCATTTTCTTATGACTTGTGATTTCAGCACAGATAAAATACTTCACCTAGGCACTTGCTATAAAAGAGTTTGGATACGTGAACTCTTTAGATGTCATGAATGAGACATGCGATCCATGGACAGTCTTATATGGACGCCATCCACATTAGATTGAACTAATTTTTCTTTAGGGATCAAATGACAATGAATTTGAATCCAATATTTTGATGATATGTTTCTCTTATTAAATTTTAGTTTTCTACCAAAAATGAGCACAATCCAAGACGTATAACGCCACCATCTACCACTTAATCAAATTGTCATGAGATATTCTTAAAACCTCCTTAAGTAGTTGATAGCATTTGTTGCTTCCCTTTTGTGATTAATATAATGGTTGAGTGTTTCAAACATGAATATTTTTCTAGAGGAGGTGACGATATCACGTCAGCTGCTAAGTATGAAGAATGTGATGGAGGAGATAACGATGTTTCATTAGTTGGTGATGTAGTAAGAGTTACTATTTGTTTGAAATTTTACCGAGAATACTTAAGGCTAACGATCGGCCTCGTTGTCCTATAGAGAGACTGGCATAGAAACATGTGATGGTGAAGATGAATATGAACCTGAAGATGGCTATGAAATTGATTATGCTGAAATTACTACATGGTCGACTACAATGGAGGTAGCCTTTGCAGATATTGATCGACTTTGGAAGGAAAATCTGGATAAGATGGAGAAAGATGACTATCCAATAATTTATAAGAAGAGGGGGAGGAGGAGAAGAAAAAGAAAAGGAATAGAGTAAACCACAATAGAAATACGAAGTTGCTGGAGAGTCATACGATCACGGCAGATACACCACTTGACTCATCTCCAATAAGATATTCAACAAAGCCAAGGAATGCACTGAATATAAGTTTATGTTGATGCTTGTTTGAGGCATAATAGAAAGCCATTGTTTGCAATTATTATGAAAGACCCATCTGATATTATAAGTATAATTTATTCCTTACCCATATTGGCTACTATGATAACAGAGCTGCTGACTATATGGAAAGATTGGCAACCTCAAATATGGGGGAGGTGATCCCAAAGGACGAGTTTGATGAGGAATTAAAAGTTATTATCTAAGAACTTGCACGATATGAAGATGTACGGCGTAAGATGCTGAAGGGCGAATTCATAATCAAGAGCAATTGTGGGCTAAAATTTTAAAGCATAAATACTTTAGAAAGCATAATCCTTTAAGAAAAACTAGGAAATATAAAAATTCTTGGATTTGGTCTAGTATTAGGAAAGGTTTAGAGATTATTAAATCAAATTGTGTCTGGCAGGTTATCAATGGAATTGACATTAATATGTGGACTGACCTTTGGATTCCAAATCAAGCTGCTCCTCTTATTCCAATTATTATTGATAATAATATGCCTAAAACTGTCAGTAATCTGATTAGTAGAGAAGGAACTTGGGACATGAATCTGATATCAAAGTAAGTTCATACTTCTTTTCATAATGTTATTTATGCTATTACTATTAACCTTATTTATGTTATTTATTCATGCTAGAATCAGATGGAATTCAACTAAGTCTGGAGAACTAACTACTAAGTCATCTTACAACTTTCTCACTGATCTGAATATTGATAAGAATGAAGCTAAATTTTGGAAATAAATCTAGAAATGAAATATTATGCCTAAGGTTAATATGTTCTGCTGGAAAGTTGTTTCTGGTGCATTAGCTCTAGGTTATAAAATGTCGAAATTTATTAAAGATGCAAAGAAGATGACTTACATTTGTTTGTGAACTGTCCATTTTCAAGAAAAGTCTGGGAGGCTTTTGATTTGAATGACATTTATAATCTTCAGGATCATTATGATATTTTGAACTCGTTTAAATATTTGATGAACAATAATGTTTTTAAAGATAGACATGATAAAATTTCTTATATCATTTGGTCTACTTGGAAGTTGAGAAATATTGTGAACTTTGATAATGTTGTGACAGTGCCACAAATGTTAATTGATTCTATTAAAACATCCTACCAGAACAATGTTTTTCCCAGGGACAACACTACCAGACTTAATTCTGAATCTGTCAGAAATCTGCGCAATGATATTCATATCGAGAACAATAATGATTATGACTGGCTTATTCACTTTGATGCATCATTCTTAGAAGCTGATTTTACCATGGGTTATGCAATTTCAATTTTGGACAAAACAGGAAATAAAAGGCATTGTCGAGTTGGCAGAGTCTGGGCTTCCTGCCCATTAGATGCTGAAGAAAAAGCAGAATTGGAAGCTCTTAGGTGGATGAAGGATTTAAATCTCAACAATTGCTGCTTTATCAATGATTGTAAAACTTTAATGAAGATAATGAATGGAGAAGTTAATCATGAAGACCAACTATGGAGGGCTCAAACAAGCATCAATCGATGCAAATTTTCCCTTAATATATGTAATTCGGTTTCCTTTTTGTATAAATCTAGAAAGTTTTTGGTTTTGAAGATATACTTGCTAAGGAAGTAAGATCTAGGAAGATCTTTTTTTTCTCTATTGAAACTATGAACACTTATAAAAGATCTAAATTCCTGGAAAAAACTAATCTGAGATTAGATCCCTTCTCATGTAATGTACACTTCCTTTTATAAATAAATAAAAGTCTTCTTATCAAAAAAAAAAAAAGAATGCAAGGGAAAAAAATGCTTCCTAATATGGTATGCAAAACAAAAATCAAAAGCTAGTACACTTTTTTTAACGCCTTTTTCATTCATTGCAGTCTCGAAATATTCAAGTTGGATTTGCTCAATATCTCGAAATATTCAAGCTTAATGCAGTCAAATTGTGTATGAATACAGCTCCTAAGAAATGTTACATGGATTACATTTGCATAGGTTGTGAATAAGTTATACTCAGTATAACCTGTGGTTGCTAAGTTAACGGTTAAAATTAAATAAGTTATATAGCTATACATTCCTACAAAAAAATGAGAGTATTCCGAGACGTATAAGACTACCATCTACCATTTTGAATATCAACCTTTGAAAATTAACGGTTAAAATTAAATTTTGTGGATGGTGAAGCTTCGTATTTCAGAATACTATCATTATTGGCAAGAATATAAAGCTATATAAGCGGAACATGTCACCAGAAAATCAGCTTCAAACTCGTTGTCGCTTGGATTTTTAGAAAAAAAGTGATCAAACCAAGTCATTGGATCCTGCCCCTTTAAAAAAACAATGAAGTAGTTCGGCATATATATAGCACGTCAAAAGACACTAAAAGAAAACAATTGTTATAATCAAATTGTCATTCTCTTTTTATGCTTAATATTCTCCATTTTAAATAGTGTGAAACTAGAAAATAAGCAAGGTTCATATGTGCATTTGTGCTTATATATACACCCCGAAGAATTGATTTGGTAAAAAATCTAAAAGAAATGATCCAAATTTACATAATTTCTTTTCTCATTGGTTTTCTATATTTCCCATTATAAAATATACAAAATAAGATGTTTGAGTAAACTGACTTTCATGGATACATATTTTAGTTGTCTCATTTTTGGTATGTTGGAAATGAATTGTATTATATCTTTCCTAGAGGTCATACGTAGTGCATTATAATTGTGATACTTGGGCATATGCTTAACTTACCTAAATGCTAATCCAATCTACAGGATCTCAAAGAAGAAAAGAAGAAAAAGATTGCCCAATCCGTAGCATCAAATATGAGTATGCCATCCTCTTTTTATTTCTGAAACTGGAGTAATAGCGATGAAAGCTTTAGTTTACAATTTTTACCGTTTTCTTCTTGCTCTTTCATTATTCGTTTGGCAGTAAGGGCTTGGGAAAGCTGCCAAAAGTAACGAACCTTGTTGTCTTTCCATCTAAATAGATGTCCCAAAACTAGGCCTTTAGCATACTAAAAAGTGAGAGCTCTAAAAAGGGCAAGTTGTAATTTTTTCAATGGTTTGGCAACTGAATTTAACTTGTTTTTGCATGGTTCATGCCTAACTTTTATACTAAGGGTTGTCGAGTCATGCTAGTTTAGGATTCGAGTCATGAGACTCAGTATGGACAAGAAAATAAAAGAAAATCTCCCTTGAAATGCGACCAAACTTGTTGGGATTTAATTCGGGTACTTATAAAGATTAACAGCGCACAATTTCATGTATCATTGGTACAGTTACTGAATTGAACTCGTCACACATAATGATTTGTATCATATGCACTTGAGAGAAAATGAATTATCATGTACATTTTTTAGATGTGAAATCAGGAAAACAAAGACTATTTGTATGCACAATTATGCACATGCATCCAAAGCACATGCCAAGGCATTGACCCAAAATCTTTAGACATTACAAACTTATAATTTCTAAAAACGCAAAATTTATGGAATATACGAGTCAGATGTTTGAGGAAATTGAACCGCTAGAAGATGGTATGTGAATAAGATGTGTGATGAGATTGAACGCTTTTCACTAGTCTTAGTTTCGTTATATTAAGTTGTTGTTAATATGTGAACTTGATTACTTTGTATTGTTCAGGTCAAAAGTTTAATGGAAAAAATTTCTAAGACTATGCGCAACTCGATATTATCATACTTCAAAACATTTTATATCTATTTCGTTTAATTATTAGTTTTTATTTTTTCTTTATTCCAAAAATGGGAGTAAATGGTGGTGCAAATTTTAGTTTCCACCGAGGTAGTAGATTTTTTACCATTTTCTTTTATGACTTGTGATTTTAGCACAGATAAATGCTTCACCTAGTATGAAGTATTGGCATAAGATATACTTAAAACCCCCTTTAAGTAGTTGATAGCTTGTTATCTCTATTTTGTTTCTTTTTGTTCTTTCTTTTCTCGTATTTGAATATGGTAGTACAAAAATGATTATATCAAGATTGTGATTAATTATCAAATCAACTGATTATGCCGTATATTGATCATCAATTGAAAGATGATTTATCATCGAAACAAGATGATCATTTCTCGTATTAGTCCAGATGCCCTATTGTTGAGTATTTATTTTGATGTACCCTCAATCAAAAATCGGTGATTGACTCAGTGAATTTTTTCTTCGCAATTTCTCGATCTAAGTGCTTCTCAGATAATCATTCAGGTGAAAATATTAATTCCTCTTGTATTGTTTTCAGTCCTTAATGATTACGTTCATTAATTCAGGTGGTTCTTCATGGATTCGTGTCCTAAAACACCTGGTAATGAATCTAATCATTCAGATAATTTAGGTTTTAATGAGAATTTGAATTCTCAGAAGGTTCCATCTGTTGAACTGCCTGATGATTTGTTTGAAGAAGGTTAAATCCTTGGAAGTTTTCTTTAATAGGAAGATTAGATTTACAACATATAAAGTTTGTGGATGCTGCTGTTATTTTACGACAACAATGGACGTTAGTTGGAGATTGTAAACTTATCCCTTTGGGAAGAGGATTCTTTGCTATTAAGTTAGATAATGAAATTGATCGAAGATTCGTCAAATCAGGTCAATGGGAGGTTCTTAATCAAGTATTACAGATCAGAAATTGGGTTCCTAACTTTGGACCATCAAGTCATCGTACCTATAAAGCTCAAGTTTGGGTTCGTCTTCCTGGCCTAGGTTTAGAATTCTGTAAGGAAAAGATTTGTTCACTATATGTGAAGAGATTGGTACTCCTATCAAAATTGATTCTGCTACTTCTAAGTGTGAAGTTGGTTATTATGCTAATGTATTAGTTGAGGTGGATTTTTCTCAACCAATTCCTAACAAAATATGGATTGGTACTAAATATGGAGGATTCTTTAAAATATATCAATTCCTTTAATTCCAAAATATTGTCACCACTGCAATATTATTGGACATCTAACAGCTGATTATAAAAATGAGCAAAATAAAATAAGGGTGAAAGCAGAACTTCACAACAGTCTAAAGCTAGTTTTGTCAAAGTTCCACAGCAGCATAAAGTAAGTGCAGACATTCCAAACACTCCTTTTGATATTTGTGATAGATCAGAAGTTTAAAACTCTCCATTAAAGGTACAAAATAATACTTCATCATCTACTTCAGTTCCACAACAACAACCAGAAGGTGATTCTCTCATTACCAATATATCCCCTAAAATTACACAGAACACTAATAGTACTATCAATAATAATTTAGTAGGAGGAAGATTCCATGTTTTAGAGTCTGGTGAAGATAAACAAGAGGGAGAAATCATTAGTGAGGATATCCCTGTTGAGTTAGCTCCACAACAATTATTCTAGATTGCTGCAGTTACTAAACTAGAGAATAGTGTAGTTAAATTCATAGATGGTGGATCAGGAAGGGTCAGTTCAGAATCAGTTCCATTTACTACTTGGTCTTCAGTGGTTAAAACCTCAGGAGGTAAAAAGAAAGTTAATGCAGATTCTAATAATACCAATTCAGAGATTAATATAGATGAGCAGCTTAATCCCAAATGTCATAATGAAGTAGTTAAAAATATCATTCGAGGTAATAGTCCTGGTGAGAAGCTTATTAATCCTGTAGTACATAAATATACTTTTAGAAAAAATGTTGGTAAGGGAGGTCCTAAAAACCTCCACACCAAACCATGAAAATCATCTTTTGGAACAAAGGGGCCTTAGAAGGATTAAGGCTCAACAGAAATTGCATTCTTTAGTTAATCAATTCAATCCAACTCTTGTTTGGATTGCAGAACCAAAAATTAAGTGTTCTTCTTCTTTTTGTAGTAAAATAAATTTACCAGGAATGTAATATATGGTTATTCATAATGAGACTAATGATCATAAAAGTAATATTTGGCTTTTCTGGAATAGATCAATTGCTACTCCTTCTGTAGTTTCTATATCCAGTCAAATGATTACTGTGGCTATAGGTGAAGTTTTAATTTCTGGTGTTCATGCTCATGTAAATGTGGTTCAAAGAAGATATTTGTGGTCTGAGATGCAAGCTATTAGTGATCTTAAGAAGCCATGGGCAATTTTGGGTGATTTTAATGCAATCTTTCTATGGATGAAAAAGTGGGAGGTATATCACCATCTAGAGCTTTAATGATAGACTTCAATGATTGTTTAAATTCTTGTGAACTGGTGCAGGCTCCTAAAATTGGTCTTGATTTCTCTTGGTCCAATTGTCAGCAGGGCAATAAAATAATTCTTTGCAATCTTGATAGAGTTGTGTTTAACATGAAGTGGTTGCAGATTTTTAGTGATTGGGGGTATAAAGTGGGACACAGAGTTGCTTCTGATCACTATCTACTATTAGGTGGATGTGCTAGTGTTCCAAAACCAAGAAACGTACCTCTAAGATTTCAAAAAATGTGGTTAGAACATCCTTCATTTATGTCAGTAGTGCAAGACAGCTGGGCAATACAAATTCATGGTGATGCTCCTTATATTTTATGCAAAAGCTTAAACATCTCAAGCAAATTCTCAAGGATTAGAACTAGAGAGTCTTTGGTGATGTTAAGGTCAAGATACAAGAAGCAGAACAAAATTTCAAAGATAAATAGAAATTTTTTTAGATAAGAATCCTCATGATGAACAAGCCTTGCATGATTTAGTTACTGCTCAAAATGATCTCAACTCCAGAGAAACTCATTATAGCACTATGATGAAACAAAAATCCAGAGTTAAGTGGGTAATGGAGGGTTCTGCAAATACATATTTCTTTCATTCAAATGTTAAAATTAGACAGACAAGAAATGTTATTTGTGAATTGGAGGATGAAAATGGAAATTTAATATCCGATCAAACAAAAATTGCTGACATTTTTTTTTGAGAAAAGATTTCAATAACAGGCCGTGGAAATTAATGAAGATATTCTTGATGTCATTCCAATTATTATTACTAAGTCTGATCAATTCATGCTTGAAGCTACTCCTGAAGCAGATGAGATTAAAGATGCAGTCTTAGCAATGGATGGTGATAGTGCACCTGGTCCAGATAGTTTTTCAGGGATGTTTTACAAAGCATGCTGGGAAATTATACAACATGACTTCATGAATGCTGTTCAATACTGCTGGAGAAGAAAATATATACCCAAAGGTTTGAATTCTAATTTTTTGGTCCTTTTACCTAAAGTGCAAGGTGCAAAAAAACCAAATAAATTTAGACCAATTGGTCTTAGCAACTTCATCTATAAGGTATTCACTAAAATAATTTCACTTGGAATGGCAAGTCTTATGAATAAGCTAGTGTCTCCTCAACAAGTAGCTTATATTAAGGGTAGAAATATTCATGAGCAGATTTTGCTAGCCTCCGAGCTAGTAAATGAGATGAAGAAGAAAAGGAGGGGAGGTAATTTAAGTCTGAAACTTGATATCTCTCAAGCATATGACTCAGTGAGTTGGCAGTTTCTATTTAAAGTTCTTCAAAAATATGGCTTCTCTGTGGCTTGGTGTGATTGGTTAAAGGTACTTCTATCTTCTGCCAAAATATTTGTGATGGTTAATGGAGGACCAAATGGATTCTTTTCAATGCATAGGGGACTCAAGCAAGGAGATCCATTATCTCCAATACTATTTGTTCTAATGGAGGAGGTACTAAGCAGAGGCTTAACAAAGATAATGGAAACAAAGAAGATACATCCAATGGTGATAAGAAAAGGTATTGCTCCTAAACATCTTCTTTTTGCTGATGACATCTTTCTTTTCAGTAATGGTTCAAAAAAAAGCATAGAAAACCTCTTAAAACTGATTGAAGATTATCAAAGCTGCTCAGGACAAATCATTAACAAGAGTAAGAGCAAATGCTTTGTTGATGGATGCTCACTGATTAGAAAATCTCAAATATAAGATATGTTATGGATCTCACATCATTCCCAGATAAATACTTGGGAATAATCATTCATCTAGGAAGAATTAAATCTGCATCTGTGTGGTCTATGGTTGAAATGATGCAAGACTATCTGGCAGTTTGGAAAGGCAAACTATTATCTTTTAATGACAGATTGATCTTGATTAAACATGTGCTCAGTAGTATTCCTATATACAACATCGCTGTATACAGATGGTCCATTTCAGTAATAAAGCAATGTGAAAAAATTATGAGAAATTTTTTATGGTCTGGAGATGTAGAAATTAGAAAATCTAAGACCATTTCTTGGAAAAGAGTTTGTACTCCCTTCAATGAAGGTGGATTGGGCATTAGAAGATTGTCTGATGTTAATAAAGCATTGTTAATGAAGATGATGTGGAAGCTGCAAACATCCAAAGAGGAATGGTCTTCGTTTTTTGCAGCTAAATTTCAAGATAAACATGGGCAATGGACTTCATAGTGGAAACTATCATCAGTTTGGCCCGATTTGAAATGGACTTGGCAGTCTCTCAAGAATGATGTCAGATGGAATATTGGCAAAGGTGACAACATCTCAGTTTGGTTTGATACTTGGAATGGTGAAGGTCCACTCATTGACTGAATTGGTTTTACTGACTATGTCAAGAATAACTTGCAGATGAAAGTCAAGGAGTTATTACAGAATAATGAATGGGTTATACCCATTGAATTACAAGGCTTTATTTCTCCGCCCTTGCCCATAGTAAATGGCACTCTAGATGAAATCATTTGGAGTGGTGACATGAAGGGCAAATTCTAAAAAGTTGCAGCAGTTAATAAAGTAAGGCACATAGAACCAATCATTCATTGGCCTTCGCACATATGGAGATCCTTTTTGCACCCTGGTATATCAAGTAATATTTGGAAGATTAAGCAAGAAGTCTATGTAGATGATCAAATGAAAATTGCTCAAGGTTATTCTATTGCTTCTATGTGCCTTGTCTACAAGCAAAATCAAGATAGCATGCCTCACCTTCTATGTTCCTGCAGCTTCAGCCAGGGGCGGAGCCAAGGGTCGACTAACCCTGGATCTACCCCCCTAAAATCACCAAAACTATAAAAATATCCTTGATTTTATGATATATTTTACATTTAGCCCACCTATTTTTATATTTAGTCCATTAGTGTGTGTATAATTATTTTTTAGTCCCCCTCAATCTGAAAGTCTGGCTCCGCCACTGGCTTCAGCTTAAAAATTTGGAAGTGGTTAGGTAACATTTTCAACTTTCCCATTCTTGTTTCATTTGAAAACATCATACATTGTGCAAAAAAATCATAGTCCCATAGTCAGAGAAATATGAACTACTGCAGCTTTTTGCACCATGACACAACTCTGGTTTCTTAAAAATAAGATTATGTTTGAAAATGTGCAACCAAAGGAAAATGCTTTCAAAAGCATAATTCTATACTTGGTTCACTTTGGTGGGTACAGGATGAAAGGAAACAGATGGAGCGAAGACTATGACTCCCAGATTTTAAACTTCTTTCAATTGGGTCATATGAGTATTAAATTCACTAATATTAAATAGTGTAGCTGGCTGAATCCACCTAGAGGATTTGTTCTGTCTTGCTGTGATGGAGCTGCAGCAGGGAATCCAGGGCCTGCAGGTTTTGGCATAATAGCAAGGGACCATGTTTGTGCTGTTCTTGGTATTATCTCAAGAGGTATATGAGTTGCTTCAAACTATATTGCTGAGTCACTTGCAATCATTTGGGCTCTTGAGTGGGCTGTAAGAATGCAATGTGATAAGATTATTATCAGGTCAGACTCAAAATCAGTGGTAGAAGATTTTAAGAATGGTCAGATTCCATGGTGCTTTAAATCAAGATGGCTTAAAGCCACAACTCTTATATCCCAAATCTTTTATGAACATTATTACAGAGAAATCAATTTCTCTGCTGACAATTTGACTAAGAAAGGAGTATCTCTACAAATGGGAGAAGTTGTTCATCACATTGGAAGACCAGCTCACTTAATACAAGTTGAGATGCCAGATAGGAAATACTATAGATTCTGTTAAAGTTTTATTAAAGTGTTAGCTTCTTTTCGTTTTGGTTGTTTTATTATTCCTCTTATTGTAACAACATTTTAGCTCCTTTATTTTAAATAAAATTGGTGATTTAGCAAAAAAATAAAATATATATATATTGATGAGGAAACATAAATCAACATTTTTGTGAATGGCTTCAAAAAAAATGATTTTTTTTTTTGTGAAATGTAGGGTCAAGGTCCTCAAGGATATATTTTTGATTCATGGAATCATTTTTATTTTCTTTTTTCAGGTACACGGCCTATTCTTTTTATAGCAACAGAAAAAATTATGAAATAGCTATAAACTTAAAAGTACTCTATGGAATGACAGATTACCATTCACAATTGCAACATGTGTTACATATCCGTGACGACCTATCCTACCAGGCTGCAGCTACATCCTAATCTTTGGCGAACAAACCAAAATTCTTCCGGGCAATTCTCTTGTTCTGGACAGTGGTGAGCTGGAGACCTTTTTTCAAGTGGGGGCAAATTGATATGGTAAAAATCGTATATAGTAGCGTGACGCGTCGAAGGCCCGTCCGATTTTTTTTTTTTGGCATTTTTATTGACTTTTGAATATTAACTAAGTGAAAATAAAATTATAAATTTTTTAGTTAAGTTAGACATAGTAATTTAGATCGTTTTTTGATTTTACATCGTATATTTGATATATTTTTATTGATTTTACATGAGTTTTATGATTTTGGCTCAATTAAAAATAAAATTTCAATTTTATAAAGCATATTTGCCCACACAAGACATGTAAATTATAAAAATTATAAGCCTAAATTTGAGGGATTTCAGAATCAAGTGGGGTCGGCGGACCCATTTTTCCCTACATCCCTCCGTCCCTGGTTCTGGATCACCTGTGGGGATGAGCAAACTGCTAGGCCGGCTCCAAATTGACGCATCTTCGAGGGGACACAGCAAATAATGATCCTCTTTCCTAGTAAGTGAAGTGGCCGGTGGTGATAAATGTGGTGGGTCCCATAGAAATCAACTCAAAAATACTTGGTCCAGTGCTAAGTCCCACCATTTAAAGACTCGAAAGAAATTTGTTCGACAGTGGAAAATTCTCGAGTGCTTGTACAGCGGCTCCCGAGTCACCACATATTAATGGTGAAAAAAGCTACACTCCATTATTTGTGTGATATTCGTGTTGGGTACAGTAAATATGAATTTTGGTCTTGTCTTGGGTTTTATATTAATGCGGAAACGCTAAATCAGCCGAGTGATAAATTCCGATTGATGTCCCAACTCTCACTGAATCGTGGGACCTGCCGCACAAAAAGTGACACCCTGTTAACTCCAGTGGATGGTGGGCGATGAGACACTACAAGTCTCGATTTTGGTAATTCGAGAAAATTATCTTTTTCTACACCCGAGATTTCAGTTTTGCGGCTATCTAAACAGGGCAACAGTGTATTGTACAACATATAAAGCACGTAGGGGTGTTCATGGCTACTGGTTAATCGAGAAACCGAACCAAACCAAACCGATTAGGGGGAAACCGAACCATTAACTAATGGTTGATTTTTGTTTAGAAAAGATGAAAACCGAGATTAATGGTTTGGTTTTGGTATGATAGAGAAACCGAACCAATAACCAATGGTTAACCGAATATTGATAAAAAAAAAATCATTGATTAAATTTTCATTAGAGATGTCACTGCCATTAGTTAAATCTTCTTTTGATCTCTAGATTTAGAGTAAGCTTTAAC
Organism: Papaver armeniacum; assembly: GCA_023531295.1. NCBI lineage: Eukaryota > Viridiplantae > Streptophyta > Magnoliopsida > Ranunculales > Papaveraceae > Papaver > Papaver armeniacum. The sequence continues at coordinate 170,187 of JAJJWW010018525.1, forward strand.
TACTCTTGATATTTTATTTATTTATTTTTTGTCTGTAAATTTTTGTAAACCAATACTATTTTTTTCTCAGAATTAGTGTAATTTTTTTTTGGTTTGACATAATTATTGGTTAACCAAAAACCACCGGGAAAACCGAAACCGGTCGAACCATTTGGAAACCTAACCAATGGATTGGTTTGGTTTCAATTTTTAGAAACCGATAGTATTGGTTTCGGTTTTGGTTTGGCTTGAAACCGAACCAAAACCGACCATGAACACCCCTAAAAGCACGTCACAACACACTAAAACAAGGACGATTTGGACTCAGCAAATCAGAATACAATCTCACCCATGAATTAATTGTTACAATTAAATTGTCATGCTCATTTTGTGCTTAATATTCTTCATTTCAAATAGTATGACATTAGAAATAAGTAAGGTTCACATGTGCATTTGTATTTATATACACCACGATAGAATTTATTTGGTCAAAAAATCTAAAAGAAATTAAATTAATCCAAAAATTAGAGCATTTCATTTCTCATTTACCTATGATGTTTCCCATTACAAAATAGTATATAAAATAAGATGTTTGAGAAAACTGACTTGGATGGATACATAAATCAGCTTTCTAATTCTTGGTACATTGTGTTGGAGAAAAATGAGTTTTTAATAAAAATATTTTGGTCTTGGTGTGGTTTGATCTAGTGACCTATGGGTCCAAGGATACTTGCTCATTTTATGAGTGAATGAATCTCTCTTTAGTCCCACATTGGGTATAATAGAGAAGGAGCTCCACTATATAGCCATATGCTTATGGATATGTTGTAAAACAACATTGTGGGTGGAGTGGGTGGAGCGGGTTGGAAAAAATACAAATTTTGACCCATGCGATATGCGCGTATGCCATGCACCAAGTTCCTCTTCTACTCGGATTTATTTTTTGGGCGAGTTTTTCTTTAGGAAATTAATTCCTAAAATATTTTTAGAGTTTTATTTATGGGTAAATTCCTTTTAGGTGTTTTACTAGTTTTTAAAGAAAACCAAAACCTAACTTGATTTGCAAGTATTTTCTCCTTTAAATACAACTCAAATTCTGTTTTCTATACACCGAAAAATTCTTCTTTTATTCTAGGGTTTTCTCCAGACGTTTTTACCTCCATCCCCGTTGCCGAGTTCGAAGAGGGTAACTTGCGTTGTGCTAACTCAAGTTATATCGGCAGTCTTATCCTGGACACATCTTCGCCGTGAGGGGTTTAGCATTACTCAACCTCGAGTATACCCGCGAACTAATGTGTTAAGGACAACTTGTTGAGCCTGTGATTCTGCCCTCGTCAAGTTATTTCGGTAGAGTTGTTTAAAAATACAAATTTTGACCCATGCGATATGCGCGTATGCCATGCACCAAGTTCCTCTTCTACTCGGATTTATTTTTTGGGCGAGTTTTTCTTTAGGAAATTAATTCCTAAAATATTTTTAGAGTTTTATTTATGGGTAAATTCCTTTTAGGTGTTTTACTAGTTTTTAAAGAAAACCAAAACCTAACTTGATTTGCAAGTATTTTCTCCTTTAAATACAACTCGAAATTTGTTTTCTATACACCGAAAAATTCTTCTTTTATTCTAGGTTTTCTCCACGTTTTTTTACCTCCATCCCCGTTCCGAGTTCGAAGAGAGGGTAACTTGCGTTGTGCTAACTCAAGTTATATCGGCGATCTTATCCTGGACACATCTTCGCTGTGAGGGGTTTAGCATTACTCAACTCGAGTATACCCGCGAACTAATGTGTTAAGGACAACTTGTTGAACCTGTGATTCTGCCCTCGTCAAGTTATTTCGGTAGAGTTGTTTAAAAATACAAATTTTGACCCATGCGATATGCGCGTATGCCATGCACCAAGTTCCTCTTCTACTCGGATTTATTTTTTGGCGAGTTTTTCTTTAGGAAATTAATTCCTAAAATATTTTTAGAGTTTTATTTATGGGTAAATTCCTTTTAGGTGTTTTACTAGTTTTTAAAGAAAACCAAAACCTAACTTGATTTGCAAGTATTTTCTCCTTTAAATACAACTCAAATTCTGTTTTCTATACACCGAAAAATTCTTCTTTTATTCTAGGGTTTTCTCCGACGTTTTTACCTCTATCCGTTCCGAGTTCGAAGAGAGGGTAACTTGCGTTGTGCTAACTCAAGTTATATCGGGCAGTCTTATCCTGGACACATCTTATTTTGTGAGGGGTTTAGCATTACTCAACTCGAGTATACCCGCGAACTAATGTGTTAAGGACAACTTGTTGAACCTGTGATTCTGCCCTCGTCAAGTTATTTCGGTAGAGTTGTTTAAAAATACAAATTTTGACCCATGCGATATGCGCGTATGCCATGCACCAAGTTCCTCTTCTACTCGAATTTAATTTTTGGGCGAGTTTTTCTTTAGGAAATTAATTCCTAAAATATTTTTAGAGTTTTATTTATGGGTAAATTCCTTTTAGGTGTTTTACTAGTTTTTAAAGAAAACCAAAACCTAACTTGATTTGCAAGTATTTTCTCCTTTAAATACAACTCGAAATTCTGTTTTCTATACACCGAAAAATTCTTCTTTTATTCTAGAGTTTTCTCCGTACGTTTTTACCTCCATCCCCGTTGCTTGAGTTCGAAGAGAGGGTAACTTGCGTTGTGCTAACTCAAGTTATATCGGGCAGCTCTTATCCTGGACACATCTTCGCTCGTGAGGGGTTTAGCATTACTCAACTCGAGTATACCCGCGAACTAATGTGTTAAGGACAACTTGTTGAACCCGTGATTCGCCTTCGTCAAGTTATTTTCGGTAGAGTTGTTTAAAAATACAAATTTTGACCCATGCGATATGCGCGTATGCCATGCACCAAGTTCCTCTTCTACTCGGATTTATTTTTTGGGCGAGTTTTTCTTTAGGAAATTAATTCCTAAAATATTTTAGAGTTTTATTTATGGGTAAATTCCTTTTAGGTGTTTTACTAGTTTTTAAAGAAAACCAAAACCTAACTTGATTTGCAAGTATTTTCTCCTTTAAATACAACTCGAAATTGCGTTTTCTATACACCGAAAAATTCTTCTTTTATTCTAGGGGTTTTCTCCAGACGTTTTTACCTCCATCCCCGTTGCCGAGTTCGAAGAGAGGGTAACTTGCGTTGTGCTAACTCAAGTTATATCGGGCAGTCTTATCCCGGACACATCTTCGTTGTGAGGGGTTTAGCATTACTCAACTCGAGTATACCCGCGAACTAATGTGTTAAGGACAACTTGTTGAACCTGTGATTCTGCCCTCGTCAAGTTATTTCGGTAGAGTTGTTTAAAAATACAAATTTTGACCCATGCGATATGCGCGTATGCCATGCACCAAGTTCCTCTTCTACTCGGATTTATTTTTTGGGCGAGTTTTTCTTTAGGAAATTAATTCCTAAAATATTTTTAGAGTTTTATTTATGGGTAAATTCCTTTTAGGTGTTTTACTAGTTTTTAAAGAAAACCAAAACCTAACTTGATTTGCAAGTATTTTCTCCTTTAAATACAACTCGAAATTTGTTTTCTATACACCGAAAAATTCTTCTTTTATTCTAGGGTTTTTCCAGACGTTTTTACCTCCATCCCCGTTGCCGAGTTCGAAGAGAGGGTAACTTGCGTTGTGCTAACTCAAGTTATATCGGGCAGTCTTATCCCGTACACATCTTATTTGTGAGGGGTTTAGCATTACTCAACTCGAGTATACCCGCGAACTAATGTGTTAAGGACAACTTGTTGAACCCGTGATTCGCCCTCGTCAAGTTATTTCGGTAGAGTTGTTTCGCATTAGTTCCTTACATATTATTTTCGATACATCTAACGTCTTTGTTCATTGTTGCAAGATCCCAACACATTGAAGATAAAGTATTACTTGGGCATTTTCCTAGCTTGCCTAAATGTTAATTTTAGAGGTGCAATTGGGTTCAATAAAACCGTGTTCAATCTTGTGTGCATTCTTTCGTAAGAGGAATAAAAGAGTATTTTTATTTTATTTATTTTAACTATTTGGCATCTGAATGTAATTTGCGATTTCTACTTCATGGCCGACATAAATTATGGGCTTTGAGTCGGACTAAAGAAAGGAATTGTGACACATCTAGAATAACCGAGTCGATTTAAACCAAGTCGTGAAGCTCAAGTACATACAAGTAAAGGACAATCTCCCTTAGAAATACTTGGGATGTGAAGACTTGGCGCTTGATATTTTTCTTATAATAGGTGGGATGTTAAGGTCAATATATTTCTCTACTTAGTTGAGTGGGTGGGAAAAAATACAAATTTTGACCCATGCGATATGCGCGTATGCCATGCACCAAGTTCCTCTTCTACTCGGATTTATTTTTTGGCGAGTTTTTTCTTTAGGAAATTAATTCCTAAAATATTTTTAGAGTTTTATTTATGGGTAAATTCCTTTTAGGTGTTTTACTAGTTTTTAAAGAAAACCAAAACCTAACTTGATTTGCAAGTATTTTCTCCTTTAAATACAACTCGAAATTTCTGTTTTCTATACACCGAAAAATTCTTCTTTTATTCTAGGGTTTTCTCCGGACGTTTTTACCTCCATCCCCGTTCCGAGTTCGAAGAGAGGGTAACTTGCGTTGTGCTAACTCAAGTTATATCGGGCAGTCTTATCCTGGACACATCTTCGCTGTGAGGGGTTTAGCATTACTCAACTCGAGTATACCCGCGAACTAATGTGTTAAGGACAACTTGTTGAACCCGTGATTACGCCCTCGTCAAGTTATTTCGGTAGAGTTGTTTCGCATTAGTTCCTTACATATTATTTTCGATACATCTAACGTCTTTGTTCATTGTTGCAAGATCCCAACACATTGAAGATAAAGTATTACTTGGGCATTTTCCTAGCTTGCCTAAATGTTAATTTTAGAGGTGCAATTGGGTTCAATAAACCGTGTTCAATCTTGTGTGCATTCTTTCGTAAGAGGAATAAAAGAGTATTTTTATTTTATTTATTTTAACTATTTGGCATCCGAATGTAATTTGCGATTTCTACTTCATGGCCGACATAAATTATGGGCTTTGAGTCGGACTAAAGAAAGGAATTGTGACACATCTAGAATAAGCGAGTCGATTTAAACCAAGTCGTGAAGCTCAGTACATACAAGTAAAAGACAATCTCAATTAGAAATACTTGGGATGTGAAGACTTGGCGCTTGATATTTTTCTTATAATAGGTGGGATGTTAAGGTCAATATATTTCTCTACTTAGTTGAGTGGGTGGGAAAAAATACAAATTTTGACCCATGCGATATGCGCGTATGCCATGCACCAAGTTCCTCTTCTACTCGGATTTATTTTTTGGGCGAGTTTTTCTTTAGGAAATTAATTCCTAAAATATTTTTAGAGTTTTATTTATGGGTAAATTCCTTTTAGGTGTTTTACTAGTTTTTAAAGAAAACCAAAACCTAACTTGATTTGCAAGTATTTTCTCCTTTAAATACAACTCGAAATTCTGTTTTCTATACACCGAAAAATTCTTCTTTTATTCTAGGGTTTTCTCCAGACGTTTTTACCTCCATCCTGTTCTTTGAGTTCGAAGAGAGGGTAACTTGCGTTGTGCTAACTCAAGTTATATCGGGCAGTCTTATCCTGGACACATCTTCGCTGTGAGGAGTTTAGCATTACTCAACTCGAGTATACCCGCGAACTAATGTGTTAAGGACAACTTGTTGAACCTGTGATTCTGCCCTCGTCAAGTTATTTCGGTAGAGTTGTTTCGCATTAGTTCCTTACATATTATTTTCGATACATCTAACGTGCTGTTCATTGTTGCAAGATCCCAACACATTGAAGATAAAGTATTACTTGGGCATTTTCCTAGCTTGCCTAAATGTTAATTTTAGAGGTGCAATTGGGTTCAATAAAACTGTGTTCAATCTTGTGTGCATTCTTTCAGAAGAGGAATAAAAGAGTATTTTTATTTTATTTATTTTAACTATTTGGTATCTGAATGTAATTTGCGATTTCTACTTCATGGCCGACATAAATTATGGGCTTTGAGTCGGACTAAAGAAAGGAATTGTGACACATCTAGAATAACCGAGTCAGATTTAAACCAAGTCGTGAAGCTCAGTACATACAAGTAAAGGACAATCTCCCTTAGAAATACTTGGGATGTGAAGACTTGGCGCTTGATATTTTTCTTATAATAGGTGGGATGTTAAGGTCAATATATTTCTCTACTTAGTTGATGGATATCTAAGCAGCCATGCAATTCAATGTGTTTTGGTCTCTGGTAAAAAGGTGTACGATTCCGTGGAACTCTATAACATTGGTAAAAACCACCTCCAGTGAATTTTTAGGATTTACAGGAAGAGAAGAAAAAGATTTCCCAATCTATTATTGCATCAATTTTCATTTTGTCGCATCTTTATTTCTGAAAATGGAGTAAGCGGTACTCATAATTTTTGAATTTGATTTGTTTGTGAAGTTCATGGCTACATGCACCCTCTGGATACTAAGGGAAGTTGAGTCAAGCTAGTTAAGATTCGAGTTATGTGACTTAGTATGTACAAGTAACCAGCGAGTCAAATTCATTGCAGCAAAGACACAAAACAATTCAACCACTGCCTCAATAGGCATGTTATTCCAATTCAAAGATCTATAAACCTTGGTTAATTTTCAAGGTTATTCTACGGTTACCATGAAAAATTTCGAGAAGGAAGGATCCAGTAAATCCTTTTTGGACAACTATTTAAATCTTATACGGAATGTCATGATATTGTTAACCCCAACTTTTCAACTTCCAAGTTCCAATCCTTAGATTTATTCACGAGATTTTCTACGGGATATTCCTCGGTTAATTCATCCAGGATTTTTTGACAGGATTTGAGTTGGGAAAATCTAATTAGAAAGAGTAATTGAGTCGGATGAAATGAGGAATCATATGTGTTTTTAATGGGATTTAACTGGGACGGCTCAGACGAGGAAGACTTGACAACGAGTTAGGTAAGGAATAGCCAAAAACAAAAAATGCAAAAGTGTTGCCATATTGGATTGAGCTTGACTCGTACATGAATCTCACAACAAATAATGATACTGAATTTATGCTTGTCAGTTTACATGTACGTTTTTTGATAATAAATATATACTCCCTCGGTACCTATTATATAGGCGGAGAAGTAGTATTCTCTTAGAATAAGAAAATGTTTAGTTTTCATACATTTCCTTCTACTTTCCAATTTTATCCTTTCCAATACAAATATTATTTTATATATCTCTATATATCACATGTAAAGCTAGATTGTATGATACCCATGCATCATTAATATGGGTGTATGTGGAAAAAATAACTTTGGAAGTGGAGCTCCGCCTATCTAATGGTACTACAAAAGTTTTAAACTCCGCCTATATAACAGGTACGGAGGGAGTACCTGATAACAATCCTACTTGATTTAAAAGGTAAAGAAAATGATTCAAAATCTTTACAATTCACTTATTATTGCGTTCTATTTATGTGAAACAATATATTGGAGGAAATTGGATGCTCAAGTTTTCTTTCGAGAATTAACAATCACATGGGAAACTCTTCCGGTCATCCGGTATCGGATATTGTTGAAGACTTGAAATTATATATAGTAATTTACCAACCAAAAGTGTTGGAGACTTGAAATTATATAAAAAATGATATTGTTGAAGACTTGAAATTATATAAAAAGGTGTTGGAGCCCAGCTTGTTGCTAGGTTACCATCCAAAAGTGTGTAATTTACCTAGTATGTTGAAACCAATGATATCATATAGTAATTGGGTCCAAAAGTTGTAAACTATAGAAGTTTATTAGTGGCCATAATTTTCATCAATATTAACAAATTTTTAGTTTTGATATTTATCTAGTTTCTGCTTTTCTGCTTGAGTTAATTAGTGATTGGGTCTTAAGTTTTGGTATGTCTTTGAGTTTGGGTCGCAAGTTTGCCCATTTTAGAGTTTGGGTTGTTGACCCATTAGTCAACGAAGTCAACTGGTCAAATCGTTAGTGTAATCTGACTCCGTCAACTTCCGTCAATTTAACTTATTTTCGCAGTTTGACACTCGGTTAAATGTTGCACACACGTGCACACTTAAAAATCACGTGCTATCACTGAAAGGATCTACGGTCCAAATTGCTCCGCGATGATGTGGCCGACACCTATTCCAACCCTACCGTTAACACTCTGACCATTACATGCCTTCATAAGATACAAAAACAAATCCAACATCCATTTCAATCAATTACAACCCACTAGATACAAGTATAACTGCCTGAGTTATTCACAGAACTACAGTTTTGCTTCCAAGATCAGCTTTGTATCCAAAAGAAGTTCCTAGCAAGTTCAGAAGTTCCTAGCAAAATTTATTTTCGTTTCCAATTGTCCTGTTTAATGGGTCTGGTTTGACCCTTTGTTTCATTTTCTACCCGTGTTAAAACTTCGGATTTTTTTTTTTTAGGATTTTAGTAATTTTTTTGAGAAATTGGGTCAATTGCCCAAATATTTTTAAAACATGGTTTTAATGGACGAGTAAAAATTAGTAATGAACACCAAAAAAATAGCAAGAATGAATCTGGATTCATCCTGGCTGAAACTTAAAAAATAGCGGAGGTGAAACTGGATGCATCCTGATATAAATTAAAAATAAAAAAAAAATGAAAATGGGTAGGATGAAACTGTTTACATCGTGGCTATTTTTACATTATCGTCCATTTAAATAGTATCAAATTTTACATGTTCTTTTCACCCAGGAATTGTCGTTATTTGGTTAATTGACCAATTTCGTGATTTTTTTTAATGGGTGTGGTTGTTCTTGCTTATAGAATCTAATTGTTCATAATGAATTAACGAATTTGAACTTCTTCTTTTTCGACTTTACTCGAATCATCTAACTAATCAAGATATCACGTCTCATTAAAAATTTAAACTGTATTTGATGGATTAATTTATCTATTTTAATATAAATCAGTTATCAAATCAGTTCCTAGATCAAAAAATTCCAGATACAAAATAATCTGAATTTACTTTCATGTTAAATAGTTTTTGTGGAGCAAAAACTCAATACCACTACATTTTGAAATTTAAATTCTCGACGCCATTTTTAGCGGTACTGAGGTAAAAGTTTACTACAAATTCTTATCCAACAATATTCCGGAATCCATAAACTTAGTACCACTTTATCAGGATTCAATTTCCTCAACCATCTTACTCACATGAAATTTTTCAGCTTTAGGATCAATGTCTTTACTTTGGTTAAATGGAAGTGAGAAATCTAAAGACCTATACACTCGCAAACTGTGGATGATTTGTCCTCAAATGCGTAAAAGTTGAATACATATACGAGTTATATGTGACAAGTGCAAATTCGATACCGATGACACATCAAACTGCGGGTTGTTTGTTTTGATGAGAAGAGCACCCCAAATATTGTTGTTGTACATGAGAATTGATCTCAGTCGTCCAAGTTTGGTCACTTCTCGCATGTCTTTTAAGGGAGATTTTTATTTACTTGTCCATACCGAGTCTCATGACTTGGTTTGGATTTGACTTAATTGTCCCAGTTAGGTCTCCTAATTCATTTCTTAGGCCGATTCGATGGTAACATGACAAATTAGTTTCATATCCCACTATAAAATTTTAGATTTGCAAAGAAAAATCTTACTCCCTCCGTATCACATATATAATAGGCGGAGGGGTTAATTCTCGTGGATTAACAAAAAGTGCCTTGAACTCATAAATTTTTCATGTTTTACCCTTTTTCCTATTCTTAACATTATTATCTATGTACCATAAATAAGGGTATGTCTGGAAATATTCATCTAGGAAATTGGACTCCGCCTATATATTGGTACTGGGAAAAATGAAAATTCCGCCAATATAATCGGTACGGAAGGAGTAATTTACAAGGCGATGTACCTGACGGTGACTCTTCAAATGCTGGTATGTAAAATATTTTCTTGAAAACTGAATTAGACAACTGCTATGTGATTTAGAAAATCGGACTCCTCATCTAACATTTCCTTTTTTTTTTTTAATGAAATGCAAATTTGACTTTAGTAAGTCCTGACGATCCTGACCATTGGATCAATGGACTGGTATCAGCCCCCAGTAAAACTGGTATCAACCCATATAAACCATGCCCTGCCGAGTCGAATTTATCGCCACAACACAGAAAGCAATCACTACCTTAATAGGCATGCCCGGCTTAACATCTTTTAGTCAGAAAAGACTAAAGAAAATGAAATACTCCCTCCGTCCCAAATTAGATGCTCTAGTTGTAGTTTGCACAATTCTTAAGGAAGGGAGGAAAGGGGAGTAAATTTAATTTTTTTACAATTATACCCTTATGGATAATAACTAGTAAAACTTAAAAAAGATTTATCTCTTAAACTATACCACGGTTTTTCGTAAACTTTATACCGTTGAAAAACATTTTAAAACACCTACGTAACAAATATAAACATGACTCTTAAATTATACATATTTCTTATAGTAACAATAATCAATTAAAATGATAGTTTTAGAAATATCCTCTCGATTAGTGAAATAGCTCATCTAATTTGGGACAAAATTTAAAACCAACTAACTCATCTAATTTGGGATGGAAGGAGTATCTATTTTTTGTCTTGGCAACGAGATACACATTAATTTGGCAACTGAGTCAAGTGAAACGAGGAACCGTTCATGTTTTTAACGAGATTTACCAGGGACGATTTGAACGAGTAAGCTATGAAAAAGAATAGGATTCGTATGGACGAGCCAAACAAAAATGTTAAGAAGAAAAAGTATTGTCAATATTGAATCGAACTTTTCCTACGTACATGTCTTTATGCATTTCACAACAAATAAATTGTCATATTCATTTTATGCTTAGATTTCTCTGTTTCCAAAAGAACGCGCAATTGGGGGATAAAAAAAGTAATTGGGGGATATAGATTACTTCTCCCAACCCATGGTGTCTGATAAGGGGTGATTTTTGGGTATGAAAATACCAAAATACCCTTTGGTTAATTAAAAAACATTATGAAAATACCATAATACCCTCTCTACTAAAACAATAAAATCAAAAAACCAAAACATATATCCCCCAATTTCAGTTCTCATCTCAGACCTTTGTTAGGTTTAGTTTTGAAAAAAAATTTCAAGTGTTCTTCATCGTTCTTCATCGTTCTTCGTCGATTAATCGTCGATTCAAAAATTTCTTCGTCGATTAACCAACCCGAATCATTAACAATGCCTCCACGAAAGAAACCAAATGCCCAATCGAACTCAACATCATCGATTCCGAACAAAAACAAAGCGGAAAAGACTTGCTAAGATTGCTCAAGAGCAAGAACACGAAGAAGCAACGTTATCTGACGATCAACTACAGAAATATATGGCTTCTGTGAGAAGGTAAGTCATTTAAAACTACTTTGTAGGTGTTTAATTCGATGTATGGCAATGGGTTTAGGTTAGAATCGCGAAACCCTAACTGAAACAGTTGAGTTTCAGAGAGTACCGGCATTGAAATTCGTATGAATACAGTGCCGGTTTTGTGTTCCGGCGTTTAATCTATGATGAATACAATGCCGGTTTACAACCCCAGAATAACCAGAGACTGATTATTCACTACCGGCATTCAATCTAGGATGAATATAATCTGCCGGTTTTTGTATTACCTAGCAGTGTTTGATAATGATTCGTGTGTGCTTGGTAGTATACTAAAAACATACGTAAGCGTTTAGAATTTGCCAACAGATCACCGGCATTGTTTTGTGGATTCATTCTATGCCGGTGTTAAGTACCGGCTTTGTTTCTAATATTTCGAGCATGCCGGTAGTACTCTTAAAACACACAGGAGAGTTTATGAATTTGTCACCAGTACCGGCATAGATTTTTGGTTTCATTACGAGCCGGTTTTAGGTACCGGCATTGTTGTTTAATAATTCGAGAATGCCGGTAGTGGACTTAAAACATACAGGAACATTGTCAACAATGCCGGCATAGATTATAGGTTTCACCTGTATGCCGGTAAATAACGAAATGATTACCGTTCACGAACGCCAAAACAACTCTTCTCTTCTTAAGGGATCCTTCGCATTTTTGCCACTTTGGGGTGAATGTACATTCTACGGTGGGGGTAAAATAATGAACAACACATCTAAATGTATCCGCCACCAGATGCCCACAAAGCGGCATTCTCATCCAATATTCAGAAGGAAGAAAGTTCATCTGTTGTTCGGGCCCCAATACTTGAGCATGCATATCATCAAACCCCTCGCCTTCACCAAGCAATTGCTCATAAAAGCTCCTCTTGTTCACAAGTTGTTCGGCCATCCTCGTTCTAGCATATTTGCATGGTGTCATACCTCTACTAACCGCCGTGTCAAAGATTCCTAATTGTTCGATCCACAACATGATAGCCACAATTTCCATCTCCGTCGACATCATCCGTATATAAAATATACTCGTGAATAACCTCGGGAAGTTGGTCTATGTAAGACGCGTATCTTGGTATGATAACTTCTAATTGTCCTACCTGTTGCCTGGGATCCTTATACATCTTCATATTACCCTTTTGTAACAATAATATATCCAAACCATCCTCTGCAATCTCTACACTTGCAATGTCTTCGATATGTGATGGGAGTCCGTACTTCCTTGGCCTACCCCTTCTCCTTCGAACTAAAACTACGTCAACTTTGCTATCACTTTGGTTTGTCACCTCCTTAGCCTCGTCACCTCGTTGTTCTTTGTCACTTGATGATGATACCTTTGGCGGCCTACCCCTGTTCCTTGGAACCTCCGCTAGATCGACTATGGGTATGGCTTCGGAATGCTCACCTTGTTGTTCTTTGTCACAAGATGATGTTACCTTTGGCGGCCTACCCCTTTTCCTTGGAACCTCCGCTAGATCGACTATGGGCATGGCTTCGGAATGCTCACCTTGTTGTTCTTTGTCACAAGATGATGTTACCTTTGGCGGCCTACCCCTTTTCCTTGGAACCTCCGCTAGATCGACTATGGGCATGGCTTCGGAATGCTCACCTTGTTGTTCTTTGTCACAAGATGATGTTACCTTTGGCGGCCTACCCCTTTTCCTTGGAACCTCCGCTAGATCGACTATGGGTATGGCTTCGGAATGCTCACCTTGTTGCTCTATTTCCTTTGGATGATGATACCTTTGGCGGCCTACCCCTCTTCTTTGGAACCTCCGATGAGTTGGCTTTTGGTGTGGATACGGATTCCTGGGTTAGTTGTTGACTTAGCGGTTCCTTCCGCGGCCTACCTCTTTTGTTTGGAACCTGCGCTTCCACGAACCTTTGTTCCGAAATCTCACATGCGGTTAGATCTCTTTTCTTACTTGCCGCGAGTTCTTCTTCACGTTGAGTCATTTCTTTCAATTCTACCCTTTGTTTTTTCCTTTTTGTTTTAGTTTGTGGTCTTCCGGTTGGATCTCCCTTTCTTGGCTCTTCGCTTTGTGCGATCCATGGACGAGCAAGTAGCCTTAGTTGGCTCAACAAGACTTGTCGGCTTACCGAGGTGCCACGAGAGTAAGCTTCGAAGAATTCCTTTGCTTCGTTCGTATCCCATGGAGATTGCCCGGGATCTCCCGAAGGGGGAGGGTCGAAAGATAGTTGCTTCCAAAACGGATCAATAACCTCCAAAGGTATCAGTTTTTCATACTTAACAAGCATATGACGACATGGAAGCCCCAATGAAGACATGTCGGGACAAATACACACATCACCCGGTTTTCCGTAATTTTTCTCATATTCCATTTGTCTCATCATATGTTTTATTGCCCAATGAGAGACGTTGAATTCTATTCCTTGGAGAAAGTTACCATAATGAAGAAATGGAGTCAACCTATCCATTGAGCTTTTCTCAAAAGCCTCCTTGATCCTATTGATATCTTGCTTAAAGTATTGCTCCATTGCCTCGGTGACTGTAACCACATTGCCTTGACCGGACTGGATGAGATCTTTAAATCTCCCATGAGCGGCCTCAGCTGCACTAGTTGCTTCCGTCTTGAAGTGTCTATACCGGTTTGTCCATGCACGTACAAATCTTTCCTTGAACTTATCCAACCATTGAGTCCGACAATACCAGACGGCGGTCGGATAAACTTCGTTCCAATCGGCAATGAACTTCTCCAATCTCTTTTCGTACATAACCTCGGTAAGAGACCAATAAACTTTCTCCCAATCTTTTAGAAATTCCAACCACTTTTTATGATTTTCCGCATGTTCTTTGTCCACTCGCTCCTTTATCTTGCCTCTCTCATCTTCTTCTTCTTCGGGGGGATAGTTTGTTCTTTCGAACATCTTCCTCTAGTTGTACCATCATTCTCTTCTTAATATCCGCCTTTGCGGGTTCAAACAAGGCATGGCAAGTTTTTATCACATTATTACGTATATGATATGTACATAGGAAATTTTGTGCGTCCGAGAAGACGTCGGATATTGCTCTCATTAATGCGGCATCGTTATCGATTCACGATGACCCTCGGAAGTTGATTTTCCGGAAGAACAACTTCAATTGTCGTAATGCCCAATGATAATTATGGTCCTCTCGTTTTCCATTAAACACCAAGCCAATGTGAATGTTACCTTGTCCGAGGTTTGCCCAACGATGTTGAACAACGGCATATTGTATTTGTTTGTCTTGTAGGTGCAATCCATCAAAAGAACACCACAACATGTATTTGCCAAGTTTGTGAAAGCAACGGATGCGAAATGAATATTTGAAGGGGCTTGTTGTCGGGCCCTCTTTAATGATATGCGTGTAGTTGTGATCCCAAGCTATCTTCTCAAATTCTTGCATAACGGACCTCCCTTCCCATTCCACCCTTCTAATAGTTGCTTGTGCACTATAAATTGTACGAGAGAAGACACGTTAGTCTCGTCCTTTTCCTTGAAGCCTCGAGAATTTGTCTCGGTTTGATAAGTGCTTTGGTCAATCTCTTTACATCCTCGAACTCGTCGGGTTTTAGCTTCGCAACTAAGGAGTGACCAACAAAATCTTTCGGATCCCGATGGTTATGACAACCACACGAAACCTCACGGTCCCAATTGTTCATGTCATTTAAACGGAATACAAGCTTAAAAAGGGCAATCATTCTTCCTCGTACGAGTCTTGTATACCCTATTAGTCTTCTTTGGATATACATAATCCTTTCTCTTGTGGCTATTCTTCTCCTTGTATTTCCCACTTCTCTCGCAAGCCATCTCAAAACGCCTATTCGAACCTTCGGTGTTCCTCACCAACACACACATGTTCTTAAGAGCCGTCTCTTTAGCCCAAGCGATTGCTTCCTTTCGATCAGTTATTCCCTACATAAGAACAATTTCGCATTCATTAGAAGGTTCACTACTAGCAATCCATTAGTAATGTTCAAGATACTAGGTGAAAAGTATTATTTGGTCACATACCTGAGGGATTTTATAGCATTCCGACGTATCCCGATAAGGCGGCTTTGCATTTGTTGGATCAATATATGGCACCACCTAAGGATCGAATGAAAATTAGTTCCAAACAACATTAAAACACTATGCCGGAAAATTGTACCGGCATGCTCGACATTTGTTAGGCATAGTTTAAGTTTACCAAAACGGAAGACCAAATTTGAAACCTATTAGGCATATGTGTTTCGTAAGACTACAAGGAAGCAAGGATGCCGGCATTATCGTAACATATTGTTCCAAGCCGGTACATAATTAGGCATTAAAAAATCGATATTGAATGCGGAATTTAGCTTTGGAAAACATTTATTCCTGCATGGTTTTTTGTAGGTACCGGCATTGAAAAGTTGTAACTTAACAACGCCGGTTTCTTTGCCGGCATTATCGATAGTGATGATACCACGCCGGTACTAAATTCCGGCGTTAATGTTTATTAAGTTTCAATGCCGGTTTTTGGTTTGGGATGGAATTGTTTCCTGTATGTTTTTCATTCAGTACCGGCATGGTAAACGATCAATGTAACCATGCCGGTGGAATATTCCGTAGTATATTCCTTGGTAGGTAAAAAGGTTACCTCTGTACCGGCATAGGTTTTTGGTAGAATACTATGCCGGTTTATAATTCAAATTGGGGGATATCAATTACCGGCATGGTCGTAGTATGAATACCATGCCGGTAACGAGATAACCGGCATGGTATTCATACACCTACCATGCCGGCACTGAGGTTTTTCAGTTGAAAAATGGCGGGTTTAAAGAAAAAATTTGATTTTTCGACATCTTAGCGACTTTACTGTGTGTTGGGGATGCTTGTATGTTGTGCAAGTTTACTTTCTTGTGTTGGTTCTTCAAGAAACTCTCCATACTCGTCAAAATCATCATCCAAGGGTGTTGGTTCCACAAATACTTGCAATCGAGAATTGTTGTCGTTAGCTGAAGATTCAAGATGCTCCTTGTTGTAGTTGAGATAAAGATTCAGCAGCAGCAGCAGCAGCAATCCTCTCTTCACAATCATCTTCCATTTTCCACAAAAAAAATTCTCTCTCAAAATATTTTCCCTCCTACTATCACCTCACTCACCCAAAAACAAATAAAACACACACTAATCATTTATAAAAAATCTTAAGATTTTTACTAATTATTATTAGCCACTAAACCTGATTAGTGAGGGGTAGATTAGGATTTAAAAAAATACTAAGATAAGGGGTGACCCCGAATTGATATTTGGACTTTTTTTTGTCCTTTTCCTATATCCCCCAATTACAAATTTTATCCCCCAATTACGTGTTCTTCCAAAAATGTGTGAGCGTTCTGAGTCGGATTTAAACCGGAGTCATGAAACTCAGTGCAGGCAAGTAAAGGACGATCTCCCTTATCCTTAGAAATACTTGTGATGTGAAGACTCGGTCGGGTATTAGCACTTTGCATTTTTCTTATAATAGGCGGGTAGTTGGCAGTAAAGGCTTGGGAAAGCTATCAAAAGTAATGAACCTTCCCGCCTTTCCGTCTAAATAGATGTCCCAAAACTTGGCCTTAAGCATACCGAAAAGTGAGAGCTCTGGCTTTGGCATCTGAATTTATTGTTTTATGATAGAGGCAAGTTGTTTGTCAATGCTTTGGCATCTGAATTTATTGTTTTGTGTAGTTCATGGCTTCATGCCAAACTTGGTTACTAAGGGCCGTTGAGTCGGGCTGGTTAAGTCACTCGGTACAGACAAGTAATAAATGCGACCAAACTTGTTGGGTTTTAATTTGGGTACTCATAAAGACCAACAGTGCACAATTTCATGTATTATCATCGGTATGAATTGAACGAGTAAAGGAAAATCTCCTGAGAAATACATGGGATATGCGGGCTGGTAATTAGTTTTTGTTTTTTCTTTATTTCAAAAACTGGAGTAAATTGTGCTAAAAGTTCTTAACTCCAACTAATTAGTATATTTTTACCATTTTCTTATGACTTGTGATTTCACCACGGTGAACTTCACTTGGGTACTTTCTATAAAAGAGTTTGAAAAAGTGAACTCTTCGGATGTTACGAAGAATTGGCATAAGATATACTTAGATTGGCTCTCATTTTGAGTTTGTTCTTTCTACTGTACTCGAGTACTGCTGAACTTTATGTACAAGAGGTTCTCGAGCAAAGAATGATAATATCTACTTTCTTAACGATGTTTGGTGATGTCTGGTGTTCTCGCTGTAACTTGTTCCAGTTGTTGACATTTTTTTTTATTGGGTAACAAAAATTGGAGATTTTTTGTGGGTTCCGCAGCGGAGAATCCAGGATTTCAAGATAGGGGGAGCGAAAATAGTAATATACAACAAAAAAATATAGCAAAAAAAAAATAATACATTGCACATCATAGATTGTATATTACAATACCTAATTGCATCATAGAAATTTCTGTAAGGAAGAGATATTTGAGTTTCTGTATGTTTGCTCCTCAATATGGAACTAGGATATGACCGTCGTGCTAAGTAACGGCACTGGGCTTTTCAATTCTTTGGAATGTTTGCTTCACTTGTTTGATTAGTTATATTATTGTAGATCATACTCCTTAGGAGTTCAATGTGGAATAAGACATCTTTATTGTGACGATTTCGCAATACTATGAATTTGTATCATGTATATTACTTTATATCATTAGTTGTTAGTGTAATGGACCTGATGGTCGATCTATCAGCAATGAATCCTTTTTCCATCATTGCTTTTCTGTTTCTGAAGTTGTAGAATGTGATAGTCCTATTGATATACTGTCAAATTATCACTTCATCGTGAATGCGGGGTTAATTATTTCGATTCTTGTAAATTTTTTAGTATTCCTACTTATAATTAAAGTGAATCTCCAACAATATTTTTATTAATTCGGTCAAAGTGCCAATTGGTATACGTTAACCCAGAAAACTCATTACATCTGTGTCTCCCAGTAAAGAAAACCCATATTTTCTCATGTTTTCCCGTCATACGATTTTAGGCTCCCTTTATCATTGCTTGAATAGTTCTATCAGTTTTTCCATTTGGGTTTATCAGTGTATGCTGCAAAGAAAATTAGTGCACTATGCTAGATTCTATTGGTACTGAACGACTGTTAAACCTAAAACGTGTTCCAATTATGGTAGCCTTTTTAAATTCCTATTTCGTCGGCGATCAACCTAAGAGGGAGGTAATGTATTTTCAGGGTATTTTTTGGTCATTTTTATGTTCTTGGTGTATGGAATTTTCAATGAACTTTATTTAATCATAAATCTTATAAGTGATGCATGAAAATATGATTGATACCTTCATATTCCAAGCAAAGATTGTGAAGTAACGCATGAGAGGGTGCTCTGTGATCATTCGATTTTAAAATCCTACATGATCGATGTGCCAATCAAATCCTCATACGGCTATCATTTAAATCTACACCAAGGATGTGCCAATCAAATCCTCATACGGGTATCAGTAGTCATAAGCTGGTCAATTAATGGTTCTTCATGTTTTAATGCAGTTGTTTCATCGAATATAATTCAAAACTAACCAAATCCTCTTGGAGTTTCAGGAGCTAGGGTGGGAAAGTATGGATCTTAAAAATGACTTACCTTCAGATTTCGTGTCAGTAAAACTTTTTCTTATTGTCAGAGTCCCACACAATTATGCTCTACAAATCTAATGTGACGGATTCTAACGATTCACACCATAAACAGTATACCAAAAACCAAAATGGTTGTTTCTCGAAAATGAAGTTTTGTCTGACATTTCCGCCCCCCCACAACCCAAAAAAAAAAAAAAAAATCTTTAAGATATGCATGTACCATATAATATTATGCTTAAAATTAAATGAACCTTATTTGAGACATGGTAGTAAGTAATTATAAAATTCTTAAAGGACAATGGCTTCAGGTAAATCAGAAATATCCATGTTTGTACCCAAAATTACTTCTAGGAAATAAACACAATGAATTAATGTGTAGTTAGGGTTTGGAAACGAATCGAAGAACAATAAAATAAACACAAATTTAACGTGGTTCGGAAAAATTGTGCCTACATCCACGGATGAGTCCCTTTGAGGAGCGGTATTTTATTAATAAAAATTCCAATAGTTTTCTCTGGGTATCAAACCTAGCATCCCCTCTTAGGGTTTAGACCCATGTAATTATATAGTCGTAAGCTGGAATATGCTAGAACTTTCTTCTAGGGTTTTAGGAATAGACCGGTGGAAATAGGTTGTTGGGCATGGGTCAACAAACTGGACCGATATATACTGGCTGCTAGGCTTGGGCCGACAAATATTTTCCGCTAATAGTGATGTGGTTAGCCCGGATTAGTACCCTAATATTATGGTACAAACAATCCACTTTAAGTCCACACTTAAGATCCTAAATCAAATGACAAATCAACAAAAGTGACCAATCCCCGACTAAGAATGATTATTTACAATATCTAGGTAAATTGTGCCCGTAAAATTCAACAAAAATCGTTAAAAAGAAAAATTATCTTCAATGATACATGAATAAATACACGATACATGGGAGAGTTTCTCATATTTACAATACATATCTTCAATGATATATGTGTTTGAGATCTAAAAGTAAATTAGAGACCTAGTCTAAATGGCAATGGTATGAGACCATGAAACACCTTGACCTAAGAGTACAGAGGATACCTAAAATTCCCATAATTTTATATTTTTGTAGCAAAAAATGGACATGCAATTAAATTTTAAATCGACTTTTATAAAGTGTAAGCTAGTTATATATAGTTTGGTTAGTTGGTATCTTAAATGAACGGAAAGGGATCAAATATTAGAAGATATATTTACAAAGTAAAATATAGGTGAAGGTTCAAGTATTAGTCGGTATAGATGTAATAAGCTCTCTTGAACCATTTAGAGAAATTGATAATTTGTCCACGACAATCAAAGATGGGTTCCTATGCACTAAGCTCTCTTAAACCATTTAGAAAAATTGACAATTTTTTCACGGAAATCAAAGATGTGCATACGAATCACATCCCCTGGAAACAAATATACTTGTACCTTTATGGTATACCAAAACTCCTTCATCCAAGCCAATGATAAAATGCATGGAATGACAATTTATGGAGTCTCGACGTAAAATTACAGTGACACATTCCACAAAAAGATATTGTTCCTCGTTGTATTGCTCCCAAACGCCCTTCTTCGTTGCCTAAAAACAATCTCCTGAAATCATAAAATGAAAGATTAAAGGTGAGTCAACCATTTTTTTTTTTGTCAACTGCATATATATAACCACTTTTTGTTATCTCAAATTTAAGAAAAACAAATACTCTTTTTGTAAACAAATACTCTTTTTTAAGATATGTAATTTCAAGGTTCATACATACATAATATAAAGAAAAAATATATATAATCAGGAATCCCCAATCCCTTTGATACCAACATGTATATGACTTAGTCCAAGTAAGAGGTTGAAACTCTCTAGCAGAAGTAGCAATACAGTTGAAAAAATATTTAAAAAATTCTAAGGGAAATAACAATACAACATAAATCTAGATCACAAAATATTTATAAAATGTAGATTTTGATTATGAAAGAGATTAAGTTAAAATACATTTAATTTAGAATAAAAGAAACCATTTCCCATTAAATGGGAAAAGTAACTCCCAAATAAATGACATTGGGAGGGTGTAGAGGAAATGAAAAAAACTTATTAAATATGTGGCACAATCTAGATCAAATCTTAAATCCGTGACTCAATCTCAACCCTTCGTTATATACTAAAAATGTAGATTGAAAAACTTAAATATAGACCATCCTTTATGTGTCCCAAATGTAGATAACCGTTCATATGGGAAAACACCATTGTCCCTTATAATATAGACTAGGATATGACCCGTGCCGTAACGGCACGGGCGGGTTTTGGTCTGCTTTTATTACTTCCAAGATTACTAATAACTTTGTGCTCATTACAAATGAGTAATTGTGGACTCACCGAATTTATTTTTGTGATTTCTCCCTTGGGGAAATTCAAGGGTAGCCTACTAAATAACTTACAGTTTGTTTTTCCTGTCGGTGGATTAACTCATTCTGGACACACCGATTTTATTTTTTGGGATTTCTCCCTTGGGGAAACTCAAGGGTAGCCTACTAAATAACTTACAGTTTATTTTTCCTCTCGGTGGGTGAAACATTTGCAAACAAAAAGCAATGTCATTTTTGTCTACCGATAATTATTAAGTATAATTATATAATGCATAGATTGCGCGATTTCAACTCTTCCGTCAGATAAAATGGGGTCCAAGAGCATAGCTCAGTGGTATCCCATCAACTCCAGTAAGGAGGAAGTCAGGGGTTCAATCGCCGTCGCCGTAAAGGTTTGTGGTAGATTAGTTGTTTAATGGGTTGAGCGGTGTTAGGTCTGGCAGTAGGGCCAGCCCAACTGGATGGGTTCGGGTACGGGCCTGAAGAGGGTTAGGTCAAGGGTGTAACGCATGACATTAATCTGCTAGAAAACCATCGTGTCCCTTGTCATATCTCGGCCGTCCTTTATACGCCCAAGTGTAAATCTTCACGTAATTGTATCTGGACCATCCATTATGTATCTAAAATGTAGATGACCGTCCATATGGAAAAATACCATTGTCCCTTATAATATAGACTTGGATATGACCCGTGTCGTAACAGCACGTGGCTATGGGTTGTTTTGGTGTTGGTTATATTATTTTTTTTTTGGGAGAATACCATGAGCTGAGCGTGTGAAATTTGGGGGAATGATCATCTTTCTTAAACTGAATTCGAAGCTTTGATCGATATTATTAAAATCAATGGGAGCGGTTTCTTATTAAATAGTGATCCGGATGTCCATACAATGATTATGAGCGGTTTTGAAAAATGAATATTGACTGTGTGCTCGTATCAATGTATAATTGGCATATAGATTTTCAATCTACATTTTAGGAATATAAAGAAGGGTCCAGATTAATTCACATATTGATTCACATGTTTGTATCAAATGAGTTATATTTTTAATGAGAATTTATTTGGGAGTTATTCCTCTCATTTAATGTCAAACCGTTACTTTTTAAATTAAACTCCCATTAACTTAGCTTTAATTTAATTTTCATTTAATGTCAAATCGTTACTTTTTTGCGACAATGTATAAATAATTTAAGATGACCTTCTAAGATAATAACAAATACTCACTTAAACCATCAAAAGGTTATAAATATGAAGAGATGGAATTTAAAAAAGTAACAAATATAATCAAGAAACTTCAACCCATTTGATACAAACATGTACACGACTCTAATCCAACTAAGAGTATAAAAAGTTAACAAAAGTTATTTACCGACCAAAGTTAAGGGCATAACAATGAAACCGTCGTTTTCTTCATCATTTATTTTCACTCCATGTAAATCCTATGATTTTGGCCTGAAGTAATCAAAGTCTAATTGGACAATTCCCTATCCAGAGAAAAATCAAAAATTATGTAAAAAAAGGTAGAAACTAAATGGTATGGTATTAAAAAAAAACTATCATAAGAACGAAAATGAATAGATAGCAATCATATTTGATCAATATCTTTTGACTGCAAATGAAAAAACAAAATTGAGATATTAATGAAAAGAATCAAAGAGAAAATAAACTGATCAAATGGCATGGTATTATAAAACGCCTAACATAAGAATAAAAATGAATAGATAACAACAATATTTGATCAATATCTTTTGACTACAAATGAAAAAACAAAATTGGGATAACAAAAAATTAAACTGATCAAATACCATATTTAATCAGTATCTTTTGACTGTTAACAACAATTATCTCAATCAACCAAAACAATAGTGAATCATACCTTGGGAATAGAGTTGTGCAAAGGAACTTGATTATAAAAGGGATTAAATTAGGTTTTACCTATTTCCAATCCCTATTTTTCCTAAATCCCATCCCAACTACACTGGTCAGATTCTGTTTAACCCTTTTAGATTGGGTGAACAAAACTTACTCTACTATTTTCCATGGTCAAACCGATTAGGTTTGGAAATTAATTTTTCAAATCACCATCATAATCAGGTTTAAAGATTAAATTGTAAATCTTACTTTGTATTCCCTACATAATCTGATTTTGTGGATAACTAAAATAGAAAAATCCATCAATATAAGATTCTAAAATTTAGGGATTATTGATTACAAATTCACAATTAAAAACCTAATTGGAATATCAAATATCAATACAAACTATTATGCCACCTCAATAGATCTGTACCAATACAAAAATAAAAAACTCGGGTAAAAAACAGTGCTAATCAGCAATGTTGTTGTTAATCAAAGTCATAGGTCCTCACACGTCTATAAGGAATACAAGGTGCAGCTGTAGTGATGGTAATGGTAGTATATAGGTGGCGTTGAAGCATATAGATTTGTAGTGGAGAATTACTAGATTTAGGATCAGATTTTTTTTTCTTTTATTTTTGTACAGACAATTAGGATTTATATTTTAGAGAGGTAGAAGAAGATGTTTGATGAAGACGGTACAATGAGGTGAGTTTTGTATACCCATCCTGAAAAGAGTCGAACAAAAATTAGTTTATGTGGTTTGGATGGGATTTAGGGAAAGTGGGGATAGGAAATAGGTAAAACCTTAAATTAAGAGTTAAGTTAATGGGAGGAATAAAAGTAACGGTTTTGACATTAAATGGGAGGAATAACTCCCAAATAAATGCACACTAAAAATCTAATTCATTGTCTCAGGTAAAAGCAATATGTGAATTAATTTGTAACTCAATCTGGACCATTCTTTATATGCCAAAAATGTAACTGAATAACTTAGATGCGTGTCTCAATCTAGACCGTCCTTTATGTGTCCAAACTGTATATCTCCGTCCAAATAGATACTTGATCAGTACCTTTTGACTGCAAAAATTCCATAAAAATTGCGTGAGGCACCATCAATCCATTGATGTTAAACAAAAAATTAAAGAGAAAAGCTAACAACAATGATCCAACTAAGAGTATAAACAGTTAAGAAATGCTATATACCGACCCAAGATAAGGACATAACAATGACACAGTCATTTTCTTCGTCATTTATTTTCAATCCATGTAAATCCTATAATTTTGGCCTGAAGAAGTCAAAGTCTAATTGGACAATTCCCTGTGCGGAAAAAAATAAAATAAAAATTGTGTAAAAAAATAGAAATTAAATGGTATGGTATTAAAAAAAAACCTAACATAAGAATGAAAACGAATAGATAGCGATCATATTTGATGAGTATCTTTTGACTGCAAATGAAAAAACAAAATTGGGATAAAAAAATATTGATGAAAAGAATCAAAGAGAAACTAAATTGATCAGATACAATATTTGATCAGTATCTTTTGACTGCATAAATGACATAAAACTTAGGCGTAAGGCACCATGAGTTCATTGACGTTAAACAAAAAATTAAAGATAAAAGCTAACAACAATTATCTTAATCAACCAAAACAATAGTGAATCATACCTTGTGAATTATACCTTGAGAAACTAAACTGATCAAATACTGTACATTATTTGATCAGTATCTTTTGACTGCATAAATGACATAAAACTTAGGCATGAGGCACCATGAATTCATTAACGTTAAAAAAATTTTATAGAGAAAAGCTAACAACAATTATCTTAATCAACCAAAACAATAGTGAATCATACCTTAGGAATAGAGTTGTGCAAAGGATGAACCTTTGGGAAGGAAATTGATTATAAAAAGGATTAAATTAAGAGTTAAGTTAATGGGATGAATAAAAGTAATTCCCAAATAAATCACATTAAATTAATGTGCAATAAATTTAAATTCATTATCTTAGGTAAAATTAATATTATGTAAATTAATCTGGACCCTTCTTTATATGCCTAAAATATAGATTAAAATCTTAAATATGTAGCTCAATCTGGACCATTCTTTATATGCCAGAAATGTAAATGAATAACTTAAATAGGTGCCTCAATTTGGGTCGTTCTTTATGTGTCCAAACTGTAGATCTCCATCCAAATAGAAAAACACGATTGTCCCTTATAAATAGAAAAAAACCATCTCCGTCCAAATAGAAAAACACCATTGTCCCTTGATCAGTACCTTTTGACTTCATAAATGACATAAAAATTGCGTGAGGCACCATTAATCCATTGATGTTAAACAAAAAATTAAAGAGAAAAGCTAACAACAATGATACAATTAAGAGTATGAACAGTTAAGAAATGCTATTTACCGACCCAAGATAAGGACATATCAATGACACAGTCATTTTCTTCGTCATTTATTTTCACTCCATGTAAATCCTATAATTTTGGCCTGAAGAAGTCAAAGTCTAATTAGACAATTCCCTGTGCGGAAAAAAATAAATAAAAATTATGTAAAAAAATAGAAATTAAATGGTATGGTATTAGATAAAACCTAACATACGAATGAAAACAAATAGATAGCAATCATTTTTTATCAGTATCTTTTGACTGAAAATGAAAAAACAAAATTGGGATAAAAAAAATATTGATGAAAAGAATCAAAAAGAAACTAAACTGATCAGATACAATATTTGATCAGTATCTTTTGACTGCATAAATGACATAAAACTTAGGCGTAAGGCACCATGAGTTCATTGACGTTAAACAAAAAATTAAAGAGAAAAGCTAACAACAATTATCTTAATCAACCAAAACAATAGTGAATCATACCTTGTGAATCATACCTTGAGAAACTAAACTCGATCAAATCTTTTGTACAATATTTGATCGGTATCTTTGATTTGCATAAATGACATAAAACTTAGGCATGAGGCACCATGAATTCATTAACGTTAAAAAAAAATTATAGAGAAAACCTAACAACAATTATCTTAATCAACCAAAACAATAGTGAATCATACCTTAGGAATAGAGTTGTGCAAAGGATGAACCTTTGGGAAGGAAATTGATTATAAAAATGATTAAATTAAGAGTTAAGTTAATGGGAGAAGTTAATGGGATGAATAAAAGTAATTCCCAAATAAATGACATTCAATTTATGTGCAATAAATTTAAATTCTCTATCTTAGGTAAAATTAATATTATGTAAATTAATCTGGACCCTTCTTTATATGCCTAAAATATAGATTAAAAATCTTAAATATGTAGCTCAATCTGGACCATTCTTTATATGCCAGAAATGTAAATGAATAACTTAAATAGGTGCCTCAATCTGGGTCGTTCTTTATGTGTCCAAACTGTAGATCTCCGTCCAAATAGAAAAACACGATTGTCCCTTATAAATAGAAAAACACCATCTCCGTCCAAATAGAAAAACACCATTATCCCTTGATCAGTACCTTTTGACTGCATAAATGACATAAAAATTGCGTGAGGCACCATCAATCGATTGATGTTAAACAAAAAATTAAAGCGAAAAGCTAACAACAATGATCCAACTAAGAGTATGAACAGTTAAGAAATGTTATTTACCGACCCAAGATAAGGACATAACAATGACACAGTCATTTTCTTCGTCATTTATTTTCACTCCATGTAAATCCTATAATTTTGGCCTGATGAAGTCAAAGTTTAATTGGACATTCCCTGTGCGGAAAAAAATAAAATAAAAATTGTGTAAAAAATAGAAATTAAATGGTATGGTATTAAATAAAACCTAACATACGAATGAAAACAAATAGATAGCAATCATATTTGATCAGTATCTTTTGACTGAAAATGAAAAAATAAAATTGGGATAAAAAAAATATTGATGAAAAGAATCAAAGAGAAACTAAAGCGATCGAGATACAATATTTGATCAAAAGTATCTTTTATTGTAAATGACATAAAACTTAGAGCGTAAGGCACTATGAGTTCATTGACGTTAAACAAAAAATTAAATAGAAAAGCTAACAACAATTATCTTAATCAACCAAAACAATAGTGAATCATACCTTGTGAATCATACCTTGAGAAACTAAACTGATCAGATACAATATTTGATCAGTATCTTCTGACTGCATAAATGACATAAAACTTAGGCAGAAGGCACCATGAATTCATTGACGTTAAACAAAAAATTATAGAGAAAAACTAACAACAATTATCTTAATCAACTAAAACAACATCCCTAATCCAAAAATCAAGAGGAGAACAAATCAACTAAAACAACGCAATTTTTATGTCATTTATGCAGTCAAAAGGTACTGATCAAGGGAAAATGGTGTTTTTCTATTTGGACGGAGATGGTGTTTTTCTATTTATAAGGGACAATCGTGTTTTTCTATTTGGACGGAGATCTACAGTTTGGACACATAAAGAACGACCCAGATTGAGGCACCTATTTAAGTTATTCATTTACATTTCTAGCATATAAAGAATGGTCCATAGTGAATCATACCTTAGGAATAGAGTTGTGCAAAGGATGAACCTTTGGGAAGGAAATTGATTATAAAAAGGATTAAATTAAGAGTTAAGTTAATGGGATGAATAAAAGTAATTCCCAAATAAATGACATTAAATTAATGTGCAATAAATTAAATTCATTATCTTAGGTAAAATTAATATTATGTGAATTAATCTGGACCATTCTTTATATGCCTAAAATATAGATTGAAAATCTTAAATATGTAGCTCAATCTGGACCATTCTTTATATGCCAGAAATGTAAATGAATAACTTAAATAGGTGCCTCAATCTGGGTCGTTCTTTATGTGTCCAAACTGTAGATCTCCGTCCAAATAGAAAAACACCATTGTCCCTTATAATATAGAAAGGATTAAATTAAGAGTTAAGTTAATGGGAGGAATAAAAGTAATTCCCAAATAAATGACATTAAATTAATGTGTAATAAATTTAAATTCATTATCTTAGGTAAAATTAATATTTTGTGAATTAATCTGGACCATTCTTTATATGCCTAAAATATAGATTGAAAATCTTAAAAATGTAGCTCAATCTGGACCATTCTTTATATGCCTAAAATATAAATGAATAACTTAAATAGGTGCCTCAATCTTGGTCGTTCTTTATGTGTCCAAACTGTAGATAGAAAAACACCATTGTCCCTTATAATAATATAGATA